>CM023359.1:1783004-1814119 GCA_013282895.1 Eriosoma lanigerum
ACAATATTTTGACGGATTCCGAAGTATTATGATCGCAATCGCATGTGTACTGTCATATAATATATACGAGCTAACTTTTGTTTTTTATCGTTTTGTATTTTGTATAATGCTATATATATATATAGTTGTGTATACGATTGAAAGACTGCAAATTTTTATTGTTCTGTTTTAAATGTGGGAGTGGTGTATAGAATTCTCCTTCTATTTCCTTTGCTATACTAAACGTACTGTCTGTTTTCTGTATGTTTTTCTTTTTCTTCAGCTTCTGACAAAAGAACAAGTGTAAATATCATATTTTCTTTGTCATTACTTGTATCTCTCTTTATATAATATTATTATTTATATTTTATAAACACTCAACATATTTTAAATTTAATTTTGAGCGAAACGAAGTATGTATTAGTTTTACAAAGATGTTTTTTTTTTTTTATGTATGAAGACACTTTCACGGATAGAAATAATGGTCCGATTACCACAAGTGGGTTAGCTTTCGATAGCAGATCGTATTTAATTGTTATTTTATTTTGCTCATTTTTCGAATTACTCAAAAGTTTTTCCTTGGGAGGGGAAAAACTACCAAAAAATTGTGGAAAATCCGCAAAATTACGGTTTCTGTTATTTTAAATTTATTAATATCGTGATACTTAATTGAGTTTTGAATATAGTGTCTTAAAATTTTTTTTTAGTATTAACTTAGGTATACTTTATTACAAGAAAAAATTTAGAAACAAGTTGTTGATTTTTTGACTAAGGATAGAGTTTTGGCTTTTTTTCCAAAAATATTTAATATTTTCTGCAATTGTTGGTTCATTTATTTGAATATTTTATGGAAGTCTAGACATATACTACTTAATCTTTTTACAAAATATTTTGATAATCGTAAATGATAATTTTTTTTTATGCGATTTTAAAATAAAAGATATTGAAAATCGGAAAAATTACGGTTTCATTATTTTATTTTTTGATAACTAATTGAGTTTAGATCGTAGGAACTTGAAATTTATTTTAAATATTAACATTCGTAATTAACATACGTGGTAAATTATTGGAACGGAATATCAGTATAATATTTATTAGTACATTGAGATTCGCTCAGAATCGTATTTTCTAATGCAATATCATTGCATTCAAATTTTAAGTATAATAAACCACTAATTTCTCCGAGGACCAAAGCGACAAAGGATGATCATCCACAATCCTCTTTCCCACTTTCTTAAATATAATGAATGTAACAATAAGATTTATTGATTTCGACTGTCGAGAGATGAGATCAAAGTAGCCAAATATATATGGCCGTGGAATTTCTACTGGTTCTGACACAGTGTGCGGACAAAACTCGTTTCCGTTCCAATCCAATGTGCGGCAACCTTAATTGGTTGGGAGTATAAAATTCTTGTTATCTCTTAGGATAAATAGTAATAAATGATAATATAGTATTTATGAAAACACCGTTGATTTCAAGAGAACACTAATAATATTATTGAACCTATAAATGTTTTCTCACAATTTTATTTATATTTATTAATTTAATTATTTACATTTATGGGGATGACGAATTAAAAAGATTAATATGTCATTCAATAATAAATTCAGTATTATGGGTGCTTGATTTTATAAATATTTTAAATTCCAATAGACTCAATTGACTTATTTTATATGGTATAATTTATAAAAATACGGCTATACATGAATTAATTAATAATTATTATCATATTATATCATGTAGCTATAAACGTGTTTATGTATTATTAAAAATAACTGTTTCCATCAAATTAAAATTAATAAAAATACCAATAAAATTATATTGTTAATTTACTTATCATATTGAAAACATTTTTATGTAATTAAAAACAGTAACATTAAATTATCGAAAATAAATTATATAAAATGAAATGCTAAAATTAGTTTATTTCTAATTTTAAAATATTATTATTTAAGTATTTAAAGATGACAATATTTTAAGTAAGTTAGTGCTAGTATGTTTGAGATTTACTCTTTATAGAAATGTATTATATAATAAAGAAAAATTAAAATAATTAAATTATACATTTTTTGAAATTAAATATTTATTATTTTCTACAGTCTATGATATAAAATTATTATTATTATTTAGAGAGTAATGAATTATTATCTTTTCAACAATACAAAAATGCATTTGAAGGTCCGTTAAAAAACATATTAAATTACATTAACGATTCATATGCGTATATATTATATATTATTATTATGATTATTTAGAATATATGAATAATAGGAGTAAGTATACCTATATGATTACTATACTAATTGTGTAGTATAACCAAATAATCATTTTAGTTGAAATAAAAAAAAAAAAAAAAAAAAAAACTATAATTAATATGATAGTATTTGTAGTAGTAGGGTATATTAGGGGCTTTTAAAACTACCTCCATTTCTCAACGAATCAGCAACTGTAAAGGTGACACCGTGCTTCAACACTTATAGAAACATAATAGGAATGATTACACATTACAACCGCTGACAGAATAAATACGTGATTATACAGCCCCCCCTTCACCAGACAAAAATAAATGTTACTATAATATAAAATATTATATAATTTGTAGCCACATTATAATGCTGTTATTATAAATTTCGATAAATAACAGTTATCTATGTTATCATATACTAATCTATGAATGACATATTTGTGGTGCAATTTGAATTTACTTCTTTTCTTCTATTCTTCTTCTCGTTATATAAAATAGAATCTTAAACAATCGATTTCTTTTATGAAATACTTTTTTTTCCTGTTTTATTCCCTGTACAACGCAGAGGTATGGAGTTCGCGGCAGTCCCAGTCCGTTTTTTCCCCTAAAGCCGTTTCGGGGGGTTTCGTAATTTTTCGATCGGCTGTTTTCCCGATCGAAATGGATGAATATTTGTATTACTTTCTGGCCGGTTGGATAGAGAAAACAGTCGCTTCTTCCGAGGCATTTTGCCAAAGAAGGCGATTACGTTTATCGAAAAGTTCCCGAGCGCCAACAGACACGCATCGATAAACGTGTCGGGAAGAGATAGTGTAATGGAAAGGACGATTTCGGATCGCCGCTAAAGTCCGTCTCTCTCTAACGGATCTTTATCTTCCCATTATTATAACGTTTAAACGACTGTTTTTGCCGTTTTAGTGTATTTTAAATGTTTTAGAATGACAATACTTTGTGTTATAAATCTGTCGCACGACTTTTTGCAGTATGCCGTCATAATTTTATGGCGATTTTTCATATATTATATATTATTTTTCATTGTCGTCGCTGTGTTTACGGGTGTACGACGACCGATAACGAGATCGTGCATCGCGAAAAAAGCACTTTAAATAGTGTAATTAGTTGTTTAAAACGTTGAAACTCACGTAAAATCGTATATTACATACTATAAGTATTTTTCAACCTTTTTAAACAAATTTTCATAAATTATTTGCGTTTTCGCGTCATCGGTATTTATATGTACATGTGTACGGCGACTATTAACATGTACGCACAACGCGAAACAAGTTACCTTCGTAGTTTAATCGGCTGTTTTTAAGGCTTATTTGAAATGTCTATACAATCTTTTTTTTAAACTATTATTTGTATTGTTATGGATTTCTTAAATCATACTGCATATTCGAAAAGTGTCGCTGATGTGAATTCCACTATAGGCAAACCGGTTTAAATTTATTGAACATTTTTTGATCTTGATAATTTTTCTAAATTTAGGTTAATCTACTTTATGATAAGCACCATCACAAACTTGCGTGTGCGACGAAGACGTTTACTAACGACGGAATAAAATGCCATAGGCAATTGGCGTATGCGACGAAGTCGTGCGTTAACAACGGAATATTTTTGCTGTAGATACCTGGTAAGTGCGACGGAGACGTACACCTACAATGGAATAAATTTGCCGTCATTTTATGTTTCCTAAACTGACACAACCGCACTCCTAAAAGGAAATAAATCTCTCTGTATCAGTTTTTCCATGTTAGCGTATTCCAAAATTACAAAACGTAATTGATTTGCAACCAAAAAGTGTAACCAGGTAACCCGTACGCCTCTAAAACCGCCGAAGGCAGATAAAACAATTATCAGAATTTTCATTAAAAAAATCTTTCTCCACAATATAATTTTCGTGTACGCCGAATGCGTTCTCCCAAAAATCAATCAGTATGCCATTTGCTAGTTATATTATAATTTTGGATTATAATCTTTATGATAACATAAACCGATACTCATTATACATCGAAATAAATAATAGTTTATATTATTGTTTTATAATATAATAGTGATGTTATATAGTAACATGTATTATATTAAATAATAAATGATAAAATATAAATATATATTTATTTATTTAAGCAACTGTGGTATATTATTATAGATAATATACGTATTATAATACAAATATATAATATTGATAAAAGTAAAGCTTGTTTTGGATGGGGGGAACACTGTATCATAACGTATTCATTATGTAGGTGATGAAGCACGGTGTCACTTCTGCAACAGCTGAAGCGTTGAGAGGAGGAATCGATTTTAAAAGTCCCTAATTAATCATTCTCGAAGTAATAATAATGTTTCTAATATTTGTAATTTAGATTGTTACATCAGCGCAGATTTCATAAGGCGTATGTTATATCTTTAGTTCTATTTTAAAAAAATATATTGCTATAAATGCGGTTTATCTTTTTTAAATATTTTTAATTATTTTATTATCTTTAGTTTAGAGAATACAACAGTATACATTTTTAATGAACCTTTAAGTAGTGTCACACTAGCTAAAAATGCCTATCGTGCTATTTAATTTTATGGGCCCATCAAATATAATTTTATTTGATCATTGAATACAGAATCAACCCTAACTTATTATTAATTTTAATATTTCACCAAAAAATTAAAATATTTATATAATAGTTAATTTTCTTTTCTTTGAATTTATAATTTTTTTCTAAACATATCATATTAAAAAAGACCCACACAGTTAGGCCAACTATGCGATCACACGTGAATACCATAGGCTAGTCCGATCCTGCATAAAAGTAACATGTTCTATATGATTTTGTTGAAGACAAGGCACGGTACGATCTGCAATGTACTTTGATGTTGTTATAGCATAAAATATTTTAAGACTTTTTTAATATATTAATAAACTTTTAATAACATACAAATCATACGGCAAAAACATTAAATAAAACTTAAAGACATTTACTTATTATTTCTACCAAATATCATGCATTATCTACCTTAGTTAATAATTAAATAATAAATAAATCAATTATACAAATTTTTAGACGTCGTTTCCTTAAAAATATAGCTCAAAATCAAAATTATGTCAATTTAAATCTAGTATTTATATCAGTAGTTCAAGACGGATGAATGCATGTTTATGACTAAAATATATCTTCTTTAAATAATTTGACCATTTTTCAGTATAATTACCTGTAATGTTTTTGTAGTTTGATCCAAATATTTGTCACTCCTTTTAAGGTCGGATAAAAAGTTGTTTTGGTAAATTTTCTCCGATTTTCAAAAGATATTTTAATGGGGGAATCTAATATTCATTAACCCATTAATTGGGTATGTTGAATAACAAAAGTTGTTATTGTTGTAAAAACATAGTCATTAGTATATAATAATATTATAAATTTATTATATAAATTATTAATATTATAAATACCTATATAATATTATGATATATGCATTTAATATTAATTTATATATGTCTAAAACCATTTGATTTACTACACATTTGCACTCCCTGGCTACGTCTATGATTATTGTATTAAAATTTAAATGCAATAAAAACATTTTGGTTCTCGAGAAATTCTGCTTCATTCTAGTTGACAACTTTAATTCAGGTGATAGGACAAATTGTATTATCTATTTATATTACTATCTCTAATTCATCTACTTATCTTAATTTTATTGAACAATAACTTGCTCAATAAATAAACATTTGTTAAAAATGTCTCAATTTATAAACAAAATATTTTAATTAGACTATCAATTTGAAAAAGTCCATCTATAAAATTTGCCTCGTTACATTATTTTTAATTTAATTTAATTGAGCCCATGTCGAAGTTAAATAATATACTAAAAAAAACTGAAAATAAGTATCCATTGTAAACGGAACTGAATTAATTAGATAATTTAATTCCAATTAAAACATTTTTTTAAATTAAATACTCTTTTTCTTATACAATAATTAGAAACGACATTTTCCTTTACAATTATAAATATGTGACACTTTTTATTATATAATGTACTTATACGGACATAACCAACCACATTTTTAAACACTGTGACCTGTGAATCTCTACCTTAAAAATATGTATGTTTTTTTGGTAATATAATAAATAACGTTTGCAATTCTTTTAGAAACGTACTGTAAGTATATTTTGTAATAATTTAGTTTATATGGACACATCAGATACTTTTATCAATAATATTTAGTATATTAAAATAATCAACAGTAGAATAGTTTAAGTGGTTCTGGGCTATAGGGATTGAAGTGTATTGGGGAGCATTGAAGGAGCATTTTGAAGGAGCAACCCCACTACCTACTGCAACCTCAAAAGCTCCTATCACTATGCATTTTCACCGAAGAAATCTATTGTGAAATAAGTCACAGTTGAAGAACGGTCATATCCCCTACCAACTTGCAAAACATGCGATAATAACACTAATATTATAAATATTAAAGTATTTTATGTGCATATAATTTAAAATCGTACTATTTTTAAATTAAAAGTGTTTTATAGTTAAATTGCTTAATCAATATAGTTTTAATTAATACGTTATTCAATAATAATTAATTATTATATTAATAGCTAATCACAAAATTAATATCTTGTTAGTTTTTATAAGATAATTGTTGCAAACGTGATATATAATATATTATATTAAATTAAATTAGCAAATTCGTTTAATGTCAATAATAATAATAATAATTTGTTATTAACGAAAATGCATTGTCTGTGTATATACCGTATTTACATAATATAATACAGAATAAGGTTAGTTTACCTGCTAAGATTTATCTGAAAAGACAAACAATAATGTTATAGGAATACGCTGCATTTACGGTAGCATCGAAACTTACTATAAATCATTACTAATGGATTGATTATATTGAGAAAATTTACTCGATACTCGCTGGCAAATTTACACGTTGCTACTAAATGTCTAAATTAGTTCAATGTACCTTATAGACGTAGTGACTTACTAGCGATTAATTTTGACGACTGGGCTACTTTAGTCACTACTCGCTGGCTATGTTACTCTCTGGTGAGTAATTTCGCTTTGTGTAATCGACATGGCTAGCAAAATCGCTATGGTGTTCGCGATTATACTAAATGACACGAGAGAACGCATACGGTTGCCACCCAAAACTCGTCCACTCTCGCGCATCACCACTAAAATACACGATAAGTCGACCTTCGTCGTGACTTGTCGGTTTTTGCCATTTATGATTATTTGTGCATATATCCTGAGACGAATGTTCAAATCATGTTTACGTCATACCCAGGCTCATGCTACTATATAATATACAATAATGTGGACCGTCTAGTAATGTATACCAGTATCACTAAATACTAGGCCCATGGCTCATCGGTTCGGAGACTTGTGGTCTATGATTGGTCGACGGTGTTCGGCAATCGGCATTATTCGTCAAAGTAGTGAGCTGTACGTACGGGATCGCGCGCTAATGTAAACAAATTATCGTTGTTCGTTATTGATGCACGCTGTATACCTACATAAACTGTTTCTAGTTGAAGAAATATAGGTTCAAGACGGCAGAGCGAAATCATTTAGATGCGTAAGGCGTATGCGTTCTCTGGTGGCACTGAGTATAGTGACTAGTAAAACATGTGCGAATAGTTGCGTTAGCGACTAGCGAGTAAACTCGCTGTAGTGAAATCCGACAGGTTATTGTATCGCAACTTTGTTCGTCATCGTCTCATTGAATATCGAGTAAATTCGCCCAATGCAATTGATCCATAAAACTCTGTATTGTTAACAGGTAACGTTTTTTTTTTTAAATTATAACCTCTCGTATAGGTATTATATCGGTTATCATTTTAATATTTTAGAATACAATATTATAACAACAGTTACTTTATACTCCGTTCGAATCTAGTATTATTCATATCGATTTGTTATATATTATAACAAAAGAAATTGTTACATTATAAACATACACGATTGATTCCTGTCAAATCCTGCAGAATTACGTCTAGATCTAATACCCTTAAGTAATTCGACAACATGTTCATCATCTCGTCCAGCTATCATTGCTCATGGTACCGTTTAATGTTTCCGAATGATACTACTGAGTTTAATCGAATGTTGCCGATACTCAATCATAATTATTACAATAAAACCAGTACTCCAAACAGATAGATGAATATTTCAGATGTTTAGTGAAGTCTTTGTGTCTTAGTTAATTATCAACACTCAAAGATGATGGGTAGTATATATGTGAATACTCCCACGATATTTAATAACATTATAATTATTGAAAGGACTACGGCCATTTTATATTTTGTATGAGACTTCAGTTCTTCGCGAATGTCATCTAGTGTAACACACGAGACTGTTAGAGTACTAATAAATGCATTCTTCGAGTATATTTGTAGAGATAAACATCATTTCAAGTAACAAGAGGCGAATATTTAGGGGAAAACACTGAATTTTCACGGAATTTACATAAATCGGTAATTATTAAATTTGATGCTGGTATGGACAGATTGGAAGCCATGAACCTACATGTACCTACACATCTGATGGTGAAAATATTGTAAGTATATTTAGAAAACAAATATATGAGTTATCGTATGATAAAATATGCATCATAATTGGTTAGGTAGTGAATGAAGCGTAGAACGAAATTTAGGGTTTTAAGCCACAAGTTGCAGATATTACATAGTTTTTAACGAAAATGGCTAAGGTAAAAGGTGTTATGAACGGCGACCTTGTGATATTTCATTGTAAAACCGAATTTACAAAGATTGCAATAAGTCTTCTTTCTTCTTTTTGTAATTTGAGTTCTTCATTAATTATAATAATAAGTGTATTTGTTTTGAATAATTTATCAATTTTTCTGGTTATAACTACCATATTATATGAAATAAAATTCAAAAATATTAATTACTTTGAAGATATTTATTTATTTTAGAGTAATTACTGATATATTACAACGGTGTTAGTTTAATTAAGAATGAAATATATTAAAAATTAAAAACCAATGACCAATTTATTTTTTGAATGTCATTACAAAAACACGATAAATTAAATTTGTTTGACCACATGACTAATAGTAATATACAAATTTATTTTTCAGATTTTCCTAATAAGAATGAATCATGTATAGACTTTATTCATAGAATAAACAATGAATTTATTGGCATTTACTGTAAGTTATTCAAAACCTATAATAATACAACGTTATTATTGTTATTATACATGGTTATTAAATTGTTTTAGATAAATTAAACAATTTTCAAAATTTATTATTTATACCACAATAAAATTATTTTAAAATCTTGATTGAATATATAGTTATTAAGCTATTTTATCCATTTCTTTAAAACACGTAAACTTTTTGTTAAACCATAGAAACGTATTTAAAATATTTATTTTCATTTTATTTTATTAAATACGGGATAATTATCAACTAATTCGTATGTTAATAATTAATTAATAAGGCATAGTAATAACCAGTACTGTGTTAATCAATTCGTGGGCCGGGGCAAATTTTAAAGTGCTTTTATACTCATCTATGCATTAGGTAAAACATAGGCGTATTTAGCAATTTATAATGGGAGAGGGGAATGGTCAAATTGTATTTTAGAGGCTTTCATGAAGGAGAACCTCTCTTCTAACCTTTTTATAATATAAAATAATAAATTACAAAAAAAATAAATTAGAAATGTTCTGTATACATTATAATGCAAAATCTAAAACAGGTGACAAAATAATATTATTATTGATAGAAATTTTTTTTTGGTCATAATAGGAGCTTTAAATTCGTTCAACCACCCCATAAATATGACTCTGATGTAATGACCCAACTATTATAATCATATAAATATAAATACATAATTATTGGAATTAATGCTATAAAAATGATAGAAATGTCATAAAAACGAATTAATTTTTTTGGTAATAGCGAAATAAAATATTTTATGACGTAAATGTAAAATTTAAAAAAATTGTGCTCACCTTATATATATATATATAATTATAATTTATATTGAAAATAATAATGATGAAAGTTCAAATTAAAAATACGGACACATGATTTTATACATATCTACAATATTATAATGGACAATGAAATATTGTTAGTAACCACAAAAACAAAAATATCACAACGGAAATTTCAACGCTTAACAATTTATTATTATTCATATTTTTCAATAATATTAATAAATAATAAGTAATAAGTTATTCTTAAAATAAATCTAAATGAACACAACTTTTTTTAAAATAATACAAATTTATCGCTTGGGGCACCTGCTCCCTTCCTCTCTACCATTAACATGGCACTGGTAATAACTATTATAAGTTAAATAGATCAATTCAATACAAATTATTATTACATATTGTCAAATTGGTCATAACTATCACATTCGATAACTCATTAAATATATTTAAATTTTAAAATGTGGTAAATTAAAAAATAATAATAATAATAATAATAATATAGTGTAATAAATTGTAAAAGTGTAAATATAATAATTTTAATAATAATATAAGTATATATTTTATTTTATCATATACAGTGGCAAGTGAACGTAAGCATTCAAATTTTTTTATTTTTTTCATTACTATACATATTGGTAATAACTGATAATTAACAATTATCATATTGTAATATTATAAATAATACTAATACTACTATGCATTTTTCATATTCGTATAATAATATAAAAAATATTTCTCATGAAAGGAATATTGTAAATAGCCGGACAGTTCTTAGGACGTTCCTCTTTCGTCTCCTCGGTCTTTGGAGAGGTAGTGATGGAGAGATATTGTGTTATTATTAATTAAATTTATTAATATTGATATAAAATGTATTTAAAAAGGCTTTAAATTTACAACATTTTACAAAACTGGCATATGTAATACGAGTATATGATTATGTTTCTATTAAGTTTTCAAACCGTAACAAATAAAATTGTAAATTATATTAAAAATGTTTGAGAAAAATAATCTTTTTTTCAAAATACAATCTATGTTCTAATATATTTTAGATTCTGAGCGAAGTGAGGAATATATTGGTTTTACAATGATGTTTTTATTTTTTATTTTTATGTATGAAGACACTTTTACGGGTAGAAATAATAATCCGATTACCACAAGTAGGGTATTCTTGCAGTAGCAAATCGCGTCTAGTTGGTACTTTATGTAGCTCATTTTTCAAATTTCTCAAAAATTTTTCCTTGGGAGAAGAAAAACTACCAAAAAATGGCGAAAAATCGGCTAAATTACGGTTTCTGTTATTTAAAATTTTTTAATTTCGTGATAACTAATTGACATTTGTTCGTAAGAACTTGAAACTTTTTTTGAGTATCAACATAAGTGTTCTACATTACAAAAAAAAAAAATTTGAAACGATTGGTTGATTTCCTGACTAAGTATTAAGCTTTTAACTTTCTTCCTAAAATGTTTAATATTTTCTGTAATTTTTGGTTTTTCGATTTGAAAAAATTCAATATGATCAGAGTCTAATCATATACAACTTAATCTTTTTATCAAATATTTTAAAAATCTAAAAATTAAAAATATTTTTTTATAAGCTACTAGAATTTGAATATTCTTAGTAGAATTGAATATTATATATATATATATATATATTATGTATGAGAACATTTTTTCGGGTAGATAAATGTATAATAAACCACTAATTTCTCCGAGGACCGAAGGAACGAAGGAGGAACGTCCACAATCGACAATCCCACTTTTTATTATATGTAATGTACGTAACGTTCAAATTCCATTAATTATCATGAAAAATAAATACTAAATAATATTACCTTTAACTATGTATACAGATTGTCGACAGGGTAAATATTAATCTTTTTTTTTATCGATTAATTTCCATATGTGATTTTTTCATTATTCTTATTATTTTTATTTAATAAATAGCATTTATGGTTCATTTTATTGAAGAAATGTAAGATATTATTTTTGAATTTAATTAAAATAACATAACATAAATGTAAAGGTTAGAAAGTGTATTTTTATACGTTTAATGTGAAATTTAGATATAACTTTAAAATAGTATGTTGACAATTAATAGAAAAATAATTTATGTAAGATTAACACAATATCGTGGGATAGAAAATGTGGGAATTTTCAATGTTAACTTTTAGTCGTTATGCTTTGAGTTGTCAATTTAAAGAAAATAACAGCAGTTTATATAATATAGTTTATCTCACACAAATTATCTACCAATTACAACTTCCCGTAAGTTTATTTATACTGATGATTTTTTTCTCGCCACCAAACACAACTAGTTTGAAGTTTTCGAGAAAATACTATAAAACAACGACATATCTATTCCATGGAACCCGAGTTAGAATTATACACGAACTATAATGCTGTAGCTGTGGTCGCATTAGCGAATAAAATGTGCGAGGTGACTAAGAAAGTCTTGAAACGACTCAATGGGGAAATAACGTGTATTTTAGAAACTGAATGCCTTGAAATCCCGAATTTCCAGCCAGACATATCCGTGGTTTGCGCCCTGGTTTTCAATGGAAAAAATGGCCATCGTTTTAAAATACACCATAACCCAAGTCTTATATAAAATATATCCATCGGTCGTCATTTGGGTTCAAATTTAGGTCAGAAGATGTGTATACTTCGTTCTGCTGCTGTTTGGACAAAGTATTATGTGCGATCCTACTACGATGTTGGTTAATTTGAATAAAATTAATCATTTTTTAGAAACTATCAATTAACTACAGTAGAATCTGTATTTATTTTTAAAAGTTATTCAAATATTTATGGTCTGTTCAGACTTCTATACTCGTCTGCCATGTAAATATTGTCAAAATGAATAAAAGCGGAGTCTTTAGCTAACACTTCTAATTCTATAGCCGAATAATTATTTCCGATAATTTATTTATTTGTTTCTTTATGAAAAAAGAGGTATTATATTTATTTTGTATTAAATTTTTAAATAATATAACACCTTATATTAATATATAATGTAATATATAATACCGTAAATGTAGAAAAAGTTTTTCTGTGATGTATCTTATGATATATCAGACATTTATATTTCGTCGTATAAAATTTAAAATCAACGTACTTCATTTATTTTCTTAATCAATTGGTTTAAAAAATAATTTCTCCATAGAATTCAATTATTTCGTATATATAATTATTGGACTTGTATAATAGGTACCAATCGTTTTAAGGACAAGCATGAAAATACAAAATTTAAAAAAAGGGGAACGTCAATTTAGGATGTTCCATCCTTTGTCTCTTCGGTCCTCGGAGAAATCAGTGGTTTATTATAATTATTAATATTTGAATGCAATTATATTGGATTAGAAAATATGATTCTGAGCGAATCTCAATATACTAATAAATATTCCGTTCCAATAATTTACCACGAGTGTAAATATTCAAAAAAAAAAAATTTCAAATTCCTACGATCAAAATTCAAGGAGTTATCATTTTATGATTAAAATTTTCAGTCACGATTTTCAAAATACTTTTTAAATAGATGAAATAGTATATGATTAAGTTTCTAGAAATTTTCAAACCGTTAAATTGAAAATTGCAGGTAATATTAAACAGTTTTAGAAAAAATTCAAAGCTCTATATTTAGCCACAAAATCAACCAATCAGTTTCAAAATTTTGCTAAACGTAAATTTTACTAATGTGAGTATTCAAATAATTTTTTAAGTCCCTACGATCAAAACTCAATTAGTAATCAATAAATAAAATAATTTAAAATAACGAAACCATAGTTTTGCCAATTTTCCACCATTCTTTGTTACTTTTTCTTCTCCTAGGAAAAAACTTCAAAGCAATTTATGTACAAAGTACCTAGATGATACGATTTACTACCGAAAGCATACCCTACTTTTGATAACCGGATAGTTATTTCTACCCGAAAAAATGTTTTCATACATAGAAAAAAAACATCTTTATAGAAACAATACATTCCTCGCTCCGCTCAGAATCTAAAATTAATTGGAAATGTAGAATTCCTTGATTTTATTTGAAATATTAGTAAAAAATTAAAATTGCCATCATTTTCAATAGAATCAATATAATTCGTAAGGCCACTATATTGCAACGTCCTCTCAAAATATTATTTTGGTGAGCGACCACATAAAATTATAGTCTTAATAAAATAGTGTTTAATCGTTAGTTTTATTTAAGTGTAACTTGGCAATAGTATCAAATTGAATATTAATTGAATAGGTTTTTTAAATGTCTTGGGTATATTGTAATTACAACGAGAGAATTAATAATTAATTAGATTATGATTACAAATATATCTATCTAACATATGCCTCCTACTTTACCAAGTTTTAGAAATCTGAACCTGAACCTTGGGCTAAAATCTAGTAAACCTTAGTATCTCATTATAGTAAAATTCATCGAATACCAGTACGATAGCATGGATGACAGGTAAAAGAAACTCCAACATAAACTTATAGAGATAGTTTTGGACTTCTTCTAACTAGGCATGAATGGGCCTAATTAATCAACTATTCATTCCGGTGAAATGCTCTATAAAAAGAAAATGAGATATCACCGAGTTTAAGATTGCAGCCATTCAGTACAGTCCGTTTTTCACATGGTATTTGAATACCCTTTACGTGGACCTAAGGGCCTTTAACGGGACAATGAAAACTGCCCAAATCTCAAATTTAAGTTTTAATCATAAAATAACGGTTTCTTAATTATGTCACTTAAATGATAATCAATTAACAACAATATATTAACATAAATGTTTGGTAAAGTGTACATGTACATGTATTGTAGGTGTTAAAACTATTAATATGGGCAGCTGTAAGAATTGTTAAGGTTGTAAATTTAGCAAGTACAGTGAAAAGTTCAAAATCAGTAAAAGTCTAAATTTCAACAAATTGTACATCACATTAATATATTATATCATCACTTATCACTATAGTGTATAAATTAGTTAATATCTAAAATATAATGTAGTAATATTCTTTTTAAGTGTTTGGTTTATTATTAGTTTTTATTTTCATGAAATGTTTTTATTATTTTCAGGTGAACCCATATCTGGAGAATCACATGGGTCATATGTTGTAAGAAATATAAAAATGGGTAAATATATAACATAATCCTAAATTATCCTTTGGTCATAAATTTAACCCATAAAGTACATTTTAATTCCAAACTTTCATACAATTTAAAATGTAAAAGTGAAAATAGAAGAACGCGACCATTAAAATTAAAATAATCATCCCATACCGACCAACCAACATATATGACTTTTGACTAATGAAAATAAAAGATTAAAATCGTATAAAACATTTAACTAGATTTTTTTTTAGTAAACATTAGCTAATAAATAAAATACAATATATATTTTTTTAGCTTTATAGACCATTTAGGCCTTTCGCTGCCAATAATAAATTTTTACACTCCTCTCTATTATACGCATGATTTAGGTCGCTATACCAATCTGGTCTCAACTCCTGCAGATCTCTTTTACCTACATCTAACCACTGTTGTTTCGGCCTACCGCGCGCTCTTTTCCTATTTAAATTGTTCATAAGTACCATCTTGACAATACTGTTGTCAGATCTCCAGTAATGACTATCCCATTTTGTAAAATTGTACAACAAATTGTACTATACTTCCTTTTTCATATAATTGTAGTACTTGTTCATTTGATCTTCTCTCCCACACTTGAGAATCATGGTTATAGACGGGACTATTTTCCTTAAAACCTTTATTTCAATAATATTTAGCCTAAAATATAATTTTAAATACAAAAATAAATTTTGTATGTTTTTATTAAAACTACATGTATTACCTAGTTAAACAAACGTATTAATGTTAAAATGTAATATAATTAAATTAATAACGTCCAATGGCGTTGAAATAAATACTAATTGAAAAATATATAAAAAAGCATGAAATCAATACGTTTTTAGGCTATCTACCAGTTAGTTTAAATGATATAAGGAGTGTATACTTATTGGGCAATGATTTTTTTTATAATAGTAAGTAAACAATTTAAAATTATAACGAGAAAGACTAACTTTTTAACAATTTAACATAAAAAAATATCGTTAACACACATCATTAATTGGTGTAGGTATTACATTTCTTGGTAAAATGAAAAAATACATTACTGATAATTATTTCATTTGAAGTTTAATTTTTTTAATTTTTGATTATCAAAGTTTGCTACCTAATGAGAATTAAACGCCAAATGACTTTTGTATAGTCTCATAATGACGCTTAACATTAAACATATTTTTAACATCTAATGATTGTTAACGAATGGAACAATCTGGCAACGTTTCTGGCCATCCCAGTTAAGAGAAACAATATAAATCCTTCAATTCAGCTAAAAATTGTCTGTTTTCAACTTTTACTTTTTTTTTTAACATTTATAATCCCATAAAAAATTTAACTCTAATAGTTTCATTCACAGTCATTACTATTTTCATTTATTAATATAAAAATTTCAATTCTTAATATACTTTAAATGATTTTAAAATAAATTTGGTTATTATTAAGGATCTGTCAACTCTAATGCAGAATCAACACAGATATCAGTAGCAGCAAATTTTGTTCAACAATTATTTGTAAATATTATTCATTAACTTAATTAAATGTAAAGCATTCTAACTATTAAAGTGCACAATTATTTACTGTCTAATATTTATTTATGACAGTCATTTTTTGATAAATATATATGAATAGAGTGATCAAAATATTTAATAAGAAAATATAGAAATGAAAATAAAAATGTATGCAATTACACACTATTAATTATATAAAATTCTGATGACTTTATTATTTTGGCATAATAATATTATTATTAATAATTATATTAATTACTAATATAATTGTTCTATATATATTTTTTTTTCATGATTCGATGAAGATATATTTTCGTTGGATGGATTACATTTGTCTTTGATGTGGAGCCAATAATTATTAAGATATAAGTTCCATTTTATAGTGCATTAATTTATGATATTTTTTCTTGATGTAACCAAAATAATAATTAATAATAACTAAAGAGTTAAATTTATACATTTATTAGAATACATGTTTGGAAAATACAATTTAAGTCATATATTTTGTTTTTAAACTATTAAATAAAACCAACATATTATAATACGATTTATTTTATTATCATATCAAAACAAATTTGTGTATAATAGTACACTGAAAAATATAGTTTTACAATAAATTGATTGAAAAGTACTATTTATATGAATAAGAACAATGGCAGATCAGAAGAAGAAAATCGAAATAAATTTGACTATTTTGTTATATATGTTTCTTATCTATCACGGCTAAAGTTATAATAAATTTCCGTAAAAACAACAAATTCATAGTCTTGTTAATATATCATAAATAAGACGACTATGAATAACAGAGTCAAAAGCTTTATAAAAGTCAGTTATTTTTCTAAATTACTTTTCTTTAAACCCACATATTAAACGACTAAAAATTTTCTATTCGATCACGTTTTAAATGACCAATAAGTGAATTTTATACAAACCAAACATGGACACTGAAAAACCTCATAAACTCGAATATAATATGCTGACGAGCTATCTTTTTTAGATTGTTTGGTCCGTGGTCCGGTTGGTGTTCCCTTTAAAACCCCACCTATAAAATATATTTGTGAAATAAGGTAATAATAATATTTAAAATAATGAAGATTCAAAGGTTTTACCTGGAGAAAGGTTTATATATTTAATTACTGAAATATATGTTGATTATCGATTAAAATATAAACAATTAATGGTTTCTTAAACGTCGTTAGTTATAAATAATCATTGTATGTAATTATAATAAGTATACTAAATATAACAAATTAACTTGTTCATTATCCGTTCATCAAGGTATTAACGCGTATCAACGACAAGATATTATGCGGTGGAAAATTTTTAATATTTGGAGTGGCATGGGGGACATGGGGGGCAATAGAATACCATAGAATTTTTGAATTAGTGTAAAATGTGAATGCTAGTTAATTATTAGTAGTGCCTAGAAGTTTAAGCGTTAAAAACTACCAAAATATGCAAGCATTTATGTGCTTAAAAATACTGTCATATATGCTAAAAAATCTTTTTCTAAGAAATATGGCCTTATTTCTTTTTAAATTCAAATTTGTAGCCGAACTAGCAATTTTTTGGTCTATTCAGTAAAAACGTGCAAATGCATGAACTTCCTGGACCTAATTATAAGTATATATTTCACTAATAAAGTATTATTACATTTTATTTTTGATCGATTCGAAATCAACGCTTATTATATGTTATCGGAACAACTTAAATTTTATATTTCTATTATGGCCTGAAGTAAGATAATAATGTACTTAATTATAAGATATAAGAATTTTAAAAGTCTCTTTGAAAACTTTGAACGACTTAAAATCGTTCGCGTTCACGAAATATATGAAAGTCGATCATGTTTCACGCCGTAAGAATATTGATGAACGACGTACACGTTTCGTTCAGTATCTACATATGAACGTGAACGCAAAGAACGCGCGGTCATGAATGTGACCAAATACTGGAAATTTTACATAAAACCAATACATTCTTTACTTCGCTCAAAATCTAAAATAATGAAAGATTCAACGATACGAAAACAATTACATATTTTAATATATTATCAGTTTATATATAAGTAATATAAATATTAATAATATAAAATAATTTTTTAGCACAAATAATATTATATTTATATATGAATATTACTATTTATAAATCAAATAGTCCATTTATGGCACAAAATAAATGTCATTTATTTTAATCAGTTAAGGTAATATTATAAAAAGTATTTTTATTTTTGTTTGTTTTGTTATTATTATTATTATTATTAATTAAACTGTTACTAATTGAATTAATTTTTCTAAGATAAGGAGTGGTTTATTTTATTAAGGGAAAGTAAGTTATTAATAATTTTTTTATATTTTTCAACGTTCAAAATAGATTATCTGTTTTATTTCTATAAATGAGAATGAGTACTGATATTCGGAAAAATATATAAAAAATTATTGTCAGTTGTAATTTCCATAATTATTATAATGTGGAATAAGATAAAATATTAGTTAAATTAGTGGGATACCAAGTAAACTAATCATTAAAAAATGACCACAATTTCAACGAATAGAAAATGTAGGAATATTTACTAGTTATTTATAATACATTATAATCATGCTATAAAATTCAATTTACTATAGCCGTAAAGGAATCTTTAAATTGAAATACAGAAGAAAACACTTGCAGTACATCATAGTATATTATATATAAAAATTATGTATCTACATTATTCTCTATGAAACAAATAAATTCTAAGATCTAGTTTAGAATGTTTTAGTCACTTGTCAATGATAATTATAAATAATACTTACATTTTATTTTAAATATTACAGAAGTTTTACTAAAATAATATTTCATTTGCAACACAAACAAATGTGAACATTATTTAGGTTTGATGATGAAATGTATAGTGTGTGAGATTTTAATAAATTTATTTCGTGACAATGTATTTTTAGTCGTCTGCTAATGTAGTTTAGTTTATTTCAAAAGTTATTATTTTAATTTAAGGATTATGAGTTCAGAGATGAGAATGTTGAGACGTGATGGCCAATCGTAGTGAAAATTTCAAATATATATAAGAAAAACTAATTATATAGAATATTACTAAAGTTTTGATTAAACAGATGATGAGCAATGGTAAAATGATATTGTTTTATAATAAGTTGATAACAATTATAAATTAATATTATTTACTCTAAAGCAAGGGATGAGAAAGTAAACAATACAAATTTAAATCTTAAATAAGGTATAAAAGAATACTTACTTACTGACAAGTGCACTTATAAAAAAAATTTTAAAGAAGGGACAACATTTAAATGTATTAATCTATTAATATATATGGGATTAGTCATGAGGAGGATTGTAATGCAATTATACCTTTTTTTAAATTGAGAAGAAATTCACACTTCTTTAACATTTTTATTTAATCTATCATTGCGCCATTTATAAATGATTATGGTTTTAATTGTCAATAACTATACTAAATAATCCATTAATAGTTATTTTAAAATCATGTTAAGTATCATAAAACATGATAATAAATTAATATTTTTGCATATTAACAATTGCATTAGGTCGCAACCAACTTAAATTATACAGAGTCTTATTGTATTCATTAAATCTATTATTTGACGAGCTAATAATTTAGTCTTAATATAGATACCGATGTAATAATCTTTGATAGAAAAATTTGATTTGATGTATGATTTTGATTAATGAAACAAAATTTCAATAGACGGCTCCAATTTGTACTTAATAAATCTCATCACTTGTTGTAGAGTAATCACGTATTTATTTATTAGATACAAATATTACAATATATATGTAAATATGTATTTAAATACTAGGACTAGGATGGTCCGAGGTCGTATTGTATTACAAATTAATCACCCAGAACTCCCGTATACCAAGAAACCATCATACAACTATATGGCTTAGCCTTTCCCCAGGTACAGGTGTCTGGTTCGAGGGTCAGAGAAAGCTTAGATTCAGATCAATCAAAATAGATTGCAAAGATTATGATTGGTTTGGGATCTGGCCATCTTTTACTATGTGTAATCACCGTATGACGGAAGTGATTTATCTAGCGCAACAACTTGTATATTCTTATTGATTTCAGTTATTGATTACTTTGTAGTTGCCAAACTAGTTGGGTCATCTCTTAGGGTTATGATGCTGATCTCCAAATCTAGAAATACCGGTTTTTTAATACTAGTATCGTACCCTATTTGTAGTAATCTTACCATTATTCTACCCGAAAAGTGTCTTCAGACATTCTAATGATAAAAACACACATTATTGTAAAACCGATGCCTTTTCTTTTTACACAGAATACTATTATTTTTAAAAGCATTAACAAAAATTAAATAGTAATTGTAATTATAAAAACAAATTTGTATATGTTTATTATACTACTTTTATAAAAATTAGCTTTTTGTAGAATATAGTGTATATGTTTCTAGGTAATATTTTATAGTATTATACTATAATATTACCTTATAGAATTGAAACAAAAACTAATTATAATCCAAATTTATATAAAAAAATATTAAAAAAACATTATATTCTCAAACTGTCTACCAGTTACATTTAATGATATATATAATGTATATCAAATAAAAAAAAAAATATGATAATTTTCAATGTAAGTAAATAATTTATATTTATTACAAAAAAAAAAAAAGAAAAAGAAAAGAAACTCTACAAAAACTAATAAGGTGAAATTAGATATTTTAGATTAATAATGTACCTTAGCTGATTTTGATTTTGCTTATGAATTGGGCATTAGTGCCAATTAGCTAATGAAATCGTGTTTGTTAACATTACAATCTCACATAGTTAATCGATTATATAATTTGTAATAGGTATCCTTGCTAAGGTGAAAACAATACATTCAATTAATTTGTCTAGCTTATCAAAAATAGACCATAATCCCATTTGTTGTTAATCCAAACGGTAATTCGTATGGTCAGGTTAGGTTATTTTATTATATTTTAATAATTACAATTTCTTAAATTTGCGCGTAAAAGTTGACTGCCCGGTATTTCAGTAACCGGGTACCCAGGTACTCAATCAATTTATACATGAATTAATTGGATTTTATGCTGTTATTGTGTTGGAAAAACAATTATAAAGACATTTTACTTTATAACTAACGATTCATTTTTGTTTAAATTAAGATTTATATTTATTATATTAGTTAAATTAATTAATTTAATCAATTAAATAAATAAATATTTATTATATTAATTCACTATTTAGATATATATTACAGGATCCTACCACTATTTTGCATCCTGTGGAATCAATTTGTTGTTGATTTTTGTTTGCACTTATACCGGACGTTTGAATCAAATAAATAGGTTTTCCTAAAACAATTTTAATGGCCACTTTTGTTGAAAAATGTCTAGTTATTTGATTATTTTGTGACCTACTTTGGATGTGTGGTGTACACAGATCTTCACCGAGCTGGCGCAAAAATATTCTACGTTGGTTAGTTTTAACTTTTATGATTTTGTTATTTTCATAGTAAATAATGTATGTTGAAAGGCTGGCCATATCGATGATATTAAAAAAAAAAATGCTAAGGACTTATGACAACCAATAAATATTGATTTGGTGATGTGTAGTATATCGTCCTAACATTCGGTCTATCGTATCGACAGTGTATTTATGAGTTATAATACTTGATAATTTCTGGTTACTGTCTTCTATCATCACATATTGTCATATCCAAATGCATTGTGGTAAGCATAATAACAGCTTTGTTTTTTTTTTTTTGGTACGTATGAACATAATGTCACCTTATTTTGAAAGTCAAATAGCGCGAATATTTTTCACGTTCTTTTTAGGGTGTCATTTCTAATGGAATATATTTTTTATTTTTTCGAAGTGTGGCAACAATTGTTAGATTCCATGATAGTAACATATTGGCCAAGGGTAAAGTGGTGAAAACATTATCCATCGTAATATTTCGACCAGATCCTTTATATGGCGCAGCCAGTTCCTTAACTACTCGTTCACCTTGATTGGTTTCACGATAAATATTAGATTTCCCTACATATATTTGTTGTATATATTTGGTATTGTAAATTACTAGTTGTATCTTCGGTGTCCGGAATTTGAATTTGATCATTAGGTAACCACTCTTCGTCATCACTATCAGATAAATAAAAATCTTCTGCAGACTGTTCATTTCCCAACAGTATTTTTATATATATTTCTTTTTCAGCAGAGCCTAATCTCGAAAATTCTTCTTCGGTTAACTCATCCATAATTTTCAAACTTTACATATATTATAAAAACTCGACAAAAAATTATATTATATTATATTATGAGTATATTACGATTATTATTACATATAGTACAAAATTTAACAATAACCAATACATAACAGCCTAAAATAAACACTAAAATATATGGCAACGTGTGTCACAATTTTATAGACGATTTTATCAATAGCACAATAACCATTATTCCTATCATTGGGTAATTATCAAAATATTATAAAAATATATTGTTAAATATAATATCAATATAATATTGACACCCGAATAATTATATTACAATGAATTTATACTAAACACGTGCCTATAACATTACGGGTTCCCGGGTACCCTGGATACTGAACAACGCGAAATATTTTGGTTACTGAAAGTACCTAGGGTTAATGTTGCACATTATAAGAAATTCGCTTTTTATATAAAAGATATTTAGTCATATCACATTGTATTTACAGTAATTTATAATGTTTGTCGCGGTCAAAAATTAATTAATTAATTACCAATTTGCATTTTTATTTTATTAAACCAGATTTTTAAAAACGCTTAACTCCTATATTGGGTAGAGTAGGAATATAATATTCTAATTATTTTGTGATTCACTTATTTCAAAATTAAGACAACTTCATTATTATGGTTTTTTTTTTTTTTTTATATATAATTTAGTTTAATAAATATAAACTATTATGTTTATTATGATTTTTTTTGTTCACGATTATTAATTTGTAAAAGCAATCAATAATGTATTCATTTATGAGTATATACATATTAATACCTAAATTACTTAACATTTATTTAACATTATTTTACTTAATTATTTAAAATGTAATTTCTTTAATATATAGTAGAATTTAAGAAGAAGAACGTGTCGCAAGCATCAATGGCTGTAAGAATTATGCATCTAATATTTAACCTCGGTAAATATTATTCAATCATTAACACAATACAAATTATACTATTTCTATTAATGAATATTACAAGTATTTACTACCCAATATTACGTTGTGTTAACGACAATGTTCTGTTTTCATAAGATGAAGATTTAATTCTTTATCGACGCAATTAGAGAATGACTTCAATAATTTATTAAATGAATAGTCCATATATTATATAGTCTAATATTAATCTAAGACTTTTTTTTTATTTATCCAATTTAATAATCAATCCTTATTACTAGACAATTAAATTAGTACCTACTAACTTATTAGAATTAGTGTCTTTAGACTACCTAATATTAAAAAAAAAACATATATCATTATAATTATATGTATTTATCTAATTATGTAATGTTATTGATTTATGCTGTAATAAAAAATAAATTAAACAAAGTTTTCCTGATTTTTTTTTTTTCAATAGAATAAATCAGTTACTTATAAACATGTTTGTTATAGATATATCTGATTTAATTTCTATATGTCTGATACAGTGAAAATATAATAATATAGTTTTATATTAAATTGGGTAACCTACTAGTAACTAATATTTATAAAAATTGGTTGGGATGAGTTTTATTGACAATTCCGTCAAATATGTTGCAGCTTATAATAATTATACCAATGATAAAATTATATATTCCTGTAAAAACACAAAAACTCATACTTTTGAATATTCTAAATTATCCTTCTTTAAACCCACAATTTATAAAAAGTCGAATACGACCTCGTTTTAAACGACAAATAACCGATATTTTTACGTAGTTGTCCACCAAAAAACACCAATGATGATATATGAAAAACAACAACCGTGAATAGCTAAGTTAGCTATGACGAACCTAACCTAATAAGATAAAAATAAGTTTACCTAACTTCTTAAACACATTTTTTTATCAATTTATCTGAAATAATACATTATTTTTATTTACAACGAAAACGATTGAAAGTATTTGTTAGAGGAAAGACTTAATATAAAATAATTGATCTTTATTTTAATTTGATATTGTCGTTTAATATAATGCATAGTTTCTTAATTTGTACCTTAAAATTTCATTAGTATATTACATATTATAACAATCAAATTTATATAGTATTGAGCCTATAATAGATATAGATGTATTGAAAAGTCTCTTGTAACACAAATAATATACGTATATATTGTAATAATAATGATAGGATAGTCCCGATAGAAATGATCATTACTTAATATGTTTGTTTAACTTTAATTTTTAATTTAATATGTTTAATACAAATAATGGACATATATTCTAATGACATAAAAATCATACGAAAATAAAAAATAAAATATAAATGTTATGTTATGTTATATATACCTATTATCATTATATCTAGAATTATTATTTTAAAGCTGCATTGCATTGAGCATAAAAATTGAAATAGTTATTATAATCAATTTGTGAGCAAGTATTTTTATATTTTTTGCAATTTTTTTTTTAAATTATGAGAGCTTACTTTGTAACTCATTCGGTATAGTGACTGACTCTGACAACGTAGTGTATAAATCGACTTAAACTTATAGATTTGGGTTATATTACATTATAAATAATATACAATGTATTTAATTTTTTTGTTATCTATATTATATAAAGCACACCTATAATATATGCTACTGAACATTGTAAATTAATATTATATATGTAATTAGGTTGTCTAACTCAAAAAGAGCCTTGTGCATAATAAAAAAAATATCAAAATTTTTAATTATACAAAAATATTCAAATTTTAAAAGCATATAAAAAAAATTGTCAACTATGATTTTAAAAATATTTTGGAAACAGATTAAGTAGTAGATAGTCTATGATAAGACTTCGATACAATTTTAAAACCGATAAACCAAAAATTATAGGAAATATTTAACATTTTTGGAAAAAAGTTCAAAGCTCAATACTTGCCCATTATGTTCAATAATTTTACCACACTTCTATATTACATATGTTAATATTAAACAAATTTTAAAAAAATTTAAAGAAATTAAACAAGTTTAAATTTTTTAATCACAGAACATTGTATTTTAGGAACATTAGTATCGCCATGCATCAATAGCAAATTATTTCTTCTCAAATTGTTTATTAGAACATTTATTAGAAAAAAAAAGAAAGTCAAATTTGGACTCCTTCGGTCCTCATAGAAACTAGTGGTTTACTTTACATAAAATTTGATTGCAATGATATTTGATTTAAAGCGAAACTCAATATATTACTATATGCTATACTGATAATCAATTCCAAAATTTTACCACGTGTGTACCAATGTAAATACAAAGAAGTAAATTAATTTCTCTACGATCAAACTTCAAGAAGTTAAACCGTTAAACTCAAAATTGCAGGAAATATTAAACATTTATAGACAAAATTTCAGAACTTAAAAGAAACCGTAATTCTTTGGATGTTCAGCCATTTTTTGTAGTTTTAATTCTCTCGAGGAAAAATATTTGAGAAATTTAAAAAATGATCTAAATAAAGTGCCAACTAGATGCAATTCGTTAACAAAAGCATACCATATTTGTGGTAATCGGACCTTTTATTCCTATCCCATAAAGTGTCTTTAGATAAAAAATCAAATATCGTATTATTTAATTCTACTAAAAATATCAAAATTTTAGAACCTTATAAAAATAAAATTGTAACGTACGATTTATAAAATATTTTGTAATTAAATTATATAGTATTTGAGTAGGCCTCTATAAAATTTTAACCCAAATGTTAATATTATAAATTTTTGGAAAAAATTTAAAGTTCTACACTTAGTCAGAAAATCAATTATTTGTTTCTAAATTTTTTACTTTTATGTAGAATACGTATGTAAATACTAAAAAATATTTTCCAATCCTTACGATCAAATCCTAATTAGTTATCATGAAACAAAACAATTTAAAATAACAGAATCTGTTATTTTGCCGATTTTTGAAAGTTTTGTGAATTGTTCATTCGTACCATGTTCATTGACACAGTTCAAGGAAGTGAATAGGTAGTATTTAAAATAAAGTTTTCAAGAAAACTTAATCTGAAATAAATATTTAAAAGATTAGTTAAATGTTAAAAAGTATTTCATGTCAATGACATATAACTTTTGTTTAAATTCTTGTAAATTATTCATTATTTAACAAATAAGTTATGTTAGGTAAGGTCATAATATAATGTAATATATTAAATAATAATATATATTATTACAATAAAATGAAAAATGACGACCGATGGTGGAAAATGTACTTTGTAATTTCCGTCATCGGAATGAAATTTTATAATAAACAATACCATCATCCTTAAATAGAATACGTAATAATAATAGATTAATGATAAATCGTAGAATTTATTAATAATGAGCAAAGCGGATTAGATTAAATTTTAACAAAATCATAATAATTACAAAGATATTATACAAAATGTTTAGTTGGTTAAGTTTGAAAATGTTATTAAATCAAAAAGAATATACACAATGGGAGGACGCATAACCTTATCGAATTATCAGTGGAAATTTAACCTAATTGATCTTACGACCATCATTCTGTCCGTAAGGATTATAAACAGGCCACGTGAAAAAAATCAGTCATAGTAATTTTTAAACACATTTCGAATCGTTCAAAATAATCACAACATTAATATTATAAATTGAGTTTTATAACCCGAACACCGTACAGTGTATTACGAGCTATTGAAATGCGGTTACGTGAAACCCGTGTTCGTGCTATACTGTCATGAATTGGAACAATATTGGAGTCAAGTACTAGGTTGTAACGGTTGCAATGGTCAAAATACTGTCGATGAAATGGTGGACCTACAGGCGTATATGACAGAACATCCAGGAGCCGCCAGAATCGTTCTTAACGGTTTCGAGTTCAACGTGAGCATTTCTTTTTTTTTTTTTATCACCTACTTTAAGTGCGCATGGTGAAAATTTCATCCAGAGTTATCATTTAGTTTGTTAATAGTTTACAAAAAGTTTTTTGTTGTACATAGTAATTTACAAATCAATCCTTTAATTCGTTTACAAAAAAAGTGCTGATTGTGTTCAAATTGTTCAAAAATTAAAACATTTTTTATTTGCAAGAAATTGCAATTCGCAGTTATACCTATTTTTTATGCAAATTATGCCTAATGATGAAATGGAAATTATTTATCATAATAAGTTTGTGTTGTAAAACAGTATTAGTTAATCATGAGTATACTATAATATTTTACATTTTATCACTGGAATATTGAAATATATTTTAAAGACTAATAATTTAAATTTCGATTAACGTAAAAAAAAGTTAACACATCTTTATTGTTACCTAAGATAATTGTAATTCAACCCTCATAATTATATGTTGTGAGTTTGTGACGTTTCGTCCTTTTTGTGACTACTCCACACCCATTGACTGAGGGGAACACTGAATCAATGACCTGCATACCGAACTACGTTTCACCCATATATTATACTTATCTATGGTTCCACCCTTGAAAGTACATCGGTTGCATATGCAAGTTTCTTTAAGGAAAAACGATAATTACAAATGATTTAATATTAATTTATGATATTTTTTGTTACTTAAGTGTACCAACATTAAATTTAAAGGTGAATTTTAAAATTATCATTAAACAAATAAAAAATACAATGTTAATACTTTCTCGAAATAATGTGTATTCTACGTTAAATGAAACATTCTGTATATTTAATTTTAGATTCTGTACGAAGCGAAGAATGTATTGGTTTTACAAAGATGTTTTTTTTTTTTTTTTTTTTTTTGATGAATGAAAACACTTTTTTGGATAGAAACAATGGTTACCGATTACCAGAAGTAGAGTTTGTATTCGGTAGAAAATCGTGTCTAGTCGGTACGTTATTTGGCACATTTTTCAAATTTCTCAAAAGTTTTTCGTTTGGAGGGGAAAACTACCAAAAAATGGCAGAAAATCGGCAAAATTACTGTTTCTGTTATTTTAATTTTTTTAATTTTGTGATAACTAATTGAGTATTGATTGTAGGTACTTTTTTACTTTTTTTAATTACTAACATAAGTAATATACAAGTGAAATACAATTTTGGAATGAATTATTAGTATAGTGTATTGTAATATATTGAGTTTCGCTCAGAATCGTATTTTCTAATACAAAATTATTGCATTCAAATCTAAATTATAATAAACCGCAAATATCTCGAGGATCGATGGAATGAAAGAGAAACGCTTAAAATCGACATTCCCACTTTTTTAACAACTATTTTTTAGTTATAATTATATTTTAGTTGAACAAATGTAAAATATTATAACTTATTGTTTATTTTCTGTTTAAACTTATATCTAAGGGCGAATTTTTAAGGAGGGGGGGAGCAACGTGGATAATTTTTTCAATTTTACGATTTTATAATTTAAATTATATTATACATTTATAAATTATTATAATAATTGTTGATTTTAATAACTGTTGAAATTTTAAGACAACTTTAGAATATTTTTATAACCAAATATACGAGGTCTGTCCGGAAAGTATCGGGCCTACCTTTATATTTTCGTGCTAGCGTTATTCTTTATCATCTGGTGGGTGGCATCCTTCAAAGTAATCCCCACTTGATTGAATAACACGGTTCCATCGATGTTTCCACTTTTCAAAACAGTCCTGGAACTCATTTTTAGGGATAGCCTTAAGTACAATCGTCGCATTGTTTTCAACCGTTGTTTTGTCATCGAATCGGTGTCCTTTGAGTGGTTTTTTGAGTTTTGGAAACAGCCAAAAGTCACAAGGGGCTATGTCGGGACTGTATGGAGGTTGTCGAAGCAATGCGATATTGTGTTTGCTCAAAAACTGCTGCACAAGATTGGATGAATGCGCTGGCGCATTATCGTGATGGAGAAGCCAGTCACCACTTGCCCAAAAGTGCGGGCGTTTTCTTCTCACTGCATCACGCAAACGTTTCAAAATTTGAAGGTAGTACTCTTTATTGATTGTCTGACCTGTTGGTGCATATTCGTGATGCACAACACCTTCACAATCGAAAAAAACAATCAACATTGACTTAACATTGCTCCGACTTTGACGTGCTTTTTTTGGTCTTGGCGATTCAGGATGCTTCCACTGTGAAGATTGTTGTTTTGTTTCAGGATCATAACCATAAACCCATGATTCATCACCAGTAATAACCTTTCTAAGCACATTATCATCATTATTGACCATTTCCAGATTGTCCAGAGCGATTTCTAAGCGAATGTTCTTCTGCTCAGCTGTGAGCAATTTTGGGATGAATTTCGCACACACGCGTTTCATTCCTAAATTTTCGGTTAAAATTTCTGAAATGATAGTTTTTGGTATCCCAAGGTCTTCTTCTAGTTCTCGCACAGTCATACGACGATCTTGTTCGATTGCAAGTCGCACCCGCTCAATATTATCTGCGGTTTTTGTCGTCGAAGGTCGGCCGGAACGAGAATCACTATCAACAGAAGTGCGACCATCCTTGAACCGCTTATACCACTCTTTTATTCGTGTTTTGCTCATACACTCACTTCCGAAGGCCTTTTGCATCATTTCAATAGTTTCCGAACTCGTTTTTCCGAGTTGAAAGCAAAATTTGATGCAAATTCGTTGATCTTGTTTTTCAGTCATTTTTGACAATATCAAAATCCGACGAACGTGAAAAAGGCACTGTAAACAAAGACACGCTGCGCATGAACTATACGTTCGGCAGATGTCAGTAAGTAACCAATAGATTTGTGAGGCTTTACTGTTGACGTTTCTGTCCAGCAGAGGTCGCTCGAACACTATGGCGCGAAGATATAAACGTAGGCCCGATACTTTCCGGACTAACCTCGTATAATTGACCTTTGACTATTCTTGTCATAACAATACAATACCTCATAATGAACATCAAACAATTCTTAAAAATACTTAATATATTCATTTTTAAAAACTGTATTGGAGTGTAAATAATATTTTTATTTTATCAGGGAAAATTAGATATGTATGGCATACGAGTTGTGCATAATATTTAAAAACATACCAAATAATTTAATATTTTAAATTGTAATAATATAGTGTTCTTCATTGTCAATACTCCATAATATCTAGTGAGGTTATTATAATAATAATATATTTGTACCGAAACAGCTATTG
>CM023359.1:1818947-1839081 GCA_013282895.1 Eriosoma lanigerum
CGACTTCAGCACATTTTACAACAAAATGTTTTAAACATATTTTGGTATAAACAATTAACCAATCAAGTATGATGAAAACCTTAGCAAACCCGTTTTATTGTCGCATTTGCCAAAACAAATGGTGGAACCAAACCCTTCTACTCCTTTAATGTGCCACATTATATAAAATACCAAATAAATGATCATAAAAGTTTAATTATCACACCATTATACTGAATTTTATTTAGCTAATATTAGTAATATTATTATATCATACTTAAATATTAAACAAAATTAAAAGCACAATTAAATAAATAATATGTAATATTTTAATACAATTTATTAAGTAATTTCTAACGATTATTATTTAAGTAAGTTAATGCTAGTATAATAATAAATAAGTAATTATATGTATTGAGTTTTATTACTTATTATATTACAAATTATTTTAAAATATTTTAATAATTATATAATAGATGTTTTAAATAAATAAAATATTAATAATTCCAATTTGTATAGTTTCTACAGCCTTGTAAATTATTATTATTTTTTTAGGGCCATTTGGTATATTATCTCATGATGAATACATAAATGCTTATAATGGTACTTACGTAATATATTATTTGCATTTAATATAAAAGAAATTAAAATCAATAATAAATTATAGACAGATTAGGAGTGAGTGAAACGGCTCACCATTGATTAATTATACAATGTATAATTAATCAATGGCTCACTAACCGCCTCGTATGGAACCATAGACCTTATACTAATAGCCTTGCATATAGAATATGTATTGATAAAAGGTCAAAGATAGAGGGCGCTTTTCTTGGGTGAATTGTGATTTTTTACAGAAGTAAGGTATTAAAATAATTGTACCAATGGAAAATGATGATACTGTTTTTTTACATTTGTCATTGATAAAAAAAATTAAAATAAACCTTTATTATAAATGTATTATGTAACTATTGATTTAAGTAAAAATAAAAATATTACGTGGTTCGGCGTGGTAGCCGCCACTGGGTTGTGATTCTCGACTTGTTCTGACGAATGGCCCGATGTAGGAGATCTGGTTCGCGGGTGCTCGTCACACATTGTTGATGGATTTACAGCGATAGTGATGGCAAAATCGACACCGATGTCGATTATAGTGCCAACGGGCTGAGCAATAAACCCGAGGTGGTTATGATAAACGTTTCGACTAGACGACGAGTGTTCACCACACGCAGTTCAATCCGTAATCGCCGTATTTTCTCTTTGTAGTTGCAAGTAGATTGTTTCGCAATATGTTCTGGTCGTGATTCAGTTTCATTTTCTATAAATGTACGAGTTATTGTTGACTTCAACGTTACTTGAAGAATGATACCTGTTCGCCGTTCAGCTGTTCGTTGAATGCGACCGTATTTTTGCGATTGTCTTGGTTCTTTTGGTTTTCTGACTAAATATGGAGCTTTGAAATTTATCTAAAAATGTAATTTATTTATCAAAAATGAATAAGGTCAACTATAACATTTCATATTAATGTTTGATTCTGGTGTTTTTTAGAGTCTGAAGACACTTTTTGGAGTAGAGAAAATGGTTCGATTACCACGAATAAAGTACGATTTCGGTAGAAAATTGCATCTAGTTGGTACTTTAATTAGCTTATTTCTAGAATTTCTCAATAATTTTTCATTAGGAGAAGATAAATTACCGAAAAAATAACGGAAAAAGAGCAAAATCCACAGAAATCGTAATTTTGACTTAATTTATTTTAAATTTTCATGATAACTAAAACAATTTTGAACGTAGATACTTGTAAATTATTTTGAGTACCTATTATCATCTATACATATTTAGTTTATAACTATATATGTAGTTTACATACGAGGAAAAATTTTGGAACAGATTATAAGTATAATATAATGTATTATATTGAGTTTTGCTCGGAATCGTATTTTCAAATGCAATATTATTGATTTCAAATCTTAATTAAAACACTAATTTCTTTGAATACCAATGACTGAAGGAGGAACATTTAAAATCTACCTTTTAGCGTACTTTCGTCTTGCAATTGAAAAACAAAATTTATAAATCATTTTAAGATTTTCAGTTAAGATAATGTTATATTTTTATTTCGGTTCCATTTTAAGTATTGAAAACTGGTCACATTTTTGTGGGTTATCTGGTTTTTAAAAACGCGTTTAATTCTGTTTTGTCTCTGTCCTAAATATACTTATTTAATTTCTTTAAACGTTAAACGTTTGTTTGTTTTAATATCTATTATAATATTTGTAACCTGTATCATTTATTATAATTATTATTCAGAGTATACAAAATCAATGAGCAAGTACCAATATATAATTTTTAAATTGAAATAAATATTCAGATTAAATATAAAAAAATTCATATTTGGTATTATATGTAAACTAAAAATAAGCATTATTATATTTGTAATTTAGAAGGTTACCAGAAAATGACTTACAAAAAACGTAACTTTTGTTTTATTTGATTAAAAATATTCATGAATACCTACTAAAGTTATAATGCATGTTATAAATATTTGTTTTAACAGAATATAGACAAAAGCTGGTTACGGTAAATACCAAAATACCGTGAACAGTTTTTCAGTTTTGCGTACAACCACGTTCTGTTCTACGTTTTCTGTATTTGTTTGTGTAGTGAACCTATGCGTTACACGTTCCACATTTTAATTCGACGAAATCTTGTCCACTGCATTTCGGTTTATGTTGGATAGGTGTATATTTGACTAAATAATATACTTAATAAAGATACGAATCTTTATTTAATATAAAATTTAAAATTATAATTTTAAAGATAGTGCATTATATACTGTCTGAGAACATATACAAATAATCTTAACATAAATAAGTCCTCGGACGATATTAGTTTAATAGCAATAACGATATTTCGCCTGTAAGAATAGAAAATATATTTTAAAGTGAAACACATACCATATTCCCATCATCTGTATTCTACCTGGATTTAGAAAGAAAAATAGAAAGGACCGTAAAATCGAATTTTAGCGTAATTTAACAATTATTTTATAATAATAATAAAATAAGTAATAAACTTTAGTTTACCTAACCTAACCTTGATTTACTACATTTGTAGTTGACGGAATTAATCTGTTTGTGTACACGAACCACATATAACGGTGTAAACGTTCTTCGACTTTGAAAATGTTTAATTTTGTGACTATCATTTTTAGTAATCAGTAACCACAGATATGAAAATATGATAATATTATAAATTTATTATATATATATATATATATATATCTGTGCGGCCATGGCTGTTTAGCTATGTGTGTGACTGAGCTATACTGCTAAAGTGCTAACTGCTATATTACGAGATGTGGCACTTGATTTGTCAGTGATGATCTGAGTTTATCATATAATTCGTCAAATGATTTTATTGGCATTTTGTAATAATCAAAATAATTGTCTGGACGCATTCTAATATTTTGATAACAATTTTCGAATCTTCTGTTTTTTTCTTGATTTAAATTATACGGATAAATCCAATATCTACTTTCATACTTTGGTGGACTTTATAAGCCAAACGTTTATGATACAGCTATAATTCGAAAGCATTTGTGTGTAATCATATGTATCCATAGTCTATACTAAATAAAAACAGATTTGATTTCATCGTTGTTGTAATATTTCATTATATTTTTAGTTTAAACCTAAATTGAATTGCTCACAAATGAATTAACATTATAATTTATAATACATTTTTGTATAACATTACTTTTCAGTTAAGTACATTGTTGTATTAATAGACACCGCGTAAAACATGATAAACATATTGTATGACACTGCTCAAAACGGAACGGTAGAACCGGACGGTCGTTGCTGGAACGCGTAATCGTTATAGTGTTCTTTGCCCATTTTGTCGCTTATCATCACGATTATTCGAACTAGTTCAGCTGTTGCGTCGGCTGACGACGAAGCTTAATACCAGCATCAGGTATGTTATGTTGTGACTTGTGAACATTTGTTTCACACGAGACTTCACTCGGCACGGTCAAGTGACTTCAACTTTCACTTATTTGGTTCAAAGTCAGAGGCTAGTTTATCCGGCATTATCACATTCAATGGCATTGCGGTGAACAGGAATTTTTCCATTGTTTGATTCGACAGCAATGTTATCGTTGGACTTTGGTATCGTTTTGACTTTATTTATAAACATATTATCACGTTATCACATGTGTGATTAATGTTATCAATAGTCATTTCCAACTATAAATATTTTTGTTTACATTATTTAACTTTGTGCGTCCATTAATAATACATTTTTTAAATTTTTATGCTTTAACCTAATGATTATTAAACTGAAATTATATTTTTTTGTAGAGATTTCTATAGTTAATTGTAGATTTCAATTAGTTTACTTAAATTGTCCAATTTATTTTTCTGAGTGTGTCATCATCATTAGGTGACGTACTAATTATATTGCTATCACTCGTTCGCAAATACAATAATTACAAACGAAATTTTTCCTTTAATTATAAATATGTGATATTTATAATGTATAGCTACTAGAATTTAAATTAATTTATGTTAAAACGCAATATATATATATTTTATATTTTAATGAATTATATTTCAAATTCATTATAGAATTAAATCGTAAGTATAAAGTATATTTAAAGGAACACATTAAATAATTATATCAAAATGTATTTAATATGTTAAATTAATCAATCTAGTGTAAATTAATACTTTATAGAATATGTTAACTATTAAAATAAAACTGAAATATTCATTTTGGGGTTGAAAATATTTGTGTTATTATCTGTTTAACGTAAATATTATAAATAATATCCAGTTATTTGGTATTATTTGCAATTAATATGTTATAATATTAATTGCTTAGATGAATTTTTTATTGATTTACGAATTATTGCTGATTTACAATAAGGGTTTTTTTTTTTTGAATTGATGACCTGGAGGCAATAACGAGACATCTCCATATTTTGGCTAAAATCACTTTTTCAGTCAAAAATACGTCGATCGTGAGATATTGAACAAATGGAAATGGCTGGTTTTTTATTTGATGCAATAAGCAGACATATCCGGAAATATATAGTTAATGCGCCAAATGATGGTCATACCATTTATTAATTATATATAGATATTCTACTGCTATGTGTGATTTGGAAATAGGTATATTAGTAACAGATAATTATCAATAGGTAGCGTAGTTGTATTGGTTATTGACAATAATTACAATTAAGACATAATACCCAAAACATACTACAATTATGGGGGCCACAGTCACAGTAATAATATGTTGCACATCGGTTTTTATATAAATAATCTGCGATAAGAAATTGGTATTATATTATTTATAATAAATAATATGGGAAAACAGATTATTAAAATATTATGGATATAAGATACTATATTCTGACAATTTGAAACTGAAATAAATCTAGCAACCCAGCCAGTGGCTTCAAAGGTTAGCTGTTTGGATGTAACACAGTTTATATTAAATTGTATATTCAGTATATGTATATTGCATATTATATTGTATTTTTTCTATACTTACAGAAAAATAAGAAACAATCTTTTTAAATTTTAAAATACACATTTTTAATTGAATTATTTTAACATAAATTTAAAAAAAAATATATCAAAAAATTATAAATAGGTGTACTTATATAATATTTATTAATATTTTTTATGTATTAGGTTTATTTAAAAAAATTTTAGATAAAAATTTTTGAAATTTTATTATATAGTTTGTAAAATTATCTGTTGGTACTTTTAAATTAAATTGACCAGATTTTGAGCCATTTGTTTTACAAAATATTAAATAGTCCTTATCACTAAAATCAACTAGGATAGTTGTTAACATGTAATTTTGAAATTTTATACAATTGAATCTTTTCATACATTTCTTACCTAAATAGTTACTAAAATATCTATCAGAACATATTGAAAGTGTTACAACAGGAACTTCAACATAATTGTCGTCATTGAAGAAAGGAGATAATGGTGAACAACTATCATTATTTTTTTAATTCATCAATATCATCATCATCGTCATCATTATTTTCCCATAAATTTATATTTGAATTTAAAGCTAAAATATTGTTATCATTATCTGCTTCATGATTTGATGCTGTTGAAGGTTTCATAAACTTTATTTTTGTCATAACTTTAAAATTAATTCGAAATATCCTTGTTGTTGGGTTGTTATTATATCCACCTTATTGCCGGAAAACTGAAAATGTGTTTTCAATAGCATCTTGATTAAAGCGAGTAGTTATTAAGTAGTTAAAACCCATAATCTTTTGTTTTTCATAAATTCCCAATATTGCATTTATTGTCCACTCTATATCATCAAATGTATATAGTGTACCGTGCCCCTTGCAGTTTTTCAATTGCTGACATCACTGCTTAGCTTCTTTTAAAACTAATCGTATTAAGGGTCTCTCCTCAGAAATAGCACATTTATAAGGATTAGAACTATATAGAGATTGACTATTTAAACAATCAAAGAAATTGTTAATTTAACTTACAAATTCAGCAGTATGAGTAGCCATTGATGTTTTTTATCTCCTTAGGAAAAACTTTTGAAAAATTTAAAAAATGAGCTAAATAAAGTACCAACTAGACACAATTTGCTAACGAAACATACCCGAATTGTGGTAATCGGACCATTATTTCTACCCTAAAAAATTTTTCATACATAAAAAAAAACATATATATGTATATATATATATATACATAATATTCAATTCTACTAAAAATATTCAAATTTTAGGGGCTTATAAAAAAAAAAAATGGGAATTCCAACTTTCAAAATATTTGGTAAAAATATTAAGTAGTATATTATTAGGCTTTGATAAAACTTTCAAACCAATAAATCCAAAATTGTAGGAAATATTAAACATTTTTGGAAAAAAGTTCAAATCTCATTACTTGGCCAAAAAATAAACGAAGCCGTTTAAAAATTTTACCACACTTGTATATTACCTATGTTAATACTCAAAAAAATATTTTCAAGTCCTAAAGATCAAAGTCTGTTAATTATCACGAAATTAAAAAAATTAAAATAACGGAATTCGTAATTTTGCCGATTTTCCTCCATTTATTGGTAATTTTCCTTCTCTCAAGGTAAAACTTTTGAGAAATTCAAATAAAGAACTAAATAAAATACAAACTAGAGGTGATTTACTACCAAAAGCATATCCTATTTGCGGCAATCGGACCATTATTTCTATCCAAAAAAATGTTATCATACATCAAAAACAAACAAAAAAACATCTTTGTAAAACCAATAAATTATTCGTTTCGCTCAGAATCTAAAAGCATTAGTTTATATTAATGATACATATATAATAGTAATATGCGAAATAACTTAATCGAGGAACATAGTTGCAAAGTATATTATTTTTTATATTAAATCACACTCTGCTATCAGAAATCCTAAACTTAAATATCTCAGATCCAAATCCATTCAATTACTATTTCCAATTAATTACACAGCGTGGACTATCTATGTATAATTAATAAATGGTCATACTGTAAATACACGTTATATCTTGATATTACCATTGTTGTATCGTTTTTCAATAATAAATTATTCTATAATATACAATGAACCAGTGATTGACCGATAATAATTATTATTTTGGAATACATACATACCAAAAATAAAGTTAATTAATGTAATAGAAATATTTTATAATAACCTTAATTACATAATTATGTATCTAATACAATTTTTTAAATAATATTACAATACAACGACCTGACATCTCTTAAGTTCTACTTTTTGGTTTTGGTTTATAAATACATAATAAATATTTAATAAATACAAAATAAATATTTTATTTTAACGATTAAAGTATTAGTCTCTATCAAAAGCATTAAAATTGAGTCAGAATATGAATTTTGTTAAATACAAAAATATTATAGAAAAATTAACGACTAATTTTTTTTTTGAATGTCCATAAATAAAAAAAAAAATATTAAAAATTATATTTATTCTGGATAGAGTTCAGTGGGATAAAAAACTGTGGAGTACAGTTGAACCGACATTTACAAAGTTAAGGGATTATTATTACATAAGAAGTTGTTATACAGTATGTCATACAATCCTCCTATATTTTGTCCTATTACATAGTATTATTTTATGTGTAATTATGGTTTCCTTCGATCCTCGATGAAGACGATCTGAACATTATTGTAAAATTAAGTTATTACGGGGTGATGTACGATGCTTCTGATTTCATGTACATTATTTTTTACGTTACCTTTAGATACAAGAAAAAGTTCAATGAGTAGTTCTAGAGTATCCGCTAAAGCACGGTAGCCATAGTGAACAAGAATCTCGCCAACTGGTTACATTAAACTTAGGGCTTAGATACAAATAATGTGGGATTAACACCACTACCTCACTTAATATGTAGAATGTTTTGCAAGAATCACTACACTACGTTGTTACCCAGATCTGTGAATTACATAGGTCTTATGTCACTAAATGTTTTTTAATAAAATGATTAACAAAAAGATTAAATATCAATACGGAACAGCAAAGTGAACACGACTAAGACCAATGTGAAAAGATATATATTAAGTGAGAATTTACAACTCCGAACACACCCCGCGAACTCTTATAAGATTATTAATATAATCTCATAAAAAGGATAAGTTTATAAGGATGACATGAAAAATCTCTATAGTCCTCTATATCTCTGTAGTCCGCGACTTCGTCTGCAACTGCAACCGAGTTCTACATGAGTCCTTGGTGAGAAAATAATTGACAGTTGGGATCGGACTAGTGGACTAAGTTGCTAATCTAGGCTTATTGCTCATTTTTTCTTCTGTGCCATTTATTATTACAAATATCAATTCATAATAACATAAGATGAATATTATGATAATATCAAAACATTTTTTTTTTTTAGTATTTCCAAATAATAGAGAAAACTGTATTAAGTATGTTAAAAGAATTAATAAATCTAATTATATAAATTGTAAGTTATTCAAAATAAATTATTCAATAATAAAATATTTAAATCTTGGTATACAGAGATATAATGTTATTTTATATAAGTTTACAATTTTTATTACTAACCATAACATTAAATTTCTTGTCATTTATCTTTTTTACCCATACTTAAGCAAACGCATAAACTCATTTTTAAATTATAGAAATAGATTTACAATATTTATTTTCATTTTATTTTATTTAATAAACTATACAATTCATAACAATTCTTACCTGAATCATCTCTTTATAACAACACATATAAGAAATAATAAGATACCTGAATATAATTCAGTAAAAATTATTTTAATATAATGTTCATAAATTTCACATTGTATTGAATAATTATTATTCGCATACCTTTAAAATTTATATAATTGTGGAAATGTGGTAAATTTAAAAGTCATAATAAATTAATAACGTAATTGTTAAATTGTAGAGACAATAGTTATAATAATAATATTTAATCATTTTGTTATTTGATCTTTTACAGTGAAAATTAAAAGTGAGCTTATAATAGTTTTATTTTATAATTACTATACAAGTTAACTTCATTAACATATTGGAGACATTTAACATTTAGCATGTTGTTATATTATGAATAATAAATTCATGGGCGTAGATGAATATCTGTGGTGGGCCATGGCCCGCAATTGGAACAAAGTGGGAAAGGCCGATTGTGGACGTTCCTCCTTCGTCCCTTCGGTCTCCGAAGAAATTAGTAGAGAAAGAGAAATTATTAAGATTTGAATGCAATGGTATTGAATTAGAAAATACGATTCTGAGCGATACTCAATATATTGCAATATATTATACTAAGTAATCCATTCCGAATATTTCAACGAATGTAAATAATATATGTAAATATGCAAAATATATTTCAAATTCCTATGATCAATATTCAAGGAGTTATCATTTCATGATAAAAATTGTCAGTCACGATTTTCAGAATATTTTGAAAATAGATTAAATTGTATATAAGTAGGCTTCTATAAAAATTTCATACCTTTAAACCAAAAACTGCAGGTCATTTCAAACATTTTTGGAAAAAATTCAAAGCTCTATATTTAGCCAAAAAAAAAAAACCAATCCGTTTCAAAATTTTACTAAACGTAAATATTATTTGTACTCAACAAAATTTCAATGTTCCTACGATCAAAACTAAAGTAATAATAAAAAAATTAAAAATAACGGAAAACGTAATTTTACCTATTTTCCGCTTCTCAAGGAAAAATGTTTGGGATATTCAAAAATTGAATTTAATAAAGCACCAAATAGATGGAATTTGGTAAAGAATGGGTACCCTATTTGTGGTAATAGGACCATCATTTCTACCCTAAAAAATGTTTTCATATATCAGAAAAAAAAGTCTATAAAGAAAATTGTCAGTCACGATTTTCAAAATATTTTGTAAAAAGTTTAAGTAGTATATTATTAGGCTTCTGTAAAATATTCAAATTGATAAACCCAAAATTGTAGGTAATATTAATTTTTTTTTTGAAAAAAATGCATAGTTTTAAATTTTGCCACAGAAACAACCAATTCCTTCCAAAATTTTACCACACTTTTATATAACGAATTTTGATACTCAAAAAATTTTTCAAGTTTCTACGATTAAAACTCAATTAGTTATCACGATATAAAAAATAAAAAATGACAAATTTTGTAATTTTGCCATTTTTTGGTCGTTTTTTTTCTCTTAGTGAAAAATTTTGGAGAAAATCGAAAACTAAGCATTGTGTAGTACCAAGAGGTCACGCTTTACTACCAAAAGCATACCCCACTAGTGATTATCGAACAATTATTTCTATTCGAAAAAATGTTCTTTCATTTATATATATATATAAAAAAAAAAAAAAAAAAATTGTAGAAACAATACATTCCTCGCTCCGCTCAGAATGAAAAATCTAAGGGAATATTGAGTACTTGGTACATTTTAAATGGGAGGGCTTATAACTATTCTAAGGGTGCTAAAGCCCCTTTAATTACCCTTAAGCTACGCCTATGAATATATTAGTATTTACGTACCAAACATTTCTCATATTATTTCATTATTAATATTCATCATGAAATAAATAATTAAAAAAAAAATAACATTACAATTTTATACATATTTCATAGATTGTGGACAAGGTAAATATTAATCTTTTCTTTATTAACTAATTTCCATGAGTCGATGTTTTCTCATCATTATATATAAGAATATACTAACAATATATTGAATCATTATTTCATAAGTTTAATATTAAATGTATGTACAGAACGTCCCAGGTCTATATACTATATTGCAATATCTCCGTGTAAATGAAAAAACAATTTTCAAATTTTTTTTTTTATTATTATATTATAGACTTTAAACTTTTATTATTTTGTTTAAATTGAAATATTAAGTAAAAAAATTTAAATAAATAACTTTTAGATTTTAAACGATGCGCATCATTTTAAAATGATGCGTTTTTTTTTTTAATCTTTTGAAACTATGTTGGGTAGAAATATTACCAGTGTTACCACAAATAGAGTATGCTTTTAGACTTTTGGTAGAGAATTGTATCTAGCTGGTATATTATTTGGGTCAATTATTGAATTTCTCATAAGTTATTCATTGGAATAAAATTGAAAAATTACAAAATTCTCGGTACTGTAATTTTAACGAGCTTGATTTGAAATATTTTATGAAATTTTAGAATTTAGAACTCAGTTCTTTGAGCATTTTTTTCAGTGATACATTGGAAATTCACATATGTAAATAGTTTTGTAACATTTACATTGATTGTATGTCTAAAATAGAATTTTAGAATTTTTTCTACAATGTAATCTTTTAATTAATTAAGTTTAATATAGGTAATTTTCAATTTTAAGTTGTACGGTTTAATTACATAGTAAATGCTTAATCATATATTACGTAACCCAGTTATATAAAATATCGTAAATTAAAATTTTGATTGAAATCGAAGATATGTGAATTTTATAATGGATCTTATTTATTATTATTAAATTTACTAAGCATAAAAATTTTGATTTTAAATACGCTAAAAATTGTATGTGTTTTATGAAATACACCTGAATAGGTAAGTATATTGAAAGTTTTCCAATGAAAACGATAGAATGATAATTAAAGAATAAAAAACCATAGAAAATTTCAAAGCAAAAACGTAGTTAAGAAGCTTCAATGACATCAGAAATATAATTTCCCTAAAAAATAACAAAAAATTCCTAAAAATCAACATAATTATTAAATTTGGAGTTTAATACATAAAAATTATTATACATGATATATTATTTTCTTTAAAACGGCTATCGTCAAATTTTATATCACTTAAAAGTAGAATGTTGTTCAATAATTTTCTTTTAATACGTCACTTACTTAATAAATTAATAAGATTTGTGTCAAAGCAGTTGACTAGCTAATAATTTTAAAATAATCACATATACCAATTAATATTTGTACGGAGAGTGCAATTAGTAAATAGTTCTGGGACAAATTGGGGAATTATGAATTTCGTACTAAATTAAATATAATTATATCAAATAAGTAGGTACTATAGATTTTTTAAAATTATGATATTATAATTAATTAAATCAAATTGGCAATTAATTATCGTTCACGTGTAGGCAGGGCCGTGCCTAGGGGGGTGCGAGAGGTGCGTGTGCACTGGGCGCCATTAACTACTGGGGCGCCAAACGCATTTTTATAATCTAAGTAATATTACTGAAAATTCAACATATTAAGGGGATTGGAAGCAATCATTTATTAAGGGGTTGTGTTTAGGCATTTTTACGTTTAGTCATGTACACTGTGAGTTTGTGTGAAACGCAAATGATCTTTAGTGTGCGTGAGTTCCCTGAATTTTCTCTCTCTGCGACCTATCAGCCACCGACAAAATAATACATAACAAAAACATAATGCAATACAATTTAATAATGTACACTGATTTCCCGCAACAATAACATTATTACATCAAAATAATAATTATAATTATACTATATAACTTTATTTTACCAGTTACTAATAAATCGTATTTGGACGGGAACAATATGGTGCATTTATCTGATGAATCTATCTCCGGCTCTCCCCTAATGTTATGTATACTTTTTATAAGTAGTAATATTTGGTAGAGTAGGTGGGGGCGCTAGAAATGACTCTTGGCACCGAGCGCTGATTATGCTAGGCACGGGCCTGCGTGTAGGTCATATTTATTTATTATATCGTTATTTTATATAACATCTATAAAAATTAAAGTATAATATAAATATTTGGCAGTTATTTTAACAATTAAACGAATAACATAATTTTAATAAAATATGCATTATTCAATAATAATATAGGATTCAACGATACGAAAACAATTACATATTTTAATATATTATCAGTTTATATATAAATATTAATAATATAAAATAATATTTTAGCACAAATATTATTATATTTATATATGAATATTACTATTTATAAATCGAATAGTCCCTTTATAGCACAAAATAAATGTCATTTATTTTAATCAGTTAAGATAACATTATAACAAGTATTTTTATTTTTGTTTGTTTTGTTATTATTATTATTATTAATTAAACTGTTACTAATTGACTTATTTCTTCTAAGATGAGGAGTGGTTTATTTTATTAAAAAAAAGTAAGTTATTAATAATTATTTTTTTTAATATTCAACGTTCAAATAGATTATCTGTCTCATTTCTATAAATGAGAATGAGTACTGATACTCGGAAAATAAATAAAAAATTATTGTAAGTTGTAGTTTCCATAATTATTGTAATGTGGAATGAGATATAATATTAGTTAAATTAGTGGGATGCCAAGTAAACTAATTATTGAAAAATGATCATAAATTCGACGAATAGAAAATGGAATATTTACTAGGAACTAATAATTAATTATAATCATGCTATTACATATCAATTAAATTAAGTATAGCCAAAAGAAAACACTTGCAGTACATCAAAGTTTATTATGTATCTACATATTTTTATCTAAAACAAATAAATTCTAAGGTCTAGTTTAGAATGTTTTATTCACTTGTCAATGATAATTATAAATAATACTTACATTTTATTTTTAATATTACAAAAGCTTTACGAAAATATCATACCATTTGCACCTCAAACAAATGTCAATAATATTTAAGTTTGATGATGAACTCTATAGTGTGTGAGATTATAATAAATTTATCTCATTTATCTCAATGTATTTTTAGAAGTCTGCTAATGTTGTTTAGTTTATTTCAACAGTTATTATTTCAGTTTTAGGAATATGAGTTCAGAGATGAGAGTGTTGAGACATGATTGCCAATCGCAGTGAACATTTGTGAAAAACTTATTAAATAGAATATTACTAAAGTTTTAATAAAACAGATTGTAACGGTACTGTTCATCTAGTGAACGTAGTTTTATTTTAATTTAATAATAAATAATTAAATTTTATTTAATTAACTGATTAATTTCTGAATTGATTGGTGTGATTGATGAATTCTGATTCAAAGAAGAATCCGCGATTTGTTTAGATAAAGCCTCGTTTTAACGAGTTAACGACTCTACATCTGGATTTGTTGGCTAATTAAAAGCGTTACGTGCTTTTTCTGCTTTTCTTAAGTTCGATTCTATATTTTTCATTGTACTATTATCCTGCATGCAAATCATATTAAAATATTCGGGAGGTAAATTACGCATTATTTAAGAAACTTTACTTTCGTCCGACATATTACAATCAATTTTATCTGCGAGCCTGTTGAAATCAGAAATAAATTCATTCACTGTTTCAGTGAGTTTTAATTTTCTTTGAGCAAACTGAGTTTTAAGCATATTAATTCGTGTCACAGAATTGAATGCGTTTTTAAATGCGTCCTGAATTTTCTGCCAAGACTGATTATTATTTATCTTTTTTAAAGTAATATAAAATGATTCTGCGGGTCCTTTTAAATATAGTGGAAAAAATAAAATTACTTGCTCATCCGTCCATCTATTTGCGTCTTTTATTCTATTAAATTTGGATAAAAAATCATTCACACATTCGCCGGTAGTTCCATGGAATGTATCGGGAGTTAAAAATGGAAAATTACACATTATTGGGCTAGTCATATTTATTTTATTAGTTGAATTAATATTTAAAGTTTGATTTTTATATTTAATGTCTTCGTTTTTTAATTTCTGGCTTATTTAGTTTTGTAAGTGTATTTATATCATTCTCCTCAGAGTCTGAGTCCGAGTCCGAAAAATTATCGGTTTGTTCGGTATGTTTACGTTTACTTTCTGCTTGTAAAATGACAAAATTACTATCCGTATAAATAACAGTGGAATTTCGTGGACTTTGATATTCCTACAATAGCTAAATGCTAACGAGTATTAAACTAGATCTCGTTTTTGATAATATTCTACTAATTATTTTTTAGTTAAGTTATTAATAATAATACCCTTATCAAATCCTAATTTTTCCCATGCAATTTAATTAATTCGCACCGTTTGACTGTTATTCGGGCGTTTAATATAATAATTGTAAAGCGTCATAAATATCTATATAATATATATTTCTTATTATCTCTAATCATATAATACTTATTTAATATTTTATTCAACCATTAATTATATCAATTTTATTTGTGTAATAGTAATAAAAACATATAAATGATAAAAAATTATGATATCCAAAAAAAACCCTATCCCAATGTAGGGAATAGACAAAATAGCTAAACATAAACGAGAGTCACCAATTTGAGAACTAATGAAACTGAAAATAAAAAAAATACAATTTACGGGGGATCGTCTCCAAAAAATAAAAAATATTAATATCGCGAAGATTTCCACCCAGTTGTACCGGTGAAAGTACAATTTATGGAAGATCGTCTCCGAAATAAAAAAATGTAATATTATGAAGACCGGCGCCTCCACCAAGTTGTAACGATACTGTTCGTCTAGTGAATGTCCGTCGATAGATTTGACTAGTGGAATTCTGAGGATATAGTTGGCTAAGCTATCTCTGCACTAGGAAATCTAAAGTTCTCTATTTAATTTATATAGCCCCACAGAGTCTCCCAGGTCTCGTATTTAATCTCAGTTCAAATAAGTAAACTCTCAATTTAGCAACACAATGGAATATAAATATTTAACAACGAAATACCTATGTAATTATATATATATAAATAAATTATACATCTGATATCTGGATCCAAGCGATTGACCAATGGAAATCCGAATGACAGGCGGAGACGACGCGCACAGACAACAATTATTAAAATAAAATATAAAATAATTTAAGTATAAAATTATAATTTAAACCACGCGCAATGGCGGTAATAAGTCGACTCTCGTATTTATTTGTTTATATTATTCTCGTGTTGTATATTGCGACTCCTCACTTGTCATACGTACAGAGATCGGGCGGTTAAGAATTTATGCCTACTTGGCAAAAATTGGAGCAGCCGTTCGGGTCGCATAATGTGATCGTAACAAGATGATGAGCATACATAATAAGTTGATAAAAATTATAAATTAATACTATTTACTATAAAACAAGGGGTGGAAAGAAACCAATAAAAATTTAAATCTTGAGTAAGGTACTCGATAAATAAATTATTAATAGGTATTTTTAAATAATATTCAGTATCATAAAATATGATAATAAATTAATATTTTCGCATATTAACAATTGCATTACGTCACAACCAACATAATTTATATAGAGTCTCATTGTTTTCATTAAATCTATTATTAAATGAGCTAATAATTTAGTCTTAATATAGATACTGATGTAATAATCTTCGATAGAAAAATTTGATTTAATGTGTAATTGTATTTACATTCAAATAATATGAGTATGGTTACATTTTATATTGAATGAGGATGGTCCGAGGTCATATATTATTGCAAATTATTCACTTAGAATTCTCCGTATACCAAGCATTCATCACACAACTATATGGCTTAGCCTAGCCTTTCCACAGATACAGGTGTCTGGTTCGAGGATCAGGGAAAACTTAGATTTAGATCAATTAAAATAGGTGGCAATGATTATGATAGGTTTGGGATCTGGCGATCTTTCACTATGTGTAATCACCGTGTGACGGAAGTCATTTATCTAGCGCAACAACTTGTAGATTCTTATTGACTCCATTTATTGATTACTTCGTAGTTGCCAAACTTGTTAGGTCATCACTTGGGGCTATGATGGTGATTTCCAAATGTAGTTCGCTGTCCAGGTTGAGCCGATAATTAGCGGCCCGCGAAATATCAATGAGAAAGAGATGATATTAATATTATATGTCGAAATGGCAGTTTTTATATAATAATTACAACCAGTAATTTCGCTCGACGATGAGTAAGTGACAAGCTGCGAATGTAACATAGATTACGAGGAACAGTAATAATTCACTGTGAAAACGGTTGTTTTATATGATTTACCAGGCAGTTTTCAATGTTTTCACTATTCGATGGTGATTTATGGATTCCTTTGTAGACATGACAGTCGTAAATTTTCGTCATTATATTATGTTATATATAATTCGCCTTTTTTTTACAATAGTTTACAAAAAAATTGAAGAAGTTCAACAATTGTTAACACGTGACATTTACTTTAATCATGTGACTTGAACATTTTTATGATCATAAAATATTTTTATTTTTTTTCATATTCAACTATGAACGTAATTAAGATTTAAACTTGTACCTTGCAATTTATTCAAATTGATTCTATTATAAAAGAGAAATAAGCAATAACTTTTGTACTATTTGATGTGGCTATTTAAATATATTATTATTATGTCAAATAATTATAAAATTGTAATATTTTATTATTTTTAGGTTTCCCATTAACCGATGAATCTTATGGGACATATATTATGAGAAATATAAAACTAGGTAAAAGCAAAATATAATCCTAAATTACATATAAGTAATACAATTATCAGTAAAGTTAATTTTTATTTAAAATTAATTTTGATGATTTTTGTATGATTCTGTTCTGATATTTTTAGTGGTTGTTCCTGTTTTATTAGAAATGAAATAGGAATTTTAAAAAGAGACCTTTAAAAAGTACTAGTTTATTAATACAAGAATCGTACCCCCTTTTTAGTAATCAGACCATTATTCTACCCGAAAAAGTGTCTTCTGACATTCTAATTATAAGAACACACACATTATTGTAAAACCGATGCCTTTTCTTTTTACTCAGAATATTCCTATTTTTAAAAACATTAACAAAAATTAAAAAGTAATTGTAATTATAAAAATAAATTTATATAAATTTATTAAACTACATTTATAAAAATTAGCTTTTGATAAAATAAAGTGTAAATGTTTCTAAAACTAATTATAATCCAAATTTATATAAAAAATATTAAAAAAACATTATATTCTCAGGCTTTCTACCAGTTTCATTTGACGATATATATAATGTTTACCAAATAGAAGAAAATGATAATTTTCAACGTAAGTAAATAATTTATATTTATTATAAAAAAAAAGAAACTGTACAAAAACTAATAAAGTGAAATTAGATGTTTTATAAAAATAATGTCCTTAAGCTTACTATTAATTTTGCTTATGAATTAGGCATTAAGTGATAATTAACTAATGAAATCGTGTTTGCTAATCTCAAAAAGTTAATCGATTATATAGTTTCTGATAGGTATCTTTACTAAACTGAAAACAATACATTCAATTAATTTATCTCGCTTATCAAAAATAGACCATAATCCCATTTCTTGTTAATCCAAACGGTAATTCGTAAAGGTTAGGTTAGATTATTTTATTATATTTAATGTTGTACATTATAAGAATTTGCATTTTATATCAAATATATTTAGTCATGATATATTCTATTTACAGTAATTATACAGTTTAATTTACAATGTTTGTCGTGATCAAAAATTAATTACCTACCAATTTGCATTTTTATTTTATTAAATCAGATTTTTAAAAATGCTTAACTCATATATTAGGTAGAGTGGGAATATAATATTTTAATTATTTTGTGATTTACTTAATTCGAAAATTAAGAGAATTTTAATATTATGGTTGTTTTTTTTTAATAATTTAAAAATATTATTCTATTAATTTATTTGTTTATATTAATACCCTAAGGTACCTATAATATTATATAATTTAGTGTAATTAATATAAACTATTATGTTAATATGATATTTTTTTTGTTCTTGAATATTAGTTTGTAAGAGCATTTAATAATGTATTTATTTATGAGTATATTACATATTACTACCTAAATTACTTAACATTATTTTAAAATGAAATTTGTTTAATATATAGTAGAATTTAATGAGAATAAAGTGTTGGACGCATCAAAAACGGTAAAAATTATGTATCTAATATTTAACCTTGGTAAATATTATTTAATCATTAACACAATAAATTATACTATTCCTATTAATGAATATTACAAGTATTTACTACCCAGTATTACGTTGTGTTAACGACAATATTCTTTTTTCATAAGAGGAAGATGTAATACTTTATCGACGCAGGTACAAGAATAAATTCAAAAATTAATTTAAATAAATAATCCATATATTAACATATATAGTCTAATATTAATCAAATACTTTTTTTTTATTTATCCAATTTAATAATCAATCCTTTTTACTAGACAATTAAATCAGTATCTTCTAATTTATTAGAGGTAGTGTCTTTAGACTACCTAATATTAAAAAAAAAAAACATATATCATTATAATTATATGTATCTATCTAATTACGAAATGTTATTGATTTATGCTGTAATAAAAAATAATTTAAATATGTTTCCTGTTTTTTTTTTTCTTCTAATAAAATAAAACAATTACTTATAAATAGTGTTGTACGTTATATAGATAAAATTGGTTATCTTTTATCTGTTATCTAGATAACAAAATTAAATGTTATCTATTTATCTCATCTAGATAAATTTAAAATCAATTATCTGCCATCTTATCCAGATAAATTATGGGTTATCTTTGTACAACACTGCTTATAAAACAATTTTTTTTATAGATATATTCGATTTAACTACTATATTTCTAATACAGTGAAAATATAATAATTTAGTTTGATATTAAATTGCGTAACCTACTAGTAACTAATATTTATAAAAATTGGTTGAAATGAGTTTTATTGACGATTCTGTCAAATATGTTGCAGCTTATAATA
>CM023359.1:1849081-1864717 GCA_013282895.1 Eriosoma lanigerum
CTGCCTTTACTCCTTTATTATAAATTGTAATAATATAAATGTTTTATCAAATTGTATATATATTTCTATATATTGTGATTATATAATATGTTCTTTAAATTTATAATTTCATTATAAAAGTATCAGTTTAAAAAAGGCCAACCATGAAATCGCATGTTTTCACTATAAGCCAGTTTTAGCCTGAAGTTTCCTGTTAATATAACAATTAGAAATTATAAAAATGTATCAATAATTGATTAATAAACTACAGTAAATTAGTATAATTATAATTTTTAAATACATTCCTATTACAACAATTTATGTAAGACAATTAATATCATTAGTAACTAGAAAATGTGTAATTTTTTTATATTTTTATTTTAACAGTAAATTTCATAAATGCAAATAATACAGATGAAGAATCTGAATTCTTATTGCATGGTAGGTTTTGAAGATAAATATTTATAATAAAGACTGTACTTCATATTATTTAGATTAAAAAAATAAATTGTTAATAATGCCTGAATTTTTATATAATCGTAATTCTGTTTCATTTGGCAGATAAAGCCATCTAACAACATTAGGTCTTGATTAGGTATAAGTTTTTAATACAACATTTTTGCTCAACAACAAATGTACTATTTTTAAGATAAGTATAAGTACCTACTTTTTAGATGTAGGTAATATGATAAATAATTTAGATAAATAACAATAGCACAATTCGAAAATGAAATCGAAAATTTAGGTATATAAATCCTTATTTTCATTTAAAGTTCGTCATGGGATGAAATATTGACATGCGGTAATTTATAAAAAAATGTATATTGTATAGATACAAACTAATATTCAAAATAAAATATTTATAATTCCAATTTGTATAATTTTTAGAGCCTATGACGTGAACTATTGTTATTTTTTTTAGAGTCATTTGGTTTATTATCTCATGAAGAATACAAACATGCATTTAATGGTACTAACGTAATATATTATTAGCATTTAATATAAAAGAAATTAAAATCAATAATAAATTATAGACAGATTAGAAGCGATTGAAACGGCTCACTAGAAACCTTGTGTGGGGTAGAACCATAGACCTTATACTAATATACTGTCCTTGTATATACAATATCTGTATTAATGAACAGTCAAAGATAGAGGGCGCTTCTCTAAGGTGACTTGTGGTTTTTTACAGTAGTACGATATTAAAATTATGGCGAATTATAATGACTTACAAATGTCTTATCTGTAAAACTGGATATATGAAGGATTAGAATATATCATCACGCAAGTAATTTGGTATAAGAAAATTAATTTGCTATTCTTATACAGATTTCAAATGGATGATAGTAGAAATAAATTGTGTTTATAAGTATGTGGTCTTAAATAGAATATACCATCTCGCAGAATTTGTGACAAGCATTTTATGAAAAATGGTTTTAATGAAAATAGTTTTTTGTAAAAATATCGGTACCGGTATCGAAAACCTAAACAATCATTTTTGGAACAGAGCAAAGACTGGTACCGATTGCTTTTCAGGAATCGGCCCGGCCCATCTCTAATTATATTTTATACTATTGTAATATAATAATGGAAAATAAATTAATAAATAGTAATATACATTTATATACATTATTTATAATTATGTATTATATTAAACAAAGCAAAAATTACAAATAATGAAATAAATTATAATTACATACAATAAACTATTTGCTAATTTTGCATAACCAATATTGTTTGTCACACTCAAAAGACACAGGAGCACAAGGCAGTTAGGCACAGACTTATATATCAATATGCATATGTGTACTGTTTCTGATATCGTATAAAACTAAAAGTCCCACAAGACAAGCGCCCTCTATCTTTGATCGCTACGAATGGTTAAAAGGAACGTCTAATAGTATAAGTTCTGTGGGTAGAACGCAGGTCGTTTATGAGTATTCACTTTCATTTATTTCTATGCTGAATTATAGTTATATAAACAAGTATTTAGGTACCATCAGGTATGTCGGATATTTTTTGACCGACGCGACCGGTTGAGAAACGCTGATCTATTTTATGGCTCAGCTGACTATCATTAACTGCCAGCTGAGATGTTCTTTCGAGCAATATTATGGAATAGTAATACATGCGCAATCTAAAACAACATTTTACACAGTTGCTCTTATACCTGTAAATATTTAGCCTGTGGCGGTCTTGAAAAATACTGTTTTAATCGGAGGTGTCTTCGCTCGCTGCGGTCGTTGTCCCGAGTCCCGCGGATTCCGCACTTTAAACGCTATTTTGTTCGTTGTCGCATTTTCCGCTACGTGCTTCGGCGTGGTAGCCGCCACTGGGTTGTGATTCTCGACATGTTCTGACGAATGGCTCGATGTCGGAGATCTGGTTCGCGGGTGCTTTGTTGATGGATTTACAGCGATAGTGATGGCAAAATCGACACCGATGTCGATTATTGTGCCAACGGGCTGAGCAATGACGGTTATGATAAACGTTTCGACTGGACGACGAGTGTTCACCACGCGCAGTTCAGTCCGTAATCGACGTATTTTCTCTTTGTAGTTGCAAGTAGATTGTTTCGCAATATATTCTGGTCGTGCTTCAGTTTCATTTTCTATAAATGTACGAGTTATTGTTGACTTCAACGTTACTTGAAGAATGATACCTGTTCGCCGTTCAGCTGTTCGTTGAATGCGACCGTATTTTTCCGATTGTCTTGGTTCTTTTGGTTTTCTGACTAAATATGGAGCTTTGAAATTTATCCAAAAATGTAATTTATTTATCAAAAATTAATAAGGTCAACTATAAAATTTCATATTAATGTTTGATTCTGGTGTTTTTAAGAGTCTGAAAACACTTTTTGTGGTAGAGAAAATGGTTTGATTACCACGAATAAGGTACGATTTCGGTAGAAAATTGCATCTTATTGGTACTTTAATTAGTTTATTTCTAAAATTTCTCAATAGTTTTTCATTGGGAGAAGAAAAACTACGGAAAAATTAACGAAAAAAGTGCAAAATCCACAGAAATCGTAATTTTGACTAAATTTATATTAAATTTTCATGATAACTAATTCAATTTTGAACGTAGATACTTGTAAATTATTTTTATTATTATCATATGTAGTTTTTCCATAAGAGGTAAAATTTCGGAACAGATTATGAGTATAATATTTTGTATTACATTGAGTTTGACTCAGAATCGTATTTTCAAATACAATATTATTGCTTTTAGATCTGAATTAATAAACCACTAATTTCTTGAAGGACCAATGAATGAAGGAGGAACATCTAAAATATACCTTCCAGTGTATTTTCGTCTTGCAATTGAAAAACAAAATTCATAAATCATTTTAAGGTTTTCAGTTATGATTAGATTATTTTTTTATTTGGGTTCCGTTTTAAGGACTGGTCAAATTTTGTGGGTTATCTGGTTTTTAAAACCGGATTTTTTCCAGTTTTGACTCCGTCTTTAATATACTTATTTACTTTTTTAAATGATAAACATTTGTTTGTTTTAATATCAATTATAATATTCATAAACTTTATCATTTATTATAATTATTATATAGCATATACAGAATCAATGGGCAAGTTCCAATATATAATTTTATTTTTTAAATATATATTCAGATTAAATATAAAAAAATTCATATTTGGTATTATGTCTAAACTTATAATAAGTATTCAATTTTTTTAATTTAGCAAAATACCAGGAAGAATCTTTCAAAAAAAGTAACTTCAGTTTTATTTTATTAAAAATATGTATTGAATACCTCTAAATTTATAATGCATGTTATAGATATTTGTTTTAACAGAGTGTAGAGTATCAATACAAAATTGGGACTATCATCATTACATTAAAATTTAAATGTTATAAAAACGTTTTATTCCTCGAAGAATTTATTTTTATTTTTTAATATAAAACCAATTTTAATCCAGGTGTTAGGAAAAATTCGTTATTAATATCACCATCTATATTCTATCTACTAATCTTAATTTGATTAAAAATTAACTTTCTTCGTAAACAAATATTTGTTAATAATTGTTAAATTAATAAATAATATATTTAAATACGTTTCTCGATATCAAAATGTATTTTACTACAAATTTAGTATCGTATCATTATTTTGATATTAGTTATTGAAACAATTAGAAAATATTGTATCCAATTCAAATATTTTAATTTGTTCGTTCAACGAAGTTTGTGGGGTTTCTCGCATACAACGATTAGCAATCGTCGATAGACTACAGCTAGTGACGATAAATACCAAAATACCTTGAACAGTTTTTCAGTTTTGCGTACAACCGCGTTCTGTTCTACGTGTTCTGTGTTTATTAGTGTAGTGAACCTACACGTAGCACGTTCCATGTTAGTTCCACGAAACTGGTCCACTGCATTTCGTTTTTCGTTGGATAGGTGACTAAATAAAATACTTAATAAAGATACGAGTAATTATTTAATATAAAATTAAAAATTATAATTTTGATTATGGTGTATTATACACAGCTTGAAAACATATACAAATATTCTTAACACAAATAGGTACTCGGACGATATTAGTTTAATACTAATAACGATATTAAGTTTGATGTGTTGTGGCTTGTGAACATTTGTTTCATACGAGACGTCACTCGGCACGTTCATGTGACATTAAAAATCATTTTTTTGGTTCAATGTCAGCGGCTGGTGTATCCGCTAATGTAACTTTGGACGTCCATCAATAATACATTCTTTACTTGTATGCTTTAACCTAATGATTATTTGATTATATGATTATTTGTTTATAGAGATTAATATAGTTAATTGTATATATCAATTATTTTACTTAAATTGTCCAGTTTATTTTTCGTGAGTGCGTCATCGGCGTCGACGTGCTAATTATATTGATCACACTCGTTCGCAAATACAATTTGACAAATAATATGTTTTCTTTAATTATAAATATATGACATTTTACAATGGTATAATATATACCTACTAGTATTTAAATTACTTTATGTTACAACTCAATATATATTATATTTTAATGAATTAAATTTCAAATTCATTATAGAATTAAATTGTAAGTATAAAGCATATTTAAAGGAACACATTAAATAAAAATATTAAAATTTATTTAAAATTTCAAAATCGTTATATCTTGATATTATCATTGTTGTACTGCTTTTCGATAACAAATTATTCTTTAATATACAATAGACCATTGATTGACTAATAATAATTATTATTTTGGAACACTTATATAGAGAAAATATATAGAATTAAGTTAATTAATGTAATAAAAATATTTCATAATAATTTTATTACATAATTATACATCTAATATAATTTTTTAAATAATATTACAATACAATGACCTGACACCTCTTAAGTTTTATTTTTTGGTTTTGGTTCTTAAAAATTTTATTTTACCGATTAAAATATTAGTCTCTATCATAAGCATTAAAAATGAGTCAGAATATGGTTTTTGGAAATACAAAAAAAAAAAAAAAAATCACAAAAATAAACGACTAATATTTTTTGAATGCCCATAAATAAAAAATAATAAAAATAAAAAAAAATAGGTGTGAATTGACATTTACAATGTTTAGGGATTATGTATAATTACGCGAGAAGTTGTTATACAGGATGCCTTACAATCCTCTTATATTTTGTTCTATTACTTAATGTTATTGTATGTGTACTTATGATTTGATATGAGGTAGTGTACGATGCTCATCATTATCGTTCTGTTTTGATGTATCTTACTTTTGACGTTACCTTTAGATACTAACAAAAGTTCAGTGGAAGTTCTAGAGTGTTCACCAGAGCACGGTAGTCTTGATAAACCAGAATCTCACTAACTGGTTACACTTTACTTAAAGCTTGAATACAAATAATGTAGTATTCACAACACTAACGTACCTCACTCAATGTGTAAAATATCTTGCGAGAATCACTACACTTCGTTGTTACTCAGATCTGTGAACTACATAAGTATTATGCTACTATATGTTTATTTAATAAAATGATTAATAAAAAGATTAAGTGGCAATAGAGAACAGCAAAGCAAACACGACTAAGACCATTGTGAAAAGAAATATATTAATTAAGAATTTACAACTTCGAACACATTCCTCGAACTTTTATAAGGTTCTTAATATAAAGTCATAAAAAGGGTAACTTTAAAAAGATGACATAAAGAAATCTCTGTGCAGTCCGCGAATTCGTCTGCAACTGCAACCGAGTTCTACATGAGTCCTTTGTGAGAAAATAATTGACAGTTGGGTTCGGACTAGTAGACAATGTGGCCAATCAGAAATTCCACAACGACCTGATTATCGTGACAACTGTTTTATAGGTTTCTGGAGTGTGATCTAATTATCCCCACTTATTTGTTTATAATTATTGCTAATAAAGAGCGTCATAAAGTATTGATTTTGCTTATGATATAATTATTAGTGTGTGATATTCTTTGATTGGTTTAGGCTCTTTGCTCTTTTCTTCTTCTGTCTCATTTATTATTAAAAATATCAATTCATAATAACATTATTTATGATAATATTAAAACATGTTTTTAGTATTTCCAGATGATGAAGAAGAATGTCCTACGTTTGTTAAAAGAACTTTGTATGGTAAGTTATTCAAAATAAATTATTCAATAATAAAATATTATAATCTTGGTATACAGAGATAAAAAGTTATTTTATAAAAATTTACAATTTTTTATTTCTTTCCATATTAAATTCCTTGTCATTTATCTTTTTTACCCATACTTAAGCAAACGCATAAACTCATTTTTAAATCATAAAATAGATTTACAATATTAATTTTTATTTTATTTTATTTAATAAACTATACAATTCATAACAATTCTTACCTGACTCGTCTCTTTATAACAACACATATATGAAATAATAAGATACCTGAATATAATTCAATAAAAATTATTTTAATATAATGTTCATAAATTCCACATTGTATTGAATAATTATTATTCGCATACCTTTAAAATTTATATAATTGTGGAAATGTGGTAAATTTAAAAGCCATAATAAATTAATAACGTAATTGTTAAATTGTAGAGACAATAGTTATAATAATAATATTTAATCATTTTGTTATTTGATCTTTTACAGTGAATATTAATAGTGAGCTTATAATAGTTTTATTTTATAATTACTATACAAGTTAACTTCATTAACACATTGGAGACATTTAACATTTAGCATGTTGTTATATTATGAATAATAAATTCATGGGCGTAGATGAATATCTGTGGTGGGCCATGGCCCGCAATTGGAACAAAGTGGGAAAGGCCGATTGTGGACGTTCCTCCTTCGTCCCTTCGGTCTCCGAAGAAATTAGTAGAGAAAGAGAAATTATTAAGATTTTAATGCAATGGTATTGAATTAGAAAATACGATTCTGAGCGATACTCAATATATTGCAATATATTATACTAAGTAATCCATTCCGAATATTTCAACGAATGTAAATAACATATGTAAATATGCAAAATATATTTCAAATTCCTATGATCAATATTCAAGGAGTTATCATTTCATGATAAAAATTGTCAGTCACGATTTTCAGAATATTTTGAAAATAGATTAAATTGTATATAAGTAGGCTTCTATAAAAATTTCATACCTTTAAACCAAATACTGCAAGTAATATTAATTTTAATGATCCTACGATTAAAACCCAATTAATAATAAAAAAATTTAAAAATTAAAAATAACGGAAACCATTATTTTACAAATTTTCCGCTTCTCAAGAAAAAACTTTTGAAAATTAAAAAAAAAGCTAAATAAAGTACCAACCAGATAAAATTTGGTACGGAAAAGGTACCTTATTTGTGGTTCTCGGACCATCATTACTACCCGCAAAAATTAGAAGCCCCTCTAATTACCCTTACACTACGCCTATGAATATATTAATATTTACGTACCAACCATTTCTCATATTATTTCATTATTAATATTCATCACGAAATAAATTATTAAAAAAAAAAAAATAACAATATAATTTTAAACATATTTCATAGTATGTGGACTAAGTAAATATTAATCTTTTTTTTATTAATTAATTGCCATGGGTCGTTCTTTTCTCTTCATATAAGAATATATTAACATTAGATTGAATCATTATTTCATAAGTTAAATATTATTATTATTTATGTACAGAACGTTCCAGATTTATATACTATATTGTAATATCTCCGTGTAAATGAAAAAACAATTTTCAAACTTTATTTTTATAATTATTTTATGGACTTTAAACTTTCATTATTTTTTTTAGATTTAAATATTTAGTAAAAAAATAAAGAATAAATAATTTTTAGATTTTAAACGAAGCGCCTCATTTTATAATGATATGTAATTTTTTTTAAGTCTTAAAAATAATTTCGGGTAGATATATTACAAATGTTACCACAAATAGAGTATGGTTTAAGACTTTTGGTAGAGAATTGTATCTAGTTGGTATATTATTTGGATCAATAATTGAATTCTTTATAAGTTATTCATTGGAATAAGGAAAACTACAAACAAATGGTTCAAAATTACAAAATTCTCGTTACTGTAATTTTAACGAGCTGGATTTGAAATATTTTATGAAGTTTTAGAATCTAGAACCTAGGTTCTTAAACATTTTTTTCAGTGTACTTTTGGATTTTCACATATGTGAATAGTTTTGTAACATTTACATTAATTGTATGTCTAACCAAGAACAATTGAATTTTTCCTTAAATGATATCATTTAATCAATTAAGTTTAATATAGGTAATTTTCAATTTTAAGTTCTACGGTTTAATTACATAATAAATGTTTAATCATATATTACTTAACCCAGTTATATAAAATATCGTAAATTGAAATTTTGATTGAAATCAATGTGAAGATATGTGACATTATATAACGGATCTTTTTTCTTATTATTAAGGTTACATAGCATAAAGATTTTGATTTTAAATACGCTAAAAATTGTCATATTAAATATATAATATAAATTGAAAGTTTTCCAATAAAAACGATAGAATGATAATCATAGAATAAAAAATCCTAGATAATTTCAAAGCAAAAACGTAGTATAGAAGCTTCAATGACATCAGAAATATAATTTCCCTAAATAATAAATAAATAATAGAACATTTCTAAAAATCAACATAATTATTAAATTTAGAATTTAATACGTAAAAATTATTATACATTATATATTATTATCTTTAAATCAACTATCATCAAATTTTATATTACTTAAAAGTAGAAAGTTATTGAATAATTTTTTTATAAAACGTCACTTACTTAATAAATTAATAAGATTGGTGTTAAAGCAGTTGACTAGTTAATAATTTTAAAATAACCACCTATACTAATTAATATTTTTACGGAGAGTGCGATTAGTAAATAGTTCTGGGACAGTTTGGTTAAGTATGAATTTCGAACTAAATTAAATTTAAATGATACTAAATAAGTAGGTACTATAGAATTCTATAAAATTATGATAATAAAATAAATTAAATCAAATAGGAAATTAATTATCGTTCACGTGTAGGTCATATTTATTTATTGTATCATTATTTTATATAACATCTATAAAAATTTAAGTATAATATAAATAGTTGACAGTTATCTTGACAATTAAACGAATTACATAATTTTAATAAAATATGCATTATTCAATAATAATATAGGATTCAACGATACGAAAACAATTACACATTTTAATACATTATCAGTTTATATGATAAGTAATATAAATATTAATAATATTTTAACACATTATTATTATATTTATATATCGAATATTACTATTTATAAAACGAAAAGTCCATTTACTTTAATCAGTTAAGATAATATTATAACAAGTATTTTTATTTTTGATTGTTTCATTATTATTATTATTATTAATTAAACTGTTTCTAATTGACTTAATTCTTCTAAGATGAGGTGTGGTTTGATTCATTAAAGAAAAGTTAGTTATTAATAATTATTTTTTTATTATTCAACGTTCATATAGATTATCTGTCTCATTTCTATAAAAAAGAATGAGTACTGATACTCAAAAAAATATAAAAAATTTTGTCAGTTGTACTTTCCATAATTATTATAATGTGGAATAAGATAAAATATTAGTTAAATTAGTGGAATGACAAGTAAACTAATCATTAAAAAATGACCACAATTTCAACGAATTGAAAATATAGGAATATTTACTAGTAACTTATAATACATTATAATCATGCTATAAGATATCGATTTAATTAAGTATTTAATTAAGCCGTACAAGTAACGTTAAATTGAAACACAGAAGAATACACTTGCAGTACATCGACGTATATTATGTATAATAATAATGTATCTCCCTGTATATCAAGCAACCATCACACAACTATATGGATTAGTTTGGCCTATCCCCAGGTACAGGTGTCTGGTTCGAGGGTCAGGGAAAGCTTAGATTTAGACCAATTAAAATAGGTGGCAAAGATTATGATAGGTTTGGGATCTGACGATCTTTCACTATGTGTAATCACCGTGTGACTGAAGTGATTTACCTAGCCCAACATCTTGTAGATTCTTATTGATTCCAGTTATTGATTACTTCGTAGTTGCCAAACTTGTTAGGTCATCACTTTGGGTTATGATGGTGATTTCCAAATGTGGTTCGATGTCCAGGTTGAATCGATAATAAGCGGCTCGTGAAATATCAATGAGTTAGGGATGATATTAATATTATATGTCGAAATGGCAGTTTTTATATAATTATTACAACCAGTAATTGCGCTCGACGATGAGTAAGTGACAAGCTGCGAATGTAACATAGATTATGAGGAACAGTTATAATTCACTGTGAAAAAAGTTGTTTTATATGATTTACCAGGAAGTTTTTACTATTCGATGGATTCCTTTGTAGACATGACAGTCGTAAATTTCCGTCATTATATTATGTTATATATAATTCGCTCTTTTACTACAATAGTTTAAAAAAATTGAAAAAGTTCAACAAATTTACATTCAATATATGATTTTCAACATGTGACATTTAACTTAATCATGTGACTTGAACATTTTTATAATCATAAAATATTTTTATTTTTTTTCATATTCAACCATTTTACCTTTAAAACTATAAAGTTAATAAAGATTTAAACTTGTACCTTGAAATTTATTGAAATTGATTTAAGTATAGAAAAAAAATAAGCAATTACTTTTGTACTATTTTATGTGTCTGTTGAGAGATATTATTATTATGTCAATTAATTGTAAAATTGTAATATTTTATTATTTTTAGGTTCCCCGTTACCCTATGAATGTTATGGTACATATAATATGAGAAATATAAAACTAGGTAAAATCGTAATATAATCCTAAATTATATAAAAGTCATACAATTATCAGTAAAGTTAATTTTTATTTAAAATTAATTTTTATGATTTTTGTATGATTCTGTTCTGATCTTTTTAGTGGTTATTCCTGTTTTATTAGAAACGAAATGGAAATTTTAAAAAGTGACCTCTGAAAAATACCAATTTTTAAATACTAGTATCTTACCCTATTTGTAGTAATCAGCCCATTATTCTACCCTAAAAAATGCTTCAGACATTCTAATTATAAGAACACACATTATTGTAAAACCGATGCCATTTCTTTTTACTCAGAATGTTCCTATTTTTAAAAACATTAACAAAAATTAAAAATTAATTGTAATTATAAAAACAAATTTGTATAAATTTATTAAACTACATTTATAAAAATTAGCTTTTGATAAATTAAAGTGTAAATGTTTCTAAAACTAATTATAATCCAAATTTATATAAAATATATTAAAAAAACATTATATTCTCAGGCTTTCTACCAGTTTCATTTGAAGATATATATAATGTTTACCAAATAGAAGAATATGATAATTTTCATTGTAAGTAAATACTTTATATTTATTATAAAAGAAAGAAACTGTATAAAAACTGCTTATGAATTAGCCATTAAATGACAATTAGCTAATAAAATCGTATTTGTTAACATTACAATCTCACAAAGTTAATCGATTACATAATTTCTAATAGGTATCCTTATTAAGTGAAAACAATACAGTCAATTAATTTGTCTCGCTTATCAAAAATAAACCATAATCCCATTTCTTGTTAATCCAAACGGTAATTTGTAAAGGTTAGGTTAAGTTATTTTATTATATTTAATGTTGTACATTATAAGAAATTTGCTTTTTATATCAAATATATTTAGTCATGACACATTCTATTTACAGTAGTTATACAGTTTGATTTACAATATTTGTCGTGATCAAAAATTAATTACCTACCAATTTGAATTTTTATGTTATTAAATCAGATTTTTAAAAATGCTTAACTCCTATATTGGGTAGAGTAGGAATATAATATACTAATTATTTTGTGATTCACTTAATTTCAAAATTAAGAGAACATTATTATTATGTTTGTTTTTTTTCTAATAATTTAAAAATATTACTCTATTAATTTATTCGTTTATCCATAGGTACCTATAATATTATATAATTTAATTTGATAAATATGAAATTGTGATATTATTTTTGCTCACGATTATTAGTTTGTAAGAGCAGTCAATAATGTATTCATTTATGAGTATATAAATATTAATACCTAAATTACTTAAAATATTTTAAAATAAATTTTTTTTAATGTATAGATGAAGTTATTGAGGATACATTTCCGCCAGAAGCAGTTGTGATAAAATTTATGTATCTAATATTTTATTACGGTAAATACTATTCAATCATTAACACAATAAAAATTATACTATTCCTATTAATGAATATTATGTTTTGTAAACAACAACGTTCTTTTTTCATTAGACGAAGATTGAATACTTCATCGACGCAAGTACAAGGATAATTTCAAAAATTTATTTAATAAATAATCTATATATTATATAGTATAATATTAATTGAAGCTTTTTTCTTTATGCAATCAATTTATTAATCAATTCTTTTTACTAGACAATTAAATTAGTACTAACTTATTAGAGGTAGTGTCTTTAGACTACTTTATATTAAAAAAAAAAAAACATATATCATTATTTTTATATGTGTCTATCTAATTACGAAATGTTATTGATTTATGCTGTAATAAAAAATAAATTAAATAGTTTTCCTGTTTTTTTTTTCTAATAAAACAATTACTTATAAACAGTATTGTGCGTTATCTAGATAAAATATAGATATCTTTTCTAGATGAAAATTATTTAAAGTATCTTTTTATCTTATCTAGATAAATAAATAGGCTATCTGAAAATAATAATCTAGATAATTATTCAATCAATGATTTAAAAAATGTTGACATAAAATTATTTTAAACCGCGCTCTATAAGTACTATTTATAGTTTTAATTGGAGCATCAGATAGTTTATAATTAATAAAAATAATATTTACAAACATATCACGATAATAACAACTATAGTTTATTCCTAGTACGAACGTTAGATATAATTGGATATCTTTTATCTCTTATTTAGATAAAAAAAATAAATGTTATCCATTTATCTCATTTAGATAAATTTAAAATCATTTATCTGTCATCTTATCCAGATAAAATATGAGTTATCTTTGTATAACACTGCTCATAAAACAATTTTTGTTATGAATATATCTTATTATACTACTATATGTATTATTTAGTGAAAATATAATAATATAGTTTGATATTAAATTGCGTAACTTATAAGTAACTACTATTTATAAAAATTGGATGGGATAAGTTTTATTGACGATTCCGTCAAATATGTTGCAGCTTATAATAAGTATACCAATGCTTAAATTATATATTTCTGTAAAAACACCATAACCCATAGACTCGAATATTCTAAATTCTTCTTCTTTAAAACCACAATTTATTAAAAGATATAACGAAAAGAGTATTATACCCGACGCGTCATTTTACGTCTCCTCAGCAACTTACATTATATAGGCTAGACACGGGTGAACAGAGTACGACACACGAGGAGTCGAGTTTTAACAATCTTAATAAACGGTCGTTTTAGTTATACGTATTTTTGTATTTCATTTGAATTAAATTATCAGTGACGTCAAGCTCGTCTCGTACTTCTCTTCACCTGTGATCAATAATAAACTATCCTTCAAGAACAGGGTTATTCAGGTGAAAGTGTATTTGTTTATTGATAATATCATTTAATATATTGGCCTTGTTTTCGTTGCCAAAATTATTATTTGTGTCTGTCAAAGCAGGTCATAAGTTTCTAGGACCTGTTAAATATAAAGATGAAACTTTTGTTTTATATCGGTCTAACGACCCAGTTAAAAAGACCGATTAGTGTAGTAGGAAATAGCCATCCGACTGCTCCTTACCGGGATAGGATTTAATATATCACATTGACGAACACCGTAGAACCTTAGGGAACGAGGGTATAGCGTTGCAACTTGGTGGAAACGCCTGGCAAATTATTAGTTCTTTTAAAATTTAAGTAGATAACTAATAAAACTAGAAGGTAAAAATGTATTATAATTTTTTCTTTTTAGTAATTCCCCATAGATTTTACTGGCACAATAACCGTTTGGCGGAAAATATTGACATTGTTATTTTATTAATTGAGTATTTATCAACTAAAATGTTATAACGTTAATTACGCTGGTAAAAAAAATGAATTTTAACAATATAATACAAAAACCAGATACATTTTCGGGAAAATTGTTTGAGGATGTAGAGGGGTTTATGGATAAATTTGAATTGGTTTCTATTGTTAATGGTTGGGGAGAAAAAGAAAAATTAACCATTTTGCCTTTATATTTGAAAGATTCAGCTGAAAAATATTTTAAAAATCTAAAAAGAAATGAATTAACATGGAGTGAAGTTGTTAAAAATGAAATAAATGAAAAATTTACAATAATAGGAAATAAAAATTTTCTAAGCGTAAAAGTAAATCAACGGAAATTAATAGATGGTGAGAGTTTAAGTTTTAAATTTTCGCGAAGAAATAGCAATTAGTAAATAAATCTAAAACACCCTATACATCTGGTTTCATCACATTATAATTGTTAATTTATATTCTAGGGTAATTTTGGGCGAACTAAAGTACCTTGCTTTATTTTAACAGCCATTGATCTTGATTACGATACAAAAGTTTGCTGTAACTGTAAAGATATCCATCTTTTTAATTCTTATTGGACGGTATTAATAATTCTCCAACTGATACTTATGAAAGTATTTTTTATACAAGCATATTTCTAAAAAAAAATATTGATTTGATGTGTTCTTATTTTTATTATGTATAAATATATTATAACAGAAAAATCAAAATTAATTATAATGTGATAATATTCCAAAAAACCTATAATGTTTATGATATTTGATAAAATATCATTTTCACAAATTTGTCAATTTCACAAAAAATAATAATAAAATAATGTAGATATTTTTTTTTTTTCCACTAATCTGAGTTCATATATAAATCATTTTACGAATAACTCAACATTTTATTATCTACATTTATATTTTAGTTCCGAGCCTCATAAATCAATTTATGTGAAAAAACTGCTAGGAAATAAAAATGAAATAATTAAATTATGTTTACAATTTTAATTTACAACTATATTAATAAAATATTGTAAAAAAACTTAAATATAATTTATGTAGTTCGTTATTTATTGTTACTACAAATAAATATTG
>CM023359.1:1864727-2133047 GCA_013282895.1 Eriosoma lanigerum
TTCACATGTCAATTCATTTTTAATAGAAATCTTTTACGATGAACGCTGCTCTATTATTATTTACCTTTTCTATTTATATAGTGTCAATCTGTTCCAACACTCAAGAACAGTCACAAATAAAAAAGAAACCAGGTCAGTATTCAAATTCAAATAAAAGTTATGTGTAGAATTTACGAACGTGTATAATTGTGAACTACAAATAAAAATATAACCATAATTTTATTTATTTAATTTTTAATATTAAAATATATAATTATTTAAATAGTATTAACAAAAGTAAATATAATTTATATAGCAAATCTGTTAGTAAAACATATTCAATTAATGAGTAATACTAAAATCTTTTATTATTGTTTTACAAATTATCTACAGTATAATTTATAATAAATGTTTTAACAAAATTATTTTTTATATCTAATGTTTTAAAATATGTTTAATTGTAAAACGCTTTATCTATATGGAATCGCATGCGATTTCCAATAAAAGTTTCATAATATTTAAAAAAAACAATAATTCATTACTTACTTTTAAATGGGAAGTTAACGATTTCCATCACTGATGAAATAATTTATTTAATTATTATAGTTTTTAATTTTTTATGAATTTATATTTAATTTTCAGCTCCAGGACCAGTAGGATGTGGTTATTTTGGTAGTCTTGACATTTCTTGTAATCAAACAGTAGTACCATGTGACGTATTACCAGAACATTGTACGTTTTTTCTTTATGATGGCTTAGCGGTGGATAGAGCATACCATGTAACAAATTATTATTCGAAAGCGGACGAAGGTAATAAAACAAAAAAATCCGGATATATATTGTTAAAAGTTAAAATATTAAAAAGTCAATATTGATATTTAAATGACACAAAACAAATATTTAATAAGAAATAAGATGAATGTTATTTTAATTTTTTAAGTAATTGCTTCATAATACAAAATATGACAAGAGCCTTATCTATCTTTTCAATTCTTATTCGACGGATTTAATAATTCTCCAGCTGATACTTGTTCTTTGTTTGACACTCGATAGATATTACTTTATCGAAATTATAATATTTTATTATAATATATAACTTGTCTTTCAAAATGCATGTAACATATAAGCCCTTATTTATTATATATATAATAAATTATGTATATTCTTATGAACAAGAAACAAAAAGTTAAAATATTAAAATATTAAAATTACTTGTAAAAAATGTTATTTTTTTGACAGGTACTTATAAATTATAAATTGATTTAATTTCTTAACAGCTCATTGGATATTATATAACAGATGATGGGAATTAATATAAAAAAAAAAAAAAACTATAATAACGCAAATCACTACCTTGATTAAACTAGAAATTTAACACATCAAAATGTTCGTAAATATAATATTTAAATTAACTATCACAAATTAGTTTCCATTAAATATAAAAGTAAAAGTTATTTACTTTAATTTATTTATTAGACGTTTAAACTAAAATTGCATTTCTCACATCACTCATAATCAGCTAATAATAAAAGGAATAATAATAGTACATTGCCTGAATAGTAATTTTAAAAGAAGAACTGTAATTAACGAATTTATTATTCATGTGGATATTTCTATAAGTATAATTTGATCTAGGACCCTTTGCATTATTATTTTTTTATTAACGTCTTTATAGGCATTATTTATACAAACAGATAAAATTGTAATTAACATACAGAATTTACATACAAGAATGAGTGAGATAAGTAAAAGAAGATAGAATTAGGAATGAAATCATTAAGAGATCAGGAACATCTCTTAATAGTTTATAAATTTGAAGAAATAAAATTATGATAAATACGTGTTGTTTCCGTACGGCCAAGCAGTGTTAACTAAAATAAACGTCGATAAAAATTATTTGTAAATAAAGAAAAAAAAGGAAGGTCGAATTTGGACATTCCTCCTTTGTCCCTTCGGTCCTCGGAGAAATTAGTAGTTTATTTTACTTAAAATTTGAATGAAATGATATTTGATTCTAAGCGAAACTCAATATATTACTATACTGATAATCAATTCCAAAATTCTATAAAATTTTAACCTAAAATTGCATGTACATACATTTTTGGAAAAAATTCAAAGTTCTAGACTTTATCAGAAAATCAATTATTCGTTTCTAAATTTTTTACTTTTATGTAGAACACCTATGTAAATACTAAAATATATTTTCAAATCCCTACGATCCAATGTATATTAGGTATCATGTAACATAACAATTTAAAATAACGGAATCCGTTATTTTGCCGATTTTCGGTAGGTTTATGAATTGTTCATTCGTATCATATTTATTGACACAGTTCAAGGTAGTGGATAGGTAGAATTTATTTTAAATATTTCAAGAATACTTAATCTGAAATGGATCAAAAGATAAGTTAATTGTTAAAAAGTATTTAATGTCAATGACCTATAATTTTTGTATAAATTCTTGTAAATTATTCATTATTAAACAAATAAGTTATGTTAGGTAAGGTCATAATATAATATAATATATTAAATAATAATATATATTATTATGATAAAACAAAAAATGACGACCGGTGGTGGAAAATCTACTTTGTAATTTCCGTCATCGGAATGATATATTATAATAAACAATACAATTGTCCTTTGATAGAATACGTAATAATGATAGATTATTGATAAATCGTAGAATTTATTAATGATTCTGAGCAATGCAGATTTGATTTTTTTTCACATTTTAATAAAATTTTGATAACTACAAGGATATTATATAAAGTGTTTAGTTTGTTAAGTTTGAAAAAGTTATTAAATGAAAAAGAATATACACAATGAGAAGATGCATAACCTTAATGAATTACCAGTGAAAATTTTACCTAATTGATCTTACGACCATCTTTTTGTCCGTAGGGATTATTAACAGGCTATGTGAAAAAAATCAGTCATAGTAATTTTTAAACACATTTCGAATCTTTTAAAATAATCACATCATTAATATTATAAATTGCGTTTTATAACCCGAACACCGTACAGTGCATTACGACGAGCTATTGAAATGCGGTAGCAAGAAACCCGTGTACGTGCTATATGGTCATGAGTTGGAACAATATTGGAGTCAAGTACTAGGTTGTAACGGTTGTAATGGTCAGAATGCTGTCGACGAAATGGTGGGCCTACAGGCGTATATGACAGAACATCCAGGAGCCGCCGGAATCGTTCTTAACGGTTTCGAGTTCAACGTGAGCATTTTTTTTTTTTTATCACCTACTTTAAATGCGCATGGTGAAAATTTCATCTTGAGTTATCATTTAGTTTGTTAATAGTTTACTAAAAGTTTTTTGTTGTACATAGTAATTTACAAATCAATCCTTTATTTCGTTTACAAAAAAAGTGCTGATTGTGTTCAAATTGTTCAAAAATTAAAACATTTTTTATTTGCAAGAAATTGCAATTCGCAGTTATACCTATTTTTCATGCAAATTATGCCTAATGATGAAATGGAAATTATTTATCATAATAAGTTTGTATTGTAAAACTGTATTAGTTAATCATGAGTATACTATATTTTAAATATATTTTACATTTTATCACTGAAATATTGATTTATATTTTAAAGACTAATAATTTAAATTTCGATTAACGTAAAAAAAAGGTAACACATCTTTCTTGTTACCTAAGATAATTGTAATTCAACCCTCATAATTATATGTTGTGAGTTTGTGACGTTTCGTCCTTTTTGTGACTACTCCACAACCATTGATTGAGGGGAACACTGAATCAATGACCCTGCCGAACTACGTTGTACCTTGAAGGTACATCGGTTGCATATGCAGGTATTTTAAAGAAAAATAATAATTACAAATGATTTGATATTAATTTATGATTTTTTATTGTTTCTAAAGTGTACAGGTTTAATAGGGAATTAGTGTGGGTTAACTAATGGAAAAGATTCTTGGTGTTGTTTCAAAGTTGTGATGTTGTTATGGTAGATTGATAGATGTCTGATAATTGTTTTAGCGTCATCATACCCACTGACAACACATCGTCTTCATTCTTATCATCCTATAATTTTATTGGTAGGACTCGTGGAATAAATCAATTTTCGTAGTAATAGTTTTTTTTGATATATTCTACGGACGTTGTATTATCGTATAAACGATTTTATTTGTGTACCGATAAGGTTTATCACATTATCTCGTTTAGTCATGAATTGTTGTCGTTCGTCGTTATTGGCGGTGGGTAGGTATAATATATTTATAGTGCAGGATTTACACTTTTGGGACATGGATATACTGCGGTCCCGCACTGGTGTTCAATATCACAATTACAACACCCACAGCATCGACCCATCGTGATTATATAATATTTAAGGAAAATGAAAAGAGAAACCTAGAGATTAAATTTAGTTACGTTAAAAGGGTTTTTCTTGTTATTTGATTTTTTTAATAATCTATGTATTATGATGTATTTTGTAATTATTAAATGACATATTCTTATGAATAATTTAATAGGTTTAAGTTTTTGATAATTTAAATTGAAAAATATCTTCAGATTTTCGAGGACACAATTTAATTTCAACAATTGAATACCAACATATTTCTTATTATAACTTTTTATGAGTTATCTCCTTGAACACATATTACAATTAATTTCGATAGTCATCATCATATAAATTGTTTTCGGGAAATTTATTATTAGCATTTTATTCAAATAATAACACTAGAGCAAACTTAAATATTATTTAATATAACATTATTTTTATTTTATTTTAGGTACTATCAAAAGAACCATATCCTGAATTTACCGAAAATCTCTCAACTTATATCAATGTAATGAAAAGTACTTTTCCTGATAAGGGGGTTGCAATACTTATATACGGAAAGTTTCTTATAGATCAATATACCAAACCGCAGACCAGACAATGTAAGTTCTTATTGATTTATCGATAAATAATAAATATACCATAGAATATCACAATAATTAAAAACACGATATAAAATATTATATTTATAATATATGAAAGTAATGTAAATAGTTCTGATTTTCCGAACATATTTTTAATTAAACCTTCGGTCTCCTATCTTCAAAATCACAAATCTACCCATTTCGATGCCACATTTGACCATATTGGTGCTGTGTATAGCATTATATTACTTTTAACAGTACTTTAGAGTGCCTGATTAGCTTTAAAAGTAACACCAATATTGGGAATAAGGCTTCCGATTGCTAAGGCTGCCTTGGTCGCCTTTTTGGATGTCTACACGACGTGAGTTGAAAATGACAATTGAGAATCAGGCTCGACTCCAAATTACTGTATAGGGTTTTTTATGGGAAATTATTATTTTTCCACCATCAACACCACCTAGGTGTTAACTGATTTTTTGTCAAGATTATAGCCTCTGAATTAGCTAGAGAAAGACTCAACCCGTTTTCTCGCATCAAAATTGGGATGTCTGCCAACTCTGGTTGATGATTTGCTCGATCGGAAACATGACAAGTAGATCATCTTAAAATACTTTTTACTGACTGGGACCCAAAACGGATCTTGATCAAGACTGAGACCCTAGTGTAATACTGCATGTTATTATCTTCAAAGTTACAGTATCATCAACATATAGCTGTTGATCTTTCTAAAAGTTCTGAAGAATGTTGACTTAGTAATGTAGGAATTCTTACTTGTGGATGGCGTTGAAAAAACCAACCACACACAAGTCACAATGCTGACTTTAGAATGTCGCCAACGGTAGATCTTGTACAACTGAAGCCAAATTGTTTATTGAATCTTTCACCACGATGGTCGAGAAACTGATTTTATATTTCTAGAATAAGCCGTTCCAGCAGTTTTTCAATTGAGTATTGCATGCACAACAGTCTGAAGCTTGCAGGATCCTGAGTTGGCTTGCTATTCCTCTTATATAGTAGAACGAATCTTAGTTTCATCTACCTGTTTGGAAATTTTCCTTAATGTGAGCATGTGTTTATAGAAGTCTAGTAATAACTGAGAATTTCTTCGATTGACGTATCATAGAAACTCGTTAGAGTTTGGTTTTCCTGACGGTAGTTTTTTGCACACGCCTCTCAGCTCATCTGCGAGAAAGTTAAGCGGCGTGCCCTTCTACCTACCTAGGCCTAGGTAGACATAGGTCTCTGTGGTCGGCTGGGATCACTATCGCTTATCATATAATAGTTATTTGGGAAACAAGTGATCTGCTATGGCAGATATATCTACTATATCTGCTAGCCGTTTCGTTACCACTTGCTTCAACAACCAGCCTTCAAATCGTATGTTAAGAGAATGCAACAGTGTGGCTTTTGACTTTGTTCAAGTATAGGTTTTGGATAAATAATTAATTTATATATAAAGTTATTAGTATATTGATTCGTATATTAGAAAAATTTATGTATTCAATTTAATATTTTATCACTGTTCCATATATTATATGATAACTATTAATTTTTATGTTTTATATAGTATAACTTATGCACACTATTTGCACTCTTTAAAGGGCGTAATAATAATAAATAAATTTAAAATAAATAAGCAATTATATGTACATTTTTTTGTCAGAGAAGGACATTTTTATTGGTGTATTTTATTTTTCAACTAAACAAAATATTTATTTTTGAAATTTTTAAAAGAATTTAATCATAATAATCATGTTGGATCCCTATATTTGTATAATTATACTCATCGTAATTTGTGGTATATTAGAATCTACATTTAAAGAAGAAATCAAAAATTTTATTGATCAATTGTCGTTGTCTATATTAAATTCTGAGCGAAGCGTGAAATATATTGATTCCACAAAGATGTTGTTTTTTTTTTATGTATGAAAACATTTTTTTGGGTAGAAATAATGATCCGATTACCACAAATAGAGTACCCTTTCCATACCAAATTTCATCTAGTTGGTACTTTCTTTAGCTCATTTTTCGAATTTTCCAAAAGTATTTCCTTAAAAAAGGAATGATAAGTCCTTGAATATTGATCTTAGGGATTTGAAATTTATTTTGAATATTTACATATCTAATTTACACTGTTGGTAAATTTTGGAATGGATTATTAATATAGTATATTGCAATATATTGAGATACGCTCAGAATCGTATTTTCTAATGCAAAATCATTGCATTCAAATCTTAGTAATTATAAAAAACCACTAATTTTTCCGAGGACCGAAGGGACGTAGAAGGGATGTCCACAATCGACTTTTTATATAACCTTTTATATAGACCTTGTCTTTATTCTTGTTTTGTGTTTCATAGGGCTGGACCTGAAGATCATATCGGAACTCACCGACTTTATCATAATTATGTTTACCAGTTTTAACGAATGCAACGAAGAGTTTAAATGCGGAAGCACCGTTCCACTAAACGGAAAAGCAAATTACACAATGGTATAAACAAATTTTAAATTGTAATTATATTCCTTGACTTGAGTTTATAATGAAAATTTGAAAGAAAACATTTTTTAACATCCTATTGTATTTCTTTATAACATTTATTATTTATATAAATAATAAATAATTATATACATATTATCTCAACTTTTATCTTATGTGTTAATTTAATTTAGTTTACTATAACACAATGTTTCCTAAAAAGTTATAATTTTCATCGTTTCATTTTTATATTTCAATTTATTAGTTGTTGTTCATATAATAACATTAAGATTATTTAAGAAAATCATTAATCATCGAATTTGATTTTAGGAAAAAATGAAATGTGTCTTGGATGAACTAGGTATTTCAAAGGAAAAAATATATTTCTTGTTCCAGACAACGCCCTCGCAATCAACTTCAAATTTATCATTTTGTGATTTGACTAACTCACAGGTAAAATAAAAACAATCTCAAATGAAACAATGTAATCTTTTTTGCAGATAATGCGTCTCATTACAACTGTAAAATTATATTCTCTATTATATTTAATTTTTTTTATTGAAACCTGGAATTAATTATATTTCAAAATTATGCTGATTTCGTCAAACTAAAGTAATACATTAAAGTTAAATTAATGATGTGACACCGAAACCTTATATTTGAATTCAAACTGAACAGAACCGAACAGAGTAATATACTCACCATGATTACTAAAAGATAAATTCATGGTATATTCATAGTGTAAATATTCATATTTGCACTGTTAAGTTAGGTTTGATAAAAACACAAAAATCAAAAATAACAACTATATATTTTATGAATAATTCAACAAAAAACATAATTTTACATACCAAGTCTCAGTAAACTGTAATTTGTATCTATCGTCAAAAATTTGTCACTTTTATCAATTTAAAATATTTTTATAAAAATAATAACATCCTTCTCTTGAATAACATGACATAAATTGTTTTATTTAACAATAACTATGGAAGTTAATAAAAATTAATTTAAAATTATAAATTTATTATAAATCCAATCATTTTTTATTATATTTATATTTACAAAATCAAATAATAAATAGGTAACTGAAATAAACTAAAATTAATATTAAAATAACTGAGATAAAAAATCATTTTTATAATACTTATAGTTATATAAAATATATGTACCAACAAGAATCATATTAAATAACCGTTATCATAATCTCGGTACAACCTACCTAACATAACAAAACTTAATCAGCATAAGTGTTACCATATTAATTAATATATTTTTTGTTCTAATACTCAATTTATAGGTCTGTGTAAATAAAACAGCGTCATCCGACTGGTGTACGGAAAATTCACATTCACTAATTGAAAAAGTAATAATTTTAAATAAACACAAAAATATATAGTTGTCTCAAATCTATTTACTAATTAAAATATGTTGCGAAAAATTAATATGAAAGAATTTTGTTTCATTTATAAATTATAAGCTAGGCAACAAGCTATTATAATATTAAACTTTCTAGTTTATTTAAAAATACGGATCACATAAAAAAAAAATTTAACTTTATATTTTTATTTTTAAATTATAAGAGATTTGAAGGGAGCTAAATTAAAAAGTACCGATTTTTGTGAATGGTTTTCATTTAATTGAAAAATAAAATATTTTACGTCCTTTATTGTTCCTTTATAATAATATTATGTTCATCAAAAAACACATCAATATTTTCATAAATAATAAATTTAGCAATCCTCAAATTACTCATAATTTAAAAAGTTTCTAGAACTAAAAAAATAATGGACACAATATTATAGTTTTGACGTGGTACGATATATTTCAAGCGCACAGGCTCAAGCGATATATCAGACGCATTCTATGTTTCTAGTCAACCACGACCTCCAAGTCATCCATCAGTAACTCTAACTCAGCAATTGGATGATTGACTGGGGGGTAGATAGCTAAACCACCAACAATGACTATATACACATACGACCGTTTATAAAAAACTAACATCGAAAACTATTATATATTTTTTTTGGATTTTCTTGTATACGTACACTCATGCGTAGTATCTTCTTTTATTCTGTACCTTTTGTGTTGTGCCAATATTAAAAATAAAACAAATTAATCGAAAAATCACGACATTTTTTTTTTTTTTTTAATATTTTATTTTTCATCCATATATGAGAAACACCTCAAGTTCGGTCACCCTTTGTGTGCCATAACAGTTTATAGTCTACGGTTTAAATATTAATTTCAAAAATACAGAATTCAAAAGCTGTAAGTTTTCGTGGAGAAACTAGTAGAGCAATTAAAAAATAATTTAGGACATACAATTTTCATCACTTTTTAATTGTAATTATATTTTTTAGGGTAATTTTACGAAAAATAACGCTGCTGGATTTATTGTAGCAGGCGTTGATTTCGATTATACTACAAAAGATGCTTGTAACTGTAAAAAAGCCTTTCCAACATTTGAATTTTTATTGGACGGTTTCAACAACTCTCCAGCAACAGATACTTGTACATTGCTCGACAATTGAGAGGATTTTATTTTGTTATAATATATACTAAATCTTTCACAATTAATAATAAATGTAAATTGAATGTTTAATCGATTACGTATATTATATTACATGTTTAGATTAATTAATTAAATGAGCAACTGGGGATATCTACTTTAAAAGTAGAAGTAAAAGTAAATAAAAGTAGCACTCCCAAGTTTTATATTGAATGTTCGCTATGTCATAGTGTAAATCTATATATATATTCGTATTGTTGTTAATACAGATAAAAAAACAAATATCAAAAATAATAACTATACATTTAATCAATAATTCAGCATTAATGGACATTAGCTGGGTTAAGAGTGTATATTAATTTTTATTTTACAATTTAAATTCACGCAATTTAGCATTTAGCATTTATTTGTATTTATTAACTATAGGAAATTTAAAAAAAAAAACTAATAATGTCATATAAAATCTCTATAAGTTTTAAAAAATTTAAATTTAAAAAAATTTATTAAATTAAAATTAATGTCACTACGATCAAAACTAAATTAGTTATCAAGAGATAAAAAAAATTTAAATAAAGGAAATTGTAAGTTTTTACATTAAATTTTAATTTTTTCTGTAATTTGGTGTAGTTTTTCTTTTCTTAAGGAAGAAAATTTGAACAATTTGAAAACCTAACCTTACATTTTCATGGTAATCAAACCAACTACCCAAAAAAGTGTTGAAAAAAAAATCATTTTTGTAAAACCAATACATTCTATGCTTCGCACAGAATCTAAAGTATATTTAATATATGTAATAAAATTTTGTTAAAACATGTTATTAACATTCTTGACTTAAGGTATATAGGTAATAATTTTATATTTTATATTGAAACTCTAACTATGATGATTAAATATCTAGTGTTAATTAAATATCAAAACTTAACCAATTGTTTTTTATTAAAATTATAATTATAAAATTAAATAATAAATAACTGAATAGAACTAAAATAATTATTAAAATAATTGAGTTTAATAGTACCCATCATTTTTCTATAAATTATATAAGACCTATATATAGTATATTATCTTAAATCAATGATAGGACATAGGTACCGAGAATAATCATGTTAAATAACCAACATGTTAATTACCACAATCGTCCATCAAGGTAGAACCTACCAGTGTTACTTGACAAAACTTAACCAGTAATTATACATTTATACTTGTTATATATTGGTTATTAATAGGATTTTTTTTCTAAAATTCTATTTTAAGGTCTGTGTAAATAAAACAGGTCCGTCCGACTGGTGACGAAAAACTCATATTTACTAGTCGAAAAGGTAATGATTTTTATTATTTTAAAAAATTTAAAATATATTTTATTTTTTCATTTTTTGAAAGACAAAATATTATGTTTCATGACTTTATGTAACATCGTACCAGCTTACATAATATATAGTCGTAGTGTTATCATAGTCCCATAATGTCACAGCACGAACGTTCATAAAATAATAAAATGCTCTCTCGATTTATTTTTAAACGATGACCGCATCAGCTGAACTATATGCGATCGTCGCGTGCTTGCGCCGTTGCAAAAGTAGTGAAGCGCATTCTATGATACATTGCTTGTGTTCTTGTTTCGGTGTGGCAGCATCTTAAGTATGATAAATAACAACTTGCAACAATATAAAATAAATATAAGTAAAAAAACCAATTCTGGTGTATGTGGCAGGAAGTGTACATTTTAGTTTAATAATTTAATTACAACAACAAACAAAATGTTAGTTACCTTACATAAAGATTTATGCTTATTTATTATAATATTAATATTATATAACCTACATAAATCTTATTAGTACTGAAATCGATAACATTCTATAATACCTTGAAGTTGTTAGAGACTCCATACCACACTACCATATAAAAATATAATGTAGACATTTTATGATTTTATCTGATAATCAGAGTTTTCATACAAGTAATTCAACATCAAAATATTTTGATAAATTATTAAGCACCGAACCTTGTAAATCGCTTTATGTACACAACTGCTAAAATTAAAACATTAAACCACTAAATCATGTTTTATTTATTAATTTACGACTATAAATGAAGTCTATTATTAAATAATGCGTACAAACTCAATTATAATATATATATTTCGTATTTCATTGTTAACACAATTCAAAATTAAGACTTTCGTGATATATCACATTGGTCTGTAAACGTTACACATAACTATATTTTTAAAACAAATTATATTACTGAGTGATTTTATTTCTTTTAATGAAAATAATATAATAAAATTTAATTATATTGAAATGAAAGCTGCTCTATTAATATTTATCTTGTCTATTTATATGGTGACAAACTTTTCGGATACTCAAGAACAGCCACAAATTAAAAAGAAACGAAGTCAGTATTTAAATTTAAATTAAAGTTATATCTCTGTTACGGATCTAGATCCTTTACCAAGCCACCGCACTTTAAAAACAGTATATTTAAAATAAATTGTATTTAATTTAATAATAATTTAACCATAAATATTTCCGTTATAATAATATACTATTGATAAACAAACTAGGAAATAGGATAACCACATTTGTGATATCATAGGATTATATGTATAAAAAGTCACACAGTAATAATTGTTAACGATAGAATATCGAGAATAGGCTGACCGACAAGTTATTATAAGCTCCCACGAAATGATTAATGTAAATAATATTAAACTATCTATTCGAATACGAGAAGGACAATCTGCTTTCTACGAATTATAATTACAACGGAAGGCAGATAGGAATAAATACATCCCATGAAAACAACCACAGGAAGACAGATAGGAACCGATACATTCCATGAAAAACAACAACAGGAAGACAGAAGTATTATATAAGGGAGCCAAACACCAAGCCAAAACAGACGACTGGGCATCGACATACTGACAACATCAGACGACTGATCATCGACGTACTGACAACATCAGACGACTGGGCATCGACGTACTGACAACATCACACGACTGGGCATCGACGTACTGACAACATCAGACGACTGAGCATCGACGTACTGACAACATCAGACGACTGAGCATCGACGTACTGACAACATCACAGATGACTACACAAGAACGAGTCGTAATACGTCAGATATTTGTGTTTATTATAACTTTGTTTCTCTGAGTAAATTAAAATTCAATAAAATAGTATATTGTTAAAATCTTTGAGTTAACTTTATTCATTCTAATACGGATCAAGTTGATCAGGGTGGCACGCAACATCTCATATGTGGAGTTTACGAGCTTCTATATTTTAAACAACTAAAAAATAAATAACCATAATATTTAATAGTAATGTTATTTATTATATTGAAATATGTAATTATTTTAATAATGAATCCAAATATAATTTTCATAGTTCAAACTAATAGAAAACACATTTAATTAATAATTATTAATATTACTTAACTTCAATTATTGTATTACAGATTTGAGATTCCCTATATGGGTTTACCTGTATCATATTTTTTTAATCAACTTTGTATTAATTCAATTTCATTTTCAGATCCAGGACCAGCAGGATGTGGTTACTATGGTAGTCTTAGCAGTCCTTGTTCAATGACAGCAGTACCGTGTGATGTATTATCTGAACACTGTTCGTTTTTTCTTTATGATGGTCTAGTGGTGGATAGAGTGTACCATGTAAAACATTATTATTCGAAAGCCGATGAAGGTAATTAAAACAACAGAATTTAATTCGTTATCTGTTTAAATGATCAAATAATAAAGATTCAATATCAATATTTAAATAACCGAAAACAAGTTATAATATAGTAATAAGTATATAATAAGACTAAGAATATTGTTGTTTTAATTCTATATGCAATTACCCCAAGATCTAAGATAGAGCAAGATTACACAATTATCATAGACCATAACCTAAGAACTAATTGACAAGCCTTGCATATAAAATAGCGCTAATTATTATTAAATCAAATATAATTACTTACAATTGTTTTATCTGTAAAACTGGATATGAAGAATTCGAATATATCATTACACAAGTTATGCACAAATTATTTAAATAAGATAAAAGAAAATTAATATGCTATGTTTATACAGATTTCCAAAGAATGATAGTAGAAATAAATTTTGGTTAGATGTATGTGGTATTAAAAATAAGTTGTTACTAACATTTTATGAAAAATAGTTTTAATGAAAGTGGTTATTTGTAAAAAAAAAGAATTGTTATCGGTATCGAGACTCGAGAGTTGAAAGAAAATTTTTGGACTAAAACAAGAACCGAAACCGATTGTTTTTCAGGATCCGGCCCAACTCTAATTATGTTTATACTTTTGTATTATAATAATATAAAAATTAATTATTAAATAGTAAAATACATATACATATAAATATATATATATTACATTAAACAAAGTACAAATTACAATTATTAATGAAATAAATTAAAATTATAAATAATAAACTATTAGCTAATTTTGTATAACCGACATTGATTATCACACTCACAGGAAACAACTGTACCAAGCACAGATATCCGTAATAACATTGATTATAGAATAGATAGATAGCCCACGATATAGGGAAATTTGGCTACTAATATTATATTTATACGAGTTGCCGTGAGGTAGCGCTGTATGAATCGACACATAATTAATTTTACTTTTTCCTACAATAATAAATTATATTAGTATTTCCATTTTCAACAGTAAATGTGACTTTTGATACCACGGTTGTGTGCCTATATATATATATATATATATATATATATATATGTGTGTGTGTGTGTGTGTGTCGCGAGGCAGCATATAATCTGAAACCAGTTTTTGTCTGTCTAATTATTTTAATAAATAATAACAATAATATATCAATTATCCAAATCTCGTCACCAGCATATAGAAATATTTTGACGGTATTGGCCGTTTCTTGAGAGTAATGTATGTAGGAAATGTCTTATTAAATTCACACATTGTTTTTTAAGTTTATGTGTATATCCAATTTGTACAAAACATAATAAATTGTGAATTTGTATAATTATGGGTTTCTGAGGAAGGTTAGACGAATAATACTTCTTAACAAATTTAAAGTAAAGAAGTTCAAATGTATTTTTACCAGATAAATTTTAACATCAACAATAATACAATTTTTATAGCTGTTTAAAAATCAATAAAATATTCAACGCCGTTCGCTGTACGTTTTAATTTATCTTATGCGAGACAAAACTGATTATTTAAAGATAAACGCATGGTCAGGTTAGGTCGTATATAAAATAGTAGTAAATAATACATTAAATGTGTAATAGCTTATAGAGTTTTTATACCATGGAATAATTCGTTTTATTTCATATTACGATATAAATATACATAATAATATAATCGATATATTAATAACATAACAATTTATTAACCAATATTGAAGTCAGAATTTTCAACATTAAAAGTACAAATAGTCTATTATTAGAAGCACCATCAAGTTAAGTTACTCCCCACAAGTTTACATGGAACCCCCATACCACGACGGGGGTACCACCACCTTGCATCACAATAACCACCCCCATATAACCCATCTACCAATGGCAAAGGTACCGCTCTGCATGCTTCGCTCCATAGTGGTTGCATCCCAGAAGTAGTTGCCAAATATTAACATTACATGGGCTATCTGTCTATTCTATAATCAATGGTATAAGATATATATATAAATAGTAGGAAAGAATAGAACCGCATCCCGCATATCGCTAAACTCATTCATCAACAAATCATAATAACACATCCCTCAACCTTGTCGGCACATTCGACTTTTTACTCTTTCTTATCATTAATTTTTCGATGTATGCATATTATTATATATATCTTTATTTCAAATCATTTAATTTGTTCTAATGTATGAGAATCACATTATATATATTTGCTAAAATTATCATCAACTGCGCAATAAGTGTTCTATCCCACTACGTTATTTCACAATCATATTATTTCCAATAAATTTTACAATCAAAAGTTTTTCATTCTACTAGTAATTACACTTACCTACTTAAATATTATATGACTAAGTATAACATAGTGCCAAGTTTCTATATTTTATTACACTATAGGTAAAAGTATCTATTAATATAGGTGGCCAATGTAATAAGTATGTTGTATTCGAACTGCGGTATCATCATATTATTAAACTACTAAGTACCACACGATTATTATCCGTATTAATAAATATCACCTTCTTATATTTTTATTGTATATCGAGAATAATTCATAAAATATTACCCATCAAACAATATATTTATTTAAAAATTAAAAATTTATGCTTATAATTATTAAAGACTATAATTGTATATATTTCTTATCTTTTTGTATAAATTAAACGATGTGAATAATTATTTAAAAAGCATTTTCACAATTTTTTTAAATAATAATTTCATCACTGTATTGTTTTAATTTGTTCATCAAATCAGAGACCTATGGTCTGGAATGAATACACAATTTTCACACTTAACCCAAAATAGTTTCAACTGTTCTTTTAAATTATTTTAAACAAGTTGTGTGAAAAAAGTGAAAAATTGTAAATATGTTAAGAAAGGTTCACAATTAACATAATTTTCTTGGATTTGGACACAATGTATATTATCAATATTATTGCGTTTTATAACTCGAACACAAAACAGTACATTTCGACGAGCTTTTAAAATGCAGTTGCAAGAAACCCGTTTACGTGTTTTACAGCCATTTAGTTGAACAATTATTTTCTCAAGTACACGGCTGTAACGGTTGTAACGGTCAAAATGCTGAAGATGAAATGGTCGGTTTACAGGCATACATGACGGAACATCCAGGAGTCGCCGGATTCGTCCTTTGCGATTTGGAATTCAATGTGAGCATTTTTTTGATCACCTGTTTTAAGTGTCCGTGAAGGATTATCTTCTATTTTAAAAAATCCTGATGAAATTGTCATCAAGTGTTATCTAGTAGTTTGTTATTAGTTTGCAAATATTTTCTAGTCTCATTTTATAATTAACATATCAATCCATGTTTCAGCACTCCGTTTACAAAAAATGTACTGGCCTGCCAATTTTGTCCAAAATTATTGAAAATTATAATATTTTTTTTTATACAAGAATTTGAACTCACGGTTTGTAATAGTTAATTCGATACAATCTTTATATCAATTAAGTACCGGTTTCGTTTTTTTGTGTTTTGCGATTCAACATTAGCATTGTAATAAACACTTTTTGTATTCCGTTTTATGAGTTCGATGACACCATAATATAGGCGCACGGTATAAATTAGACTATGCTAACATAATACATAGACATCACTTGCTTTTAGTTATAGATAATAATATATATTATATTAATATTGTACATGTATTTGTAATACATCTTACGCCTGCTTATGATATTTTTCTATATATTATTATAAAATATTATATGATGAATAATTTAATAGATTTAAGTTTTTGATCATTTCCATTAAAAAACATCTTTTGATTTTCGAGGACATTGATTTATTTCTACAATTGAATACCACTATATTTCTTATTATAACATTAGGGGAATATTCTTCTTAAACATATATTACAATTAATTTTGGTAAATTGTCAGCAACAGTCATCAACATAATATTCTTCTGCGGGATATTTATCATAAGTACTATACTCAAATAATAATACTAGAATGAACCCAAATGTTATTTAATATACCTAACAATATTTTTATTTTATTTCAGGAATTAACAAACAAAGATAAACAAAATTTTATTTTATTTTAGACTTTAACAGATGATCCATTTCCTGATTTTACCGAAAATCTTTCCACTTATATCAATGTAATGAAAAGTACTTTTCCTGACAAGGTGGTTGCTTTACATATCAAAGGAAAGTTTCTTATAGATCAATATACCGAGCCGCAAACAAGACAATGTAAGTTCGTATTCATTTATTAGAGATAATAATTATCGATAAATTATATATATATACATTATACATTATACATTATACATTATACATCCAACGAAAAAAGTGGTAACTCCGTTTTGTCAATTGTTCAGGAAGAGCAAAATGAAATTCAAAGTTAATTTCTCATTCTTTTTTTTATTTTTTATTTTAATATCATTTTAATACTTCTTTGGGATAGATGGAAATAAGATAATTTTCGTGGTCGCTAAAGAAACATATTCTTTATCAGAATGCAGTATTAACTCAAAAACAAAAAAAATTGAGTTACTACCTTTTTTGTTAGATGTATCGATATAATAGAATATCACAATAATCAAATGCAATATTGAATATTATTTTTATAAAATATAAATGACATGTAAGTAGTTCTGAACAAGTATTTATATCTCTTATATTCAAAAACAAATATCTGTATGTTTTTATAATCAAAAAAAAGATAATTTTTCGAAATTCTCAAAAGTTTTTCCTTATGCGAGAATATACTACAACAATTACAGAAAAACTACAAAATTCACGGAAATCACAATTTTGACAAAATTTATTTTAGATTTTTCATGATAACTAATGAAATTTTGAACGTAGCGACTTGAAAATTTTTAATTATTTTCATAGGTAGTCTACATGCGTAGATAACTTTGTAATAGGTTTTCTATAAAGTACCTATATTATATACCTAACCCCACGTATTGATATTTTGCGCCCATGTGGGTAATCAAGTACTGTAACTGCACTGGGTGGGATAAATATACAATTATTTTATATAAATATGTTTGATTGTAGTAGATGAAATTTATAAATCTTGGAGGTAGTTGGGTGTATAATTATTAACTGCACTAGCTTACAAAAATTCTGTTAATGTCACTGTATCTGACCAAATTTCGATCATAATCGTTTATCGGATTACAATATTATTATATTTATAAATTAATAGAATAACATCCCTTCATTAATTTCTACTAAAAGCTCTAAAAGTATGAGAGAAAGACGCCCAGCATCGCCTTTTTTTAGTTATTATATATTTTATTTATTTTTCTGCGATAAAATAAAGGAGCATGACCCTACAATAAAATAATTATTATTGAATTGTTTCATTTCTCAACTAAACAAAACTTTGTTTTCGGAATTATCATTTCATATAATTTTATATAATATTAAAACCCTTTATTTATATAATTATACTCATTGTAAAATTTTCAAATCTGCACTTAAAACAAAAAACAATATTTCAATTTTCAAAATGATCAATTGTTGTAATGTACATTAATGTTTTGTGTTCGAAAGGGCTCGAACTGAAGATCATATCGGAACTTCTCGACTTTGTCGTAATTTCGTTTGCACGTTTTAACGATTGCAACGAAGAGTTTAAATGCGGAGGCACCATTCCTCTAAACGGAAACGCAAATTACACAATGGTTTGTGTTATGGTTCATATTATTTTACTCCTTGCGTTTAATTTATAATGAAAATTTGGAAAAAAACATTTCGTATCGTATGTTTTTAGGAAAAAGTAAAACGTGTCTTAGACGAGCAAGGAGTTCCAAAGGAAAAACGGTATTTAATGTACCCGGCAATACCGTACTCACCAGCTAAACATACAATTATTTGTGATTTGTCTTATTTACAGGTAAAATATAATGAAGACGATCTTAAACCTAACTCTGTAATCGTTTTCATAAAGAATGCGTCTTATTATAATATGCGATACGATTTTATAATTTTTCGTCTTTGAACTAGGGTAATATTGTGTTATAAAATTATGCAGAGGTCGGCAAAGTTATTTCGGAGATATAAAAATTTTATTTATGATCTGAAGTTCTTATATATGAGTTAAAACCGTATGCATATATATAATAATAATAATAATATTTATATTAAAATTTCGAATTTATATTTCAAATAATATTTATGTATTTATATACATAATCGAACTAACTATTAAAATTGAAATATGAAATTTCGATTTTAATTCAAAAACTAGTTCAAAATAAATTATAAGGATGATAACTTGATTTATCAAAAAATTATAAAACCCTTGAACCAGTTTAACGTTATTTAGTATACCAATTTGCCTGGAATATTGACTCATTGACGCAAATTGAAAATAACTAATTGCTTTATATTAAATTCAATAAATTATAATTCTCTAGATATTATGGCATCAAAAATTTATTAATGGTATCAATTTTACAAAACCGGAAAGAAAGATTTTAAACATTTCTCCTTCGTTCCTTTTAGTTCCTTTACGAAATAGTGGCTTATTATAATTAATTACATTTCTAAGTGAAACTCAATATAATACAATACACAATACTGATAATGCATTCAAATTTATACCACGCGTGTAAAATACCTATGTGAAAACTCTTGAAAATTTATGTTACTACGTTCAAAACTCAAATAGTTATAACGAAATAAAAAAAATTAATTATCGGAAATTGTGTATTTTTACATATAATTTTTTTCCACCATTTTTGGTAGTTTTTCTTCTCCCTAGGAAAAATTTTTGAGAAATTCGAAAATCCTAATCTAATATTTTCATGGTAACCAAACCAATATTTCTGCCTGAAAAAGTGTATAAATAAGAACATTATTATAGAATCAAAACATTCTACGTTTTGCTAAGAATCTAAAGTATATTAAATTTAAAAAAAACTTAACTTGAGATATATAATATGTTTTTTTATATTTATATTTTAACTCTAACTATGATGATTTAATATCCAGAATTTATCTAATAATAATTTTTTTTTTATTAAATTTATAATTATATATTTTAATAATAAATATCTGAATAAGGTTAAATTAAATAATAAACTAATCAAGGTTTAAAACATTATTTTTTTATAAAATATATAGTACATAGGTACCGAGAATTATTATATTAAATAACCATTATCATAATCACGGTAGCACCTACTTGTGTCACATAATGAAACTTTATCAATAATTATGCTTGTTTTATATTGATTATAATTGAAACTTTTTTTTCTCTAAAATTCTATTTAAGGTCTGTGTAAATAAATCTGGTACTGCTGACTGGTGCACAGAAAACTCACATTCACTAGTCGAAAAAGTAATCATTTTTGTTATTTTATCTAAACAAAAACAAAAATAACAGGATGTCACAGATTTATTTATTAAATACAATATTTTTTTCAAAAATTAAAATGTTTGAATCGGTTTTTTATATTGTTATAAATAGGCAACAAATTATAATATTAACTTTATAGTTTTGTTTAAAAAATAACAGGTCACATAAAGATATAAAAAATTTAAATAATTTTTTCTACAATTTTAGAAGATATAAAGGTAGTAAAATTAAAAAGTATGTTATTAAGAAAATTTATCGGATTCTTAGTTTCATGAAGAAAGCGATTAGTTATTATGACACATTAATGCGTTTTTATTATTAAAACGTTCCCGCTGTTTTGTATCTACCAACGCCACTATAGTTTCCAAATTCGACTAACCAAATATATTCATTAATGTATCAACGCTCTTGGATCATAGACTCAGTGATACTAGCTTAATTCATGCAGAATTAAATTATTATATATTATTACCTAACCTAACCTATATTTTATACTTTATTAATTATAATTATATTATAAATTTAATTTTTATTTATTTATTAATAATAGTTAAATAAAAATTTATTACCAATTGGTAAAGAATAAAAAGATACTTAAATCTATGTATGATTCAATGTTCTAAGTTTATCAAATAATTAATAATAATAAAAAAGTAACGTGTTAGCGCGGTGCTAACAGTTTAGGTTAGGTAGCTTCAATAGCTTATATAGGATTACCAATGACGGGTTAATATACATATATATAATATTGCAATAATAAATTGTAATTATTATCTATGTACTATAATAATAAAATAATTAAAAATAATAATTATGTATATATTTGATAAAAACGCATGAAACGACATCCACGATATAATATAATGTGTTTCAATACCTATCCTGCCGATTTGTTTCTCGTTCGACTGCATCATGTTTCGTTTAATCGGCAACGAGAGGAATCGACCGGTCCCTATAAAACGCACTGGTGTGAGATCCATAATTAGAAACAATATAAGTTGTTGTTCAGGTCAACGGGATGCGTTTTACCCGGACCCGCCTAAACGCATGGTGTAGCAACGCTTTAAAAACCGACTTTTGGAAATTTTCGAAAATAAAAAATAGAATATTTTACGTCATTTACTATCATATTTCAATACGATGGTATGTTAGTTTACTAAATGTGTAGAACATAAAAAAAATATAAGCATTAATATAGCTTTTAACCAATAATTTGGATAATAATTTTTAAACACCGCATTCATAAGTTTAAAATTTCGCAGAAAAATTGCAATTAGTAAATAAATCTAGAACATCCTATCCACCTAGTTTCAATACGTTATAATTGTTTTTATGTATTCTAGGGTAATTTCGCGCAAAAATATGCAGCTGGCTTTATATATTCAGGCATTGATCTTGATTACAATACCAAAGATAGCTGTAACTGTAAAGTGGAGTATCCAACTTTTAAATTCATATTGGACGGTTTTAACAATTCTCCAGCAGATTCTTGTCCTTTGTTCAACATACGATAATTATTATATTAATATAAAAATATAATATTTTATTATAATATATACCACATTTTTAAATATTAACAATAAATGTTTAATACATTTATTATAACCAATTATGTATATTCTTATGTGTAACACAGAAAAGTAAAACGAATTATTGTTCTATTTTAAAATATTATAAAATAAATATTTAATAATATTTTATTTTTATACATATAATAATTATAAACTTCATTATTGTAACTAGATGTATTTTAAACTATTGGTAAAATATATTTAAAATAAAATACATATCACAATTTTAATAATGTTTTAATATCGCATATTAATATATTTTACGTTATTATTAAAATATTGTCTAAATATCTCCATTATAGCATTTAAATATTAACATAGAATTTATATTATTAAGATAACAAAATTAAATAAACGCTGAATTTGCCCATACAGATATGCACATAAATCAATTTGATCCGTATCAGAATGAATTAGTTAAACTCAATAATTTCAATAATATACTTGTTCATTTAAATATAATTAACTCGAAGTATAATAGTGTTAAAATAAAATTTTATGTCTTAAATGACTTGGTCTGTAGTAGTCGCCTGTGGTCTTCTCATAAGCTATGTCGTTTACCAGTCGCCAATCAGTTTTCTGTGCTGGCTTCCAGTCAACTGAATTTTCCTGGTGTTGTTCTCTCTTATATAGACATTAGTCTTCTTATTGACCTTTCTGTTTGTGTGTTTTAATCCATCATCCATAACAATTATAATTCTAAGTAAACAGGATACATTTTGCGATCCATTTGCGTCTCGTGGATAGAGATATAAATAAAGCATAAGTATTTTATATTATTTTATATGCGTTCGACAGTTCATGAAAGTTAACAATATCTTTCGGTTTAACCTATTCGTAGTATTTTATAGATATATTAACGTACATGATTATTTTAATATATTTAAATTTTACTCCTAAGATAAGAGGGATGTAGTTGTCTTATTTCTAGTACCTAGGTAATCAATACAATATAATATAATTGGTGGTTCAGTTAGTGACCTGGGTCCTTAACGGCTGACAAAACAATTTATTAATATGTTATTAAAACCAAGATACTAATATAGGTATTTCGTGACTATTTACTTATTAAAACTAAAATTAAAAAACAAAACAAATATGCTCTGTTATGGTACCTTATGTTTTAATAATAATGTACTAATTAGGTAAAAAGGTTTTGATATGTTTACGTTATGGTATGTTCCTTTATTTAGTAATTTAATAATATTTCGTTAATTTTTTTTATTTGTTTAATGGTATTATAAATTTTCTGTTAATCGTATTTCGTTTTAATTACAATTACACATTTTAACCATTCTAAACGTTATATTTATAACGTTATAATAACGTCTACAAGCCCTGATTTATATTTTGTAAAAATGTGTTAAATTGTAATATGACTAAAAAAAACGTGAGATATATGATATACCTTATACGTTATACATACAATATAAAGTAATTATGTAGATATTTTAGATTCTGAGTAAAGAGAAAAATGTATTGGTTTTACAAAGATTTTTTTTTATTTTGATGTATGAAAACACTTTTTCGGATAGAAATAATGTTCCGATTACCACAAGTAAGGTATGCTTTCAGTTGTTAAATCGTGTCTAATTGGTATTTTATTTAGTTCATTTTTCGAATTTCTCAACATTTTTTCCTTGGGAGGGGAAAAACTACCAAAAATTGGCAGAAAATCGGCAAAATTACGATTTCTGTTATTTTATAATCAATCATTTATATATAATCATTTATAAATCAACCAATTCGTTCCATAATTTAACCACGCATGTAAACTAACTATGTTAATACATAGAAAAATTTTAGAGTCTCTACGATGTAATTTAATGAGTTATCATAAAAATTTTATTAACAGAAACCGTAATTTTGCCGATTTTCCGCCTTTTTGGTACTTTTTCATCTCCAAAAGAAAAACTGTTATAATTTGAACAATTAGTTACATAAAGTATCAACTAGACGTCATTTGCTACCGAAAGCATACCCAATTTGCGGTAAATGAACTATTATTTCTACCCAAAACAATGTTTATAAACATAAAAAAAAAACATCTTTGTAAAACAACTACATTCCTTGCTTCGCTCAGAATCTAAAAAAACCATAATATTGAATAATTATTATGTGATTAATGATAATAAAAATTTTGAAAAAGTGGGAATGTTGATTGTGGACGTTCCTCCTTCGTCCCTCCGGTCCTCGGAGAAATTAGTGGTGTATTTTATTTAAGATTTGAAGGCAATGATATTGCATTAGAAAATACGATTCTGAGCGAAACTCAATATATTACAATATGCTATACTGATAATTCATTCCAAAATTTTACCACGTATATAAATTACGAATGTAAATATTTAAAATAAATTTCACGTTCCTACGATCTAAACTTAATTATTTATCAAAAAATAAAATAATGAAACCGTAATTTTGCCGATTTTCAAGAACTTTTACTTTAAAAGCTTATAAAAAAAAATTGTCCGTAACGATTATCAAAATATTTTGTAAAAAGATTAAGTAGTATATGACTAGACTTCGATAAAATTTTCAAACCAATAAACTAAAAATTGCAGGAAATATTAAACATTTTTGGAAAAAAAACCAAAACCCTATACTTAGTTAGAAAATCAACCATTCGTTTCTTAATTTTTTTTTGTAATGAAGTTCACCTAAATAAATACTCAAAAATATTTTTAAGATACTGTGATTAAAACTCAATTAGTTATCACGAAATTAAAAAATTTTAAATTTCAGAAACGTTATTTTGCCGATTTTCCGCCATGTTTTAGTAGTTTTTCAAATAAGCTAAATAAAATAACAACTAGATGCAATTTGCTACCGAAAACATACCCTACTTGTGGTAATCGGATCATTATTTCTACCCAAAATAGTGTCTTCATACATAAAAAAAAAAAAAATATGTTTGTAAAGCCAATACATTCTTCGCTTCGTTCAGAATCTAATATAAATATATTAAATAATGTTAACAAAACCAAATATAATTTTTATAGATCAAACTAGTAACAAATCGTATATAATTAATTCTTAAAATGGTGTAAATGCATTTATTTTATAATAGATTATATATGCTTTCCTGTATCATATTTTTCTAAATAAACTTTATATAAATTAATTTTTAGGTCCAGGACTAGCAGGATGCAGTAACTTTAGTAGTCTTGATATTTCTTGTAATAAGTCAGAAGTACCGTGTGATTTATTACCAGAATATTGTTCATTTTTCTTTATGACGGCCTAGTGGTTGATTTGGCATACCAAGTACAAAATTCTTTTTCGAAAGGGGACGAAGGCGATTGATAAAAAAAGTAGAATTTAATTCGTTTAAATCTGTTTAAACGATTGAACTTTAAAGGTTCAAAAAATAATGAGTGAATATTGATATTTAAACGACAGAAGACAAATAAATAATAAGACTTAAAAATAATGTTTTTTTTTTTTTTTTAACTCTGTAGGTCCCAACATATAAAGTAGAATTAGATAATTATTTTAATATCTAAATATTAGTTAATAATAAATATGTCATTATATATATATATCGATACAGCGCGTTACGATGAGCTTTTGAAATGCGGTTGAAAGAAACACGTATACGTGTTTTACGGTTGTTCAAACGAACAAAAATGAAGTCAAGTACTCGGCTGTAACGGCTGTAGCGGTTAGAATGCTGTCGACGAAATGGTGAGTATCCAGAAACCACCGGATTCGTTATTACTGTTATTAGCGCTTTGGAGTTTAATGTGAGCATTTTTTATTTTTGCCTATTGTTCGGTACGGATAGAGCGATCCGCCCGGCAGATGCATATATTTGTATAATCCCTGTGATCGTGTGTATGATCCCTGGGCGGTTGTCACCATCACCGTCGCCATTGCTAGTCAGTCATTATTCTTTTTTTGTGTAAATTTTGTACTTTTTTTTTTTTTTTTATCGACGCGTATGTGCGATAGCAAACAATCGGTTCGTTTTCGCGCGCGTTTTCTTTCTTTTACAACGCTTTTAGCCGAAACAAAAATTAATCCCGGATACATCGGGTATCTTTATACGGCCGTTTGGTAGTGTTAAATGTTCGATCTGTCATTCGGTTCGATTTACGTAATTTGTTTCGTTTCGTTTGGGAAACGACAATCATCACCTGTCTTTTAAACGTGTGTTTGAATTCTACATTCGGGTTGCTCATTGTACGCGCGATAGAGTAACGGGTTAAATTATTTGATTGTACATCATTGCACTTCGTTAGAAAGCATACGAAAGCGTAATTTTTCGTCGGCGTTGCGCTCCTGATAACCGCCCACATCGTTTAACGGTCAATCAGAACTATCGCGGACAGTTCCGATCAGGTCGTCAATCTTTAAATAATTATTTATTTTTATATGTTTATCACATATTTGTTATATATGTTTGACGTATTTACGTAAATTTTTAATATTAAGTGTACCCTCCCCTCCCCCCCACCCTTTCCACAATTTTGTTTCTTCTATAATATATATTGTATTTGTTATATGATAATAATATAATTATAAAACCTATTTTTTCAACATCATAAAGGTATTTGTTTACAATCATTTTTATATACAGTCCACTACCTTTGTTATCCTGGTCCCTCCGGCGTTCGGTCTCAACCTGAAAATTATTTGATAAATAATTAACACAGTTAACATGTACAAGGTATGTGTAAATAAAACTGCCACAGCCAACTGGTGCATAAAAAACTCGCATTCACTAATCGAAAAGGTAATAATTTTTATTATTTTGTCTAAACAAAAACAAAATATCAGGGTGTCCCAGATCTATTTATTAATAAAAATTAAAGAATAAAATTTAATTGTTTATTTTTCTTTTATAAACGTTTTGATAGTCAACACACTATAATATTAACTTTATACTTATTAAAATAAGATGACATAAAAATTAACCTTTTTGTTTTTAAATTATACATGATTTGGAAGTAAATAAATTAAAGAATATATTATTACGAAAATTTGTCGAATCCTTAGTTTCATCAAGATAGATATTTTAGGGAATTTTATTCATGTCATTGAAAAATAAAATATTTTTATCATATTTTTTAGCTCATAGCTTAGGTAATAAATTTTAAAAAAACGCATTCGACAGTTTTAAATTTTCGCAGAGATATGGCCATGGGCGCCCGCAGAAAATTTATCAGGGAGGGGCATAATGAAATCAAACACCAAAAAATACATTAAAAAAAATTTATTCCTTGTAAACTACAAAATGTGTTAGATTTATATTAAATCAAATACCAAAAAGTACATAAAAAAATATCTTCCTTATAAAGTGAAAATTGTGTCAGAATTATATGCTATTTATTCGTTATTATATAAAAACTGTAATCTTCGTGGTTATTCTTTTGCAAATATTGTTATTAACTGTTCAATTAATTTTTCTTTTCTTATATTCACTCTTTCGCGATGGACACTTAACATACATAGGCCATTTATTCGGTCTTCACTCGTCATAGACCATATTATGTCAATAACTATAACAATAATTCCCAATGTTTTATTGTACCTATACATTCGGTTTATTTTTAGTTATCTCAGTTATTTGACAGACGTCGTGTGCGTATGTGTGCGTCGGTGGTCATAATATTATGGGGTTTACACATTAGGTGATTACTGATTAATATAAATTCACAGAATTTAAACGTATTTAATTTTGCGTGATTAATGTAATACTCGTTATCTATGCCTAGTATATCTAGTATATTGTTATTATGATCAACATTCAACAACCCCATACACCAAAGTAAAAATATCTATAAAATGTTAATAAATCAAAATAAAAGTTAAAATGTTCAACATTTTATTTGAATTCCAGGGGGGGGCAAATGCCCCGTCATGCCCCCCCTCCGGGCGCCCATGGATATGGCAATTAGTAAATACATGTGGAACACGCTAAACGGCCTAAACACCTAGTTTTATCACATTATAATTGTTATTCTTTATTCTAGGGTAATTTTACGCAAACTAATGCAGCTGGCTTCATTATAGCAGCCATTGATCTGGATTATGATACAAAAGATTGCTGTAACTTTAAAGAGGCGTATCCAACTTTTCAATTCTTTTTGGACGGTATTAATAATTAATAATATAAATAATATCCAGCTGAAACTTGTCCATTGTTCGACAACTGCTAGATATTATTTTATCGAAATTATAATATTTTATTATAATATATACCTAATTTTTTAATGGCATCATTTCAGTTTTTACTAGACTAGGGCAGACCTTTAAATTTGCCGACTATTTTTAAGAATAGGAGTGGGAGGGGGTCATTTTTTTGGTGGGTATTTTATTGTAAGCGGTAATCAATTAAGGGGTTGTATTTAGGGGTTGTTATTTTTGAAATCTGCCGACTTAGAATTTGGTTACGGCAAATAGATGAGTTGCCCCCCTCAAATGACGCCAGTGTAATCTTTCAAAATTAACATATAGGTACATGTATAATAAATATATAATCAATTATGTATATTCTTATGAACAACACCGAAAAGCAAAACCAATTATTATTTTATTTCAAAATAATATAAAACTTTAGCTATATTGAGTCATTTGGTTATTTTAATTTTCATCAACACACTGAGAACACAACATTATAGTTACGCATGTTGAAATAGTCATTTCTTGTCAATCGATTATTAATAATTATTAAATATCAATTATGTTTTTATACCTATACGTATTATTAACATTGCTTCATTTTTCTTTTAAATTTTTTATCGTCAGGGACGTCATTTCAACTTTTTAATAGGAAGACAAATATTTAATGCTAATTTTATTCTTCGCTGGGCCACTTTTATATAATTATATTGTATTTGAATTACTATATAAAAGTTAATTGAAAAATACATTTTAATATACTATTAACAGTATTAACTATATTACATATTTCTTGATACATGTTAATTGTTTATTCTTTTAGTTTTTTTTTTTTTTGTATCTATATTCTATTATATTATATTATAATAAAATAATATAATCTGTTACTTACCATGTACATTTTTCTAAAATATTTAAGCATAACCATAGATTAAATTTATAAATTTAAGATGAAAAAATAAATTGGAATATATTTTATAATTTGGAAAGTTCTCATACAATATAAGTAAAATTGTTTTCTAAATATTGAATAACTACCGGCGCAATTATTTCAGTGATGTGGACCAATCATAAATATAAAAAAAAAATAGAGCGGGAGGGCAAAAAATTAGTCTAACTCCCTCAAATGACGCCCCTGTTTATCGTTGTTCGGAGTTAATCAATACGACGAGTGTTTCCCATTGATATTATGATGAAATTGTTTTAGAAAAATATTTAACATTAATGTATGTTCTTTATTTTTATAGGTTCCTTCTAGCCTAGAGTTATTTCCTACATAAATCACCGAATACTGGAATTCGTAACATATTATATTAATAACCAAAATGTACAGACCGACGGAGTATAATATTAATACGCGCAAACCGGACCCGATATACAAATACTCGCGTGCACCAAGTTTTAACTGGATCGCGATTTATATTACACAAATCTTGAATCGTGGTTTCGATATAGCATAGAGAATAAATACTTAATACATAAATAATATTTATTATCTACGAAGTGATCCGTTGTAGTAAAAAGATTAGTGTGGGAATCACTGATGTAAATAATTGAATACTTTATACTTGTATTTAAACACATATAAATAAATTTTAATTCTTTTTAATTAATTTTTCTGATTTTAAATTTTTTTACTGTAGTACTAATTATTTATGATAACGATGTAAATGTGTACAGAGTTATGCACGAACTAAATATTATATTATTTAAAAGTATATATATATATATATAACAGTCATACAGCTTTTTTCCAATTTTTATTTAAAAAACAACCAATTAAATTATATTTTTTAAGTCATATGCAATTTTAAGATAGCCTTTTTAAAGAGACCTATAATAGTATGATAATTTTGATATCTCGTTCTCCTAATTATTAAAGGTGATGTCGATGATTAGGAATTATTTTCATTTATTAAAAAATTTATAATTTGGGCGTCATAATTTGTAATAATTTAATACTTTAATATAATGATATGCAAAATTTAACTTATCATAATATTGAATAAATATCGATGATATTAATTTTATATTCCACGATATAAAAGATAAAATGAAAAGGAAAAAATGACGTCACAAATCAAAGATTTTTCTAATAAATAAAAATAATTCCTAAAAATAGCATATTAATTAAATTAGTAATTTAAAATAACAAAATGTTCACAAAAATACACTCTTTAAACTACGTATAACTTAAAAATGAAAATGTATTTTTAAAGTCGATACAGACATATTAGAATAAATAAAATGATAAATTTAATTAATTAATCGTTAATTATACCTATTCTAATAGGACTGTATCGACTTTTAAAATATACCTAATTAAATTTAATCGGAGTAAGTTACATAAAAGTTGAAACGGAACTTATTTTGTGGTCGTTTTGCAGGAGAGTTGCGGTTCTGGCAGCGGTCACAAGAGCAATTACGTTTTAAAATCGATTTTAGTCCTCCGTTCCGAACGTACGTATCACGGTTATCTTCAAGTGCAACAGGTACGAATCGCGAATGTTCTTCGACCAATAATCGATTTGGTCGCAATTGTCGGTCCGCTACGGTCGGTCGAGAGCAATAATTATGTTCCACGTCGTCAACGTTACATTTCGAGCAATAGCATTTCGTGTGGACCGCCACCGGCGGCGGCAACTGGTACGTCAGCGTGCGCTTCGGTCCGCGATTCGCCAACGACAGACGTTTCGGCGCCACCGTCGGCAGGGTGCCATGTACGCGGGTGACATTCGGCTCTCTTGCGTCAATAGCGACACAGACTGTTCTCCAGCGCTCGTTTTTTTGTCTTTCCGATTATTTCACTAAACCATTTCTGGTCTAGGGCTAACTGTTGCAGTCGATGTTCCACGCTTTCCTCCGTTTCGTCTTCAACTTCTTGTTCCGGCCACTGACCTCGACCGCGGTACGTCCGTTGCCCTGTTGTACGTTGCGACGGCTGTTCGCGTTCTTGGCATCTCCTTCGCTCTTGGCCGGCGACTCTACGCAGCCGTTCGCTGCGTGTCGAAATTCTTGTTTCTTCGACGTTGACGTTCGGACACGATAGACGACCAATGTTGACAGTCACTCGTCTGTTTATTTTTTTCGGACAACCGCCTACCGAAAAATGATCGTACTTCAAACAAGCACGCGATTTGTATTTGACATTTCGTTCCATATTTTCGGTTACTTTTCGATATTATACGAGTTTTGTGTATTGTCCAATTGTTCTATTTATTTATGTTTGATAAGTGTTTATATTTTATCGATTGTGTAAAGTGTTCCAATTTTTTAAATATTTAAGTGTTTAGTATTAAAATTACGTGTTTGTATTATAGTGTTTGATTTATAATATTAAATGTATATTGTTTACTAGAAGATATTATGTTTAAATATCCTTAGCGACCATTTAAACCACTGTGTGGTAAATATATTATTTCTGCACTTTTAGCCGATATAATTTGTTTTCTATAATATTGAGTTGTGTATCGTATTTTTTAACTTAGTTACACTTACAATATTATCTATGTTTATAATTAAATACTTGTATTTTCATTAGCTTCAACAGAATGAATATAAATTATCATAAAAGTAAATTATTTAAAATATTTGAGTTTATAAGTATCATTTTTATGTAAATTATATAGGACGTATAGGTGTACCGAGAAATTATATTACCTCAATTTCGGTAGCACCTACCAGTGTAACTTAACGAAACTTAACCAGTTATTATTATACTTGTTGCATAATGATTATAATTGGACACTTTTTTTCCTGAAATTTTATTTTAAGTTCTGTGTAAATAAAAAAGGCACATCCGACTGATGCATAGAAAACTCACATTCATTAGTCGAAAAGGTAATCATTTTTGTTATTTTATCTAAACAAAAACAAAAATATCATGGTGTTCCAGATATATTTATTACAATATGTTACGAAAAATTAAAATATTTTAATTATATATATTTTTTTTATATAAATATTTAGGAAAGCAAATTACTATAATATTATCCTTATACTAATTAAAAGAAGGTTTCATAAAAAAAATTAATCTTTTTGTTCTTAAATTATAGGAATTAATGAATATAATATTATAAAAATTTGTCAAATTCTTAATTTTATCAAGATAGCAATTTTTGGGAATTTTTTTATGTAATTTAAAAATAAAATATTTACATAATTTATGATTTTATTTTACTATAGTATGTAAGTTTACTAACCATTTCGAAATAAAAAAATTAAAGGGGTAATATTATAGTTTTTAACTCATGGCTTAGGTAATATTTTTTAAAAAATCGCATTCAAAAGTTTTAAATTTTCTCAGAGATATAGCGATTAGAAATAATTGTCACCTTGTTTTATTACGTTATAATTGTTATTTTATTTTCTTAGGTCGTTTTGTACAAAGTAATACAGCTATCTTTATTATGGTAGCCATTGATCTTTATCACAATACAACAGATTCCTGTAATTGTAAAAAGACGTATCTATCTTTTAAATACTTATTGGCACTTTTTAACAATTCTCCAGCTGATACTTGTTCTTTGTTCGACACTCGATAGATATTATTTTATTATAATATATTCCTAATCTTTCAAAATTAACATATAGGTACATATTTAATAAATATATAACCAATTATGTATGTTCTTAAAAATAACACCGAAAAGCAAAACGAATTATTGTTCTATTTCAATATAATATTATACAACTTTTAGCTATAAATGTTTTCAGACTGTTAAAAATCCATAAAGTATAATATACAATACCAAGGTTGAGCAAGTTAATGCAATTTTTTAACCGATTTATTTTAAGTAAATCGACATTAAATGAAAAATTTTACAATTAATAGTTAATGAAATATTTTATGAACTCATCCTATTATATATATATATATATATATAAATCAATAATATAATATAAATAGCAATATAACTCAAATAGCAATAATGATTATTAATATAAATATTATTGTGATTTTGTAATTATAGATGTTGTAGGTGTAACCTTTAAAATATATATATATCCAAAATTTATATATATATATATATATCCAAAATATATTAATTATTTTCATAAAATTAATTAAATGTGGGTTTTAAAATGTTTCAATAAAAGTATAAATTACAATACTTTAGAAAACGAATACAAGATAATTATTTATTATTTTATTACTTATATTGTAACATAACAATAGTCAATAACTCAAAAACAAAAACAAAAATTTTAAATATTATTATTAGTATTTAACATGAAAAATAAACTTGTTTTGTTGAATTACCTGAATATATGTCACACAAAAAAATAAAATACAAACAAATTAAGTTTTTGAAAAAAAAAATTTTTAGCTAATCAATTTAACTTAAAATATATGTAAAAATATATTAACTTAACTTGAATTTTATGAAAATTAACTCGTTATTTATTAAGTTAATAAGTACGCAATAAAAAAGTTAAAGCACAATAAAGTAAAAAAGTTAATATTAACTTAACTTTTAACTTTATAACTCGCTAATGCCCAGCCTTGTACAATATTACTAAAGATAATAAATGTAAAAGCTTATGAAAAAAATTGTCATTCACGATTTTCAAAATATTTTGTAAATGATTAAGTAGTATATAAAAATCAACCAATCCGTTCCAAAATTTTAAATGTATATTACATTAATTTACTTGTATTTTAATTACGTTAATCCTCAAAAAAAATTTCAAGTCCCTACTATCATAATTCAATTAAAATTTTCACGAAATAAAAATAATTTAAAATAACAGAAACCATCATTTTGCCGTTTTTCCGCAAGTTTTTGGTAGTTTTTCTTCTTCCAAGGACAAACTTTTGAAAAATTCGTTAAATAAATTACCTAGGAAATGCAATTTGCTACCGACTTATACTAGACACTACTTGTGGTAATCGAACCATTATTTCTACCCGAAATCGTGCTTTCAGACATATAAAAAAAACTTTGTAAAACCAATACATTCCTCGCTTCGCTCAGAATCTAAAACATAATTGTTTTATTATAGTACCTTATGTTTTAGTAATAATTATTTAATAAAGCAAAAACGTTTCGATATGTTTACGTTATGTAATGTATATGTATGGTAATTTGGTAATTTAATAACATTTTGTTTATCATTCGATTTTCTTAATTTCCTGTTAATCGTTTTTCGTCTTAATGATGATAACATATTTTAATCGTTTTAAACATTTTATACATTTATAATAACGTAATGTAATCGATTAAATATAATAATGTATATGTATATGTAGTGTATATTATCACTGACTAAATATGCTATGGATTACTCAATGACCGGGTTTTCGACGGCGTCAAATTAAATTCTCAATAGATGGGGATAATAAATCAAATTGTTGATAAATTAATATTTTATTTCGGTCGTTATTATTATTATCTAGTGTGACACCATGGAAACTTTTAATTGTTACCCGTGTATTATTAAACAATAAATAATTTAATTATTAGTTATTAATATACAAATAGGTATATTAATCAATGACAATAATAACGTTTGCAACCCCTAATTTTTATTACGTAAAAATATGTTAAATAATGATGTGATTAAAATAACCTATGATATGTGTTATAAAATGTACCTAATACATACCACATAAAATGAGAATGTAAACACATTGTACGATTTTATTCTATAATTATAATTTTTATATAAATCATTCTACAAATAATTCAATACCAAAATATTATTATAAATAGTTTATCATTAAACCACGTAATTAATTTATGTGCACAACTGCTAGAATTATAAAATGAAAGCACTAAATCATGTTTTAATATTTTAATTTACAACTATAAATTAAGTCGGTTATTAAATAATGTGAATAAATTCAAAAATAATATTTGTAGTTCGTAATTTATATTAACACAATTAAAAATGAATTTTTTTTGTCATATATCACAGTATACTTTAAACGTTGACACGAAACTATATTTTTAAAACGTATTATATCACCGAGTGATCCTATTGAAATTGTATTATTTTGTTAATGAAAATCTATTAAAATGAAAGCTGTTTTATTAATATACATCTTTTCTATTTATATTGATTCAATATATTCGGACTCTGAAGATCAGTCACAAAAAAAAAAGAAAGGTAAGTTTTCAAATTCAAATAACATTATATCTTATATGTAAAGTTTACGAACGTCTATAATTGTGTAGAACAAATAAATAAATAACCATAATATTTAATAATTATGTTATTTATAATATTAAAATATGTAATTAATTAAATAGTGAATACAAATATAATTTTCATAGTTTAAACTAATAATAAAACGTATTCAATTAATTATTAAGATGATGTAACTTCAATTATTGTATAACAGATATGAGATAACTTATCATAGGTGGAACTGAGACAATTTTCTTGAAGGTTACAGACTCAATACGTAAATCTTAAATCTAATAAAACGTTTACATGCTCATATAGGTATACATTTCGGTATCTTATATACATCAACATTTTCTTGAATTCATTAACTTAAAAAATTCGACTTTTCCTGTCATATTATAATATATGTTAATATTAAAAACTTGGTATTTTATACATATATTATATTTTATATGTATCAGGAACATAATAATCATTGAACATTGCGTCATTGTTATTTATGAAATATACAAATTATATTTGTTATATAAAAGTGGATATGTTTTATACGTATATAGTTCTTGTCATACGTTTTTACGTTTATATAATCTTCAAAAATATGAGAGTGCTAATTAACATTTTGGGGGGGCTATGTCTACTAGCGACACCCCCTATTTGCGCTTATGTTACCTATACATGCTTACCCGTATCATATTTTTCTAAATAAACTTTTTAATTAATTTTTATTTTCAGGTCCTCCAGGACCAGCAGGATGTGGTTACTATGGTAGTCTTGACATTACATGTAATAAGTCAGTAGTACCGTGCGAAGTATTATCAGAAGACTGTTCGTTTTTTCTTTATGACGGCCTAGTGGTAGATTTATCATACCACGTACAAAATTATTTTTCAAAAGAGGATGAAGGTAATTGAAAAGAAAAAAATTTATTCGTTATCTATTTAAACGTTTAATCTTTAAACGTTTAAATAATAAAGAGTCGATATTGATATTTGAACGGCAGAAGACAAATACATGATAAGAAAAAAAATGTTGTTTTAATTCTTTAAGAAATTACCCCAATATCCAAGATAGAGCAAGATTACATAATTATTTTAATCTCTAAATTTTAGTTAATACTAAATATAATATTCATAATATACCGAATATCCATTTTCATCGTTTAAAAAACATTGGATTAACTATATAAAATGTTATTTTTGAATCTCATCAACGTGATGAATAAAAAATTAATTTGTTTTTGATACGCATAAATTGTTACTTTATTTAATTTTTTATTGGTTCATTAGTTATTTATTTTTATGCCTAACATATATGCAATGAATTTTTAAAAATGAAGTTTCATACTTTTTTTTTATGCAACTTCTTATTTTTTAAGTTATGTTATATTTGTTGGTAGTCTTTAAAGAGTACCTATATTTGTTTAATTATTTTGATGTGTAGACCTCCTTATCTAATCCAAATATTTCTTTTGGAATTTTTTACATTTTATTTCTTTAATAAAAATTAGAGAAATAATACTTCTGACGTCATTATTTGTAAGAATTTTATACTTTAATATCATATTATGCCAAAAAAAGTTGCTCATTAAACTAAAAAAAAAAAATTGAATAATAATAGTCTATATCCTAAAGAATAATTTCAAAAAGAATGTAATTAATTTTGATATTTCAATAAGTATAAATAAATCTGGAATACTCTATTATTATTTTATTAACGCATTTACTGCAGGTTATATTAATAAGATGATGCAATTTTCAATTTCCATTCATTTAATATTTAATTATTTTTATAAATACACAATATAGTTTACAGTAAATAAGTATATTAGTATGCATTAGTGTGATGTAGTGTTTTTTTTTTATAGAATTACCAAATTCGACTGTACTAAATATCCAGATAATTAACCATCGTTTATGACACGTCCTATTTTAAGCAATGTTTGTTGTGTAAAAAGGAAAAAAAAGTAATGAGTATTAAATTTAATTGAAATATGATGTACATGAAGGCCATCCCTTGTTGGTATCTCTTATTTTGTCCATGGAAAGGTTTTTTTTTTTTAAAAAAAAAAATTTTTAACTATTCTTATAAAATGTATTGCATTTAAAAAAAAAAAATCAAGCATTAAGTAGGTATCTACTTACTTATTTATATTTATTTTTGAATTTTTATAATTTATATTTTTACAACTTCTTTGACCTTAATCAATTTAAAAATATAATCTAAAACACAGTTTAGGTATGTTTATACTTAAATACTCCTGTCGTCAATAAATTATTTACCAAACAAAATTTTAAGCATTTCAAATAAGTAAATAAAACATATTAATATAAGTACATTTTAAGTTCTGATTAATAAATTTAAAATAAAACTTTGCTATGGTTATAGAAATAATTTTATACTCTATTAAATAATATATACTGGAATAAAAATATCTTTTTCTCGAAATAACTGTATAACACTGTACGGTCCATAATTTATACTAAATATGCTACATTATTCACAAAATAATTATAGACTCACTAATTTAATTTATAGTCAGTAATAATTTATAATATTTTCTTATTTGTATAATTATCCGTTTTTATGGATGTGAATTTGTCATTCTAGTCGTGTTCATTGACAAAGTACAAATTAGTGTTATTAATTTTTACTATATATTTCAAAAATACCTTATCTAAAATGCTCCAAATTTAAATTAAAACTTATTTAATATTAAAGACATAATTTTAATATAAAATCTATTAAACTCTTCATAATTTATCAAATATATTTAATAAAAAAAGCCGACCGATGGTGAAAAATGTACTTTGCTCTTTTCGTTTGTTTTTTACTGACGATAATATTGTGTAAATTATATATTTATGATTATTGTTTTATTTATTGATATACAGCGAATCGTATATTGTTGTTTAACGATTACGTTGTGTTACCTAATAACCAGTGATAATGTAACCTAATTGATCTTCGACCACCTTATTTTCCAGTCCATAAGTATTAAATTAAACAGGTGACATGCAGTGGCATATTTAAGGTTGGGGGGGTTGAACACGTTTAACTCCCCCACCCTAATGACCAAAAAGAAATAAAATTGCTATTAATAATATTATATTGCACATGTTTATGATTTTGCATTATATTGTAAACAGATATAGGACATGTTTATTTTCATTTTTTACAATTATTTTTTTATATTATCAAACGGTGATGGGGTGGGGAGGTTCGACATCATGAAAACATTTAAAAAAAATATGATCCCCCTTCAAAAATTGCTGAATACTCCTCTGGTGACACTAACTACTTTAATACATTTTTACCAACTCACACCAACTATTAATCATCAATAAATACATAATTCACTCGCAACAGAAATTTATAATATACGATAAATGTTTATAAACAAATTATTATACTTACAACTTTGTTAATAAAACCATTTTGTTAAGATTATATTTATACCATTTTTTTTTATATAATTAATATATTATTCATACCACCTAGTACCTACCTAAAATTTTAAAGCTCCTTAAAACTTTAAGCAACTGCCCCTTCAAAACCATTTCACACTCCAATGCTTTAAACAAGCAATGTAAAAAAAGTAAAGAATAATAAGTTTTAAACTAGTTTAGAAACATCTACAATAATCATAATTCGGACATATGTATAGTGTAATTAGTATTGCGTTTTGTAACATGACCACTGTACAGTGCATTACGACGAGCTTTTGAAATGTGGTTGCAAGAAACCCATGTACGTGCTTTACGGTTATTCAAGAGAACAATCATGGAGTCAAGTACTCGGCTGTAGTGGTTGCAACGGTCAAAATGCTATCGATGAAATGGTGGGCTTACAGGCGTACATGACGGAACATCCGGGAGCCGCCGGATTCGTTCTTTGTGGTTTGGAATTCAATGTGAGTATTTTTTTGATCACCTTTTTCAAATGACCGGGGAGTAATACCACTGGCTTTGACCAACCAAAATTATATCTCGAGTTGACATGTTGTTTGTTAGTTGTCAGCAAAAATTTTCTAGTCGCACATTGTAATTTACAACTAAATATATTAATCTAAATAAATACAAATTTAAATTTACCTGTTTTAGCTTCAGTTCATTTTTATTGATATTAAGTTTAAAATTATTCTAGAAACTGGAATCCTAGTTATAACTATTTTTTATGTAAATTATACTTAATAATGAAGGTCTAAAATTATTGAAATTGAAATTATTTTTCATACCTAGATTGTGTTGTTAACCATATAAGTTTATCATAAGTAGATATACTATGTTCTAAATATATTTTATCACTGGAAAGCATATTTATATTTTGACGTCTCGTACTTTAAATTTCGATTAGAGTAAAACATATTATATATCCGTTTTTACTTAACTTATCTGTAATACAATCCTACACGATTTAGGGTTTTTCATGTTATACAATTTTTAATAATCTAACTATCATGAAGTATTTAATAATTATAAAATATTATATGAAGAATAATTTTTGGTTTTATGGTTTTTATTATTTTCAAGTAAATAATGAGTATACTACGTTTTAAATATATATGATTTTTTTTTTTTAGACATTAACAGATGATCCATTTCCTGAGTTTACCGAAAATCTCTCCACTTATATCAAAGTAATGAAAAGTACTTTTTCTGACAAGGAGGTTGCAATAATTATAACTGGGTCTTTTCTTGTTAATCATTTCACTAAGCCACAGAAAAGAAAATGTAAGTCCACATTAAATTATTTACTTAAAAACAATCGATAAATATATACTAGAATAAAATTAAAATAAATTTTTAAATTAAAATTAAATTTTAAAAATAAATTATTCATTTTTTGCATCTTTTATCTTCCAAAACCGAAACTTGCCTGTTTCTACCATCAAAATATTAATCAAAATAAAAATATTTATTTATAAATCTAATAATTTTCAATAAATATATCACAAAAAAACCACATCGTGTCCTCTTGGTACTTTATTTAATTCATTTTTTTTAATTTCCAAAAAAGTTTTTCCTTGAAAAGCGGAAAATCGGTAATTTTTATAGGCTTTCATTTTTTTTTTCTGATGTATGAAACCTTTTTTTTTGGGTAAAAATAATGGCCCGATTACCATAAATAGGGTATCTTTTGCTATACCGAATTTCATCTAGTTGGTATTTTATTTAGCTTATTTTTGAATTTCCTAAAAGTTTTTCCTTGAGAAGCGAAAAATTGATAAAATTACGGTTTCCGTTATTTTAAATTTTTAAATTTTTTTATTATTAATTGAGTTTTGAACGTAGGAACTTGAAAATTTTTTTGAGTACTAATATAGGTAATATTTACGTTTAGTAAAATTTTGAAACGGATTGGGTTTTTTTTTTTTTTGTTAAATATAGAGCTTTGAATTTTTTCCAAAAATGTTTAATATTACCTGCAGTTTTTGGTTTAAAGATATGAAAGTTTTATAGAAGCCTACCCATATACTATTTAATCTATTTACAAAATATTATGAAAATCATGACTGACAATTTTTATCATGAAATGATAACTCCTTGAATATTGATCATAGGAATTTGAAATTTATTTTGAATATTTACATATGTAATTTACATTCGTGATAAATTTTGGAATTGATTATTAGTAGTAAATATTGCAATACATTGAGATTCGCTCAGAATCGTATTTTCTAATGCAATATTATTGCATTCAAATCTCTATATTTATAATAAACCACTAATTTCTCCGAGGACCGAAAGGACGAATGAGGAATGGCCGAATGTGTACGTTCCTCTTCCGTCCAATAGGTTGTCCTATCTTCGGAAAAATCAGTGATTTATTATACTAATGCAATGATATAGCATTCAAAAATACAATTGTATGCAAAACTCAGGCAGATAAACTATAAATAATACAAATAATCCGTACGTAGACTATCAATGATAGTACACATTAAAAATGTCATGTGTCTACGTTCAAATTTGCATTAGTTATCATGAAATATTTAATATAAATCTCGTCAAATAATTATATTTCTGTAAATTTTGCCGTTTTTTATCAAATTTTGGTAGTCAATCTTCTTTCATGGAAAAACTTTTGAGAAATTTAAAAAATGAGCTAAATAAATTCCAGGTAATTTATTAGATGCAATTTGAAATAGTCAATAAGTAATACCATACATAATTGGTAATTCGATCATTATTTTTACCTATAAAAATATTTTCAGCCATGAATAAAAAAAAAACATCTTCATAAAACTAATACATACCTCGCCAGAATCTAAAACTTAATTTAATTCGGGGAGTTCCACCTTTATCCCTGTAGTCGTCGCCTCGTCAAAAAAATTAGTAATAGAATGATATTGTGTTTATTTATAAATAATATGTGAATGCAATAGTATTGCGTTCGAATAAACAATCCTGAGTTCATTCATATTCACAATTATATATTGAAAATATGTATTTTTATAAATTTTCTTATTTATCAAATAATGTGAAAAGAAAATTATTTATAATAAAATACATATAATTTAAAATAAATCGTATAAAATATAGATTAAGGAAATTTTTGCATAGTGAATTTTCTAATGTAAAATAAAAATATATAGAGAATTAAAAAAAAAAGACCCAAATAAGTACTAAACAGATATAATTTCTAACAAAGGCATATCCTACTTTTGGTAATCGAAGCACATTTATTGCGCAAAAAAAAATTTTCAGATAAAAATATCATTATTATCGATATACTCAAAATTCCAATTATAAATGCATATTAAAAAAAAAAAAAATTGTTTTTTCAATTTACGAAAATGAAATAAAGCTGGGTTAATTAATTTAAGATAATGTTCCCATTCAATTTTTAAACTGTACATCTTAAAGTTGGTTATTACAATTAACATTATTGAAAAAAATATTAAAATTACAGTCATTAAAGTTACAGTTCCAAATATTTTTTTCTTGTGTACAATCATACCTATGTCAATAAGTCATCCAACATGAACAGAATTTAAATTTATTTGGCTTTATTTTATGATCGTGTAAAACAAATTGCCAAACTTTATCTACATTAATAATGGGCAAACGTTTAATTGAAAACATTTAAAATTCTCTTCTTCATTTCCTGGTCCATGTCATCATTAAACTGGAGGTCCATTTCACATCAATTTTGAATCACTGGTATATAATTTTTATTTAAATGTAATTTTGTAAGGTTATTCAACATCTACTTCGATTTTGAAACCATAAAGGCATAAACCCTTATAAAATAATTAATAATATAAATACATAATATATAAAAAGTATATAAAATCAAAAAGTAATTATATAAATTATTTTTTTAAGACTAGGAAACTATTATCGTAGGGTTACATTTTTTCAACTAAATAAAACATTTTTTAAATTTTCAATAGAATTTCATAATTTTATATAATATTGAAAACCTTCATTTATATAATTATACTCATCGTAGTATTTTCAAATGTACACTAAAAGAAGAAAATAAATTTTTAAATAATCAATTATCGTAATTTACATTCATGTATTATATTTTAAAGGGCTGGATCTCAAGATCATATCAGAACTCCTCGACTTTGTCATAATTTCGTTTACATGTTTTAACGAATGCACTGAAGATATTAATTGCGGAAGCGTCGTTCCGATAAACGGAAATGCAAATTACACAATGGTATAACCCAATTTAAAATAGTTATTATACTTCTTAATTTGAGTTTATAATGAAAATTTGGAGAAAAAAAATTTAAAATCCTATTGTGTTTTTTTTTTTATAACATTTATTATTTGTATTGATAATAAATAATAATATACAAATCATCTCTAATTATTCCTTATATGGTATAATGATTGAAATTAAAAGAATGATACATGTATATTATTGTAACACAATGGTCGCTAACCGTTCATATTATATTCTGATTAATCAAGCAAATTGTTAATCATCGAATTTGATTTTAGGAAAAAGTAAAATGTGTCTTGGACGAACTAGAAGTTCCGAAGGATAAACTATATTTCTTGTACTCGACAACACCGACGTCGCCAGATCTTAGTGCGTCTTTCTGTGATTTGACTTCCTCACAGGTAAAGTATAATAAAAACGATCTCAACGAAACTATGTAATTATTTTTACAGAAAATGCGCCCACTATCGGTCGAGTGTTCTAAGCATTTTCTGAGAAATGAACCGAGTCCCGTTGTTACTTATACACACTAGAGAGTAACTGATTCGTGAGAAAAATTCACGTTTGAGTGTTTGCACAATTATTTTTCATGTAGAGGTGCCTAATGGATATACTACCTATTTTACCTACCTACTAAAACATACTTATTCACTTACTAAAACCTTTGTCGAACTACACTGAATATTTCCTTCTACCCCGGATAGCCTGCCAGGGTGTGATTATGGTAACTCCATAGAATATAGTTAGAATTATCTAAGGGTACCACGAATGGGGAGAATGAACTATCATGGCACCTATTAATATTTATCTTGGAAGATTGTCCATTATAGTATATGCCCTAATTGGGCCTTCAATCTCCGGGTATTGTTAGCTGGATACTTGTCGGATATGTTTTCTATTATTAAGTTAACATTTTTACCTTCCGATTGCTACTTTCTCAATATATCTACAGAAAATGGTATTTCAATGGTTTCCCCTTAAGCCCTATCAATGAAAAAAGTCTATCAGGAACGCCTTGATCACTATGATGATTTGTTAGGGGCACTCCTAATAGGTTTTCATCGAGTAGGTCTTCATTAACTGGTTAACCTTCAAATGGGTTACGCGATAGCATGTCGAGGGCCATATTTAGGTGTCCAGGTACATGAGTCATTTTAAAGTTCAAGTTACTTAGTGGAAAAAACTATCTGGTTAGTTTTGACTTATGGTCATTTGTAACCAAGTAAATGTTGGGTTGTCAGTAAGGAGCTTAGCTTTGAAGACTCGTACAGGTCATTAGTACATGCATAGTATAAATGCAATATGTATTATCGCCATTTGATTCCTTATTTAAATAAATTTGTTAGTGGTTTAATTGTCTCAGCGTAGCTATCTACAGATTGACTATACCAATTGAATATCCCTAAAATATATCCTTAATTTGACAAGGTGTTGGTAATTCCTTAATCGCGTTAAGCTTTTCAGTTTGTTTAACAATTCTCTGTGAATCTACCAAATGTCCGAGAAATGATATTTCGGTTGTTCCTAACCTACAATTTTTTAGTACAGTATATTAAACCATGTTCACTTAAGCGTTCAAGAACTTGTGTTAGATGTATAAGGTGGTTGTCCAAGTTATCTGAATATATTACTATATCATCGATATATAGTATTATGATATATTTCTTGAACAAAAAATTCCAAATATCCTCTTTAAACCTCATCCATAAGTCTCGAATTCTTAGACCAAACGGGATTATTAATTTTTTTTGTAAAATAGTTCATAGATCTATATTATGCCAAATAATCAACTAATCAGTTCCAAAATTTTACCACGCTTGTATATTACTTATGTTAGTACTCAAAGAAATTTTCAAGTCCCTATGATCAAAACTCAATTAGTTATCACGAAATAAAAAATAAAAAATGACGAAAATCGTAAATTTACCAATCGTTTGCCATTTTTTGGTAGTTTTTCTTCTTTTGGCAAAAAACTTTTGAGAAATTCGAAAAATGAGATTCATAAAGTACCAAGAGGATATGATTTTCTACTGAAAGCATATCCCACTCGTGGTTATCGGACAATTATTTCTATCTGAAAAAATGTTTCCATACATAAAAAGAAAAAAAACATCTTTGTAGAAACAATACATTCCTCGCTCCACTCAGAATCTAAAATTAAATAATAAATAACTAAACTATGCTTAAATAATTTTTTTAATTGAAGAGTTATATTTTTATATAAATTATATAGAACATATAAGTACCGAGAAAATCATATTAAATAACTATTACCACGATCTCGGTAGCACCTACCAGTGTAACCTATTAGCCAGGTATACACCAGAGCATTTAGATGTAATGTAACACCGTAATGTACCTGTAATGCTCAAATGTATACGGTAACATTCGTACGTACTCTGCTCACGACACGTATTAGTATTTCGACGAACATCAAAGAGATGTTACATTACGACACGATGCCAGTGTGTACCGTGAACCAGTTGGTCGTAGCGAATAGCCCTATTCGTTTAACCTCTACAAACTGTAACTATCTGATGGATAACCTGCGAACAACCGTTACTGAGAAGTGTTTGACCTGTAACGTACACAATAGTTAAGGTTAGGTATATTGTAGTGAGCACAAACATTTAAGCGAGCATGAACTCTGTTACATTATATTTTAAATCTCCAGTGTGTACCTGGCTTAACGGAATTTTAACAGTAATTATATGTGTGGTCATATTGTATATTGATTAAAACTAGAATTTTTTTTTTTCTAAAATTATATTTAAAGGTCTGTGTAAATAAAACTGGCACAGCCAACTGGTGCGTAGAAAACTCACATACACTTGTCGAAAAGGTAATCTTTTTTATTATTTTATCTAAACAAAAACAAAATATCATGGTGTCTCAGATCTATTTATTAATTGCAATATCTTTTTAAAAATTTAAATATTTCAATTTTTTTTTCTTTTATAAATTTGTTTGTAGCCAACCAGTGTTGCGCACAGATAATTAAAATTTTATCTAGATAAAGATAAAATATAACTCGTATAAAAGTATCTAGATATAGATAAAAAATAACTTATATAAAAAATATCTAGATATAGATAAAAGATAAATAAAACTGATAGATAAAAGATAAAAGATAATTTTTAAAAATATAAAATAACTATAAAAATATTAATTGAATTTATTTTATTTATTTATTAAAAATAAATGATTAATTGTCATAATTAATCATTGAATAGGTAAATAATATGATATTTATTATATTATAAATAAAGTACATAGGTATTGAAATAGACTTCATGTAGAGAAACTACATCGTTGTGCTAATATTGAATATTATATTTAATATTATAATTTATATAATGGGATGGTCCATATCACGTGACTGCATAAGTTGTTATTTAGTAGAAATAAAAATAAACCAAAGGTATTAAACATATTTACCCACCATAAAAATAAGATGACAATAAATTGACAATTTATAATAAAAATATTTATGATGACATTGGTTTTTAAACGGTTATGAACAAATTAATTTTTTTTCTCAAATTTTATTTATCTATAGATAATTTGACAAATATAGAACAATTATTTATCTTAAATAAAAGATTAATTAATAGTTTTATTAATATTTAGATAAGATAAAAGATAATTAATTATTTATCTAGATAGTGCGCAACACTGTAGCCAACACACTATAATATTAACTTTATACTTTTTAAAATAAGATAAAAAAAAAATAACCTTTTTGTTTTTAAATTATAGAATATTTGAAAGTAGATAAATTAAAGAGTATATTATTATGAAAATTTGTCAAATTCTTAATTTCATCAAGAAAAAGATTTTAGGAAATTTTATTCATGTAATAGAAAAATGAAATATTTTACATAATTTTTTATTTAATTTAAGATTTTAATACTTAAGTATGCAAGTTCACTAACCATGTAGAAATAAAAAGGAAAAAGAGGTAATATTATAGTCTTTAACTCATAAAGGTAATATTAAATATTTAAAAAACCACATTCAAAGTTTTAAATTTTCTCGCAAATATTACAATAAGTAAATAAATTTGGAGCACCTTAAACGGCGTAAACACCTAGTTTCATCAAATTATAATTATTATTTTATTTTCTAGGGTAATTATGCAAAAGCTAATGCAGCTGGCTTTATTATAGCAGGCATAGATCTTGATTATGATACAAAAGGTTGCTGTGACTGTAAAAAGGAATTTCCAGCTTTTGAATACTTATTGGACGGTTTTAACAATTCTCCAGCTGATACTTGTCCTTTGTTCGACACTCGATAGATATTATATTATTATAATATATACCTAATCTTTCAAAATTAACAAATAGGTACATGTTTAATAAATATTTAATCAATTATGTACATTCTTAAAAATAGCACCGAAAAGCAAAACGAATTATTGTTCTATTTTAAAATATTATAAAACCTTTGTTATACTGAGTCATTTGGTTATTTTTATTTACGTCTACAACCTGATAATATGATATTATAGTTACGCATGTTAAAATTGTTGATCGATTAACGATTATCACAAATTATTAAATATCAATTACATTTTGAATCCTACATATTATTAACTTTAACTACATCTTATTATCTAACCTTACCTAACCTAACCTAATCTTTTTTTTTTCCGTAAATACTCTGCGGAGAGAGGCCGTTCTCGCATTACTGCCTCTCCGCATAGCCTCGTTTATTAAAAAATAAATATTATAATAACGATTTACAGATTCTCCTAATCGTTCTTCGGTTTACATTTATTGGAGAGCTTCTAACCCTCCTGGTTTGGCATTCGGACCACTGATTTGTTTTTAACTACAACGCTATAAGCTGCTGGTGCTGCTGATTCCTCTCCTCCTATAGTTTTGTGGTCATTATGTACACTAGGAAGTTGTCGATTAGGTCCCAAGACTTCCTATCTTTCAACATCCTTCTGCCCATAGTCTCCGGTGTCAAACTCTCCCTAGCTCAGCATAGAGTCTTCTTCTCCTATCAGACCAGGCATCGCACTAGAGAATGGTGTGCTCTGGGTTGTCAGTTAGATGATCACATTCGACACATTTCAGCGTGCCAGCAATCTTATACTTATACAAGTAGTAGCCAAAGCAATCGTGACCTGATAACATCGATTTATCACGTGATAACCTAACCTAACCTAATCTTTTTTTTTTTTCATGTTTGAACCGCAGCCAGGGAGGGAATCAGGTTACTCCATTGCTGACTAACCTGACCAACTCATTTATTAAAATAATAACATCAAGTTTACAATACATCAGTACAATACACAATATAAGATTACAAAAAACTGGGGGCCTCTAACCCCTTTGACTTAGCCATTCAACCCACAATATACATCTTAACTATATTTTTTATCGATTTCAAGCCGGTCTCTGCCTCTGCCTTTCCTGCTCCTCCTTCTGTCCCATTATGGACTCCACCATCAATTTGAACATATCTCCATACTTCTTGGCCGCCACAACACAGAAAATCGAAAAATTCGGCGAAACTATATTTTTGACGAAATTGAATTTCATTCATTTATGATAACTAAATTTTGTGTTGCATATTATTTGAAAAATAAAGAAAATGTAAACCCAAACAAATTTTTCAGTATATTTCAGTCGATTCCCTCACTTCATTTATGATCATAAAATACTAATTACCTAATCATTTTGTATTGAATTAAATATTAACGATTATTTAAGTTTACATTATTATACATTGAATAACAAAAATATTCCTGTTTTATATTATCATAAAAACATTTTAATTAGTTAAAAGTGATCAATTTAAAAATATACTTAAAATCTGCATAAATGTCAAACAGATTATTGTATACCGAGATTATTGTGATCTGAATGCAACTACCATGATGATTAATAAGTATACAGCTTACAACTGTCGTACCGGATCGATATGAATAATTGCTCAATATACTTGCTTGCTGCATAACGATACAATATAATATTTATTTAGATTTAACAAACAAATGATTGATATAATTAATGAAACAAGAAATAAACGTTTAGATTTTATGTATAAAAAATTATATTTTTTTAAAAATAATTTTACAATTAACATACAACAGCAAAATATGTTGATGAATTATTTAGCACCGAGACTTGTAAATTAAATTATATGCACAACTGTTAGAATTAAAAAAATGAAACCACTAAATCATACTTTAATATTTTAGTTTACAATTATAAATTATGTCAGTTATTAAATATTGTGAACAAATTCAAAAATAATATTTGTAGTTCGTAATTTATATTAACACAATTAAAACTTAAGTTTTTTCGTCATATATCACAATATACTTTAAACGTTGACACGAAACTATATTTTTAAAATGTATTATATCACTGAGTGATCCTATTGAAATTGTATTATTTTGTTAATGAAAATCTATTAAAATGAAAGCTGTTTTATTAATATATATATTTTCTATTTTTATTGATTCAATCTATTCGGACTCTGAAGATCAGTCACAAGGAAAAAAGAAAAGAGGTTAGTATTCAAATAACAATATTAGTTTTATCTTTTATGTTGAGTTTACGAACGTCTATAATTATGAACAACAAATACAAATATAATTTTTATTGTTAAGATTCCTTATAAAACATATTCAGTTAATAATAAAAATAAAGTAAATTCGATAATATTGTGTTACAGATTACCAACAGGCTAACTATTAATAAACGTATCTCTTTTTATATATTAAACTTTACATCATATATTTCTTTTTAAATTGTCGATAAAAGTCGATATAACTAGCATCTGGCAACGTTTCTTCGATTGCATTATCATAAAAATATAATTTTAAAATGTGTTGAACTAAACATAGAATCCTATACGATTTCAAATAAAAATTTCATAACGACGAAATTCATTTATTGTTATTGATAATTCGGTATTTACTATTAAATAGTGTGTTAAGAGTTCCACTATCTATGAAATAATGTAATTAATTGATAAAGTCTTAATGAAATTAATTTTCATTTTCAGGTCTAGGACCAGCAGGATGTGGTTACTTTGGTAGTCTTGACATTGCTTGTAAAAAGCCAGTAGTACCGTGTGATGCTTTACCAGAACACTGTTCATTTTTTCTTTATGACGGAATAGAGGTGGATAAATCATATCATGTAAAAAATTATTATTCGAAAGAGGACGAAGGTAATTATAAATTAGAATTTAGTCTGTTATCTGTTAAAAAGTTCAAATAATGTAAAATCAATATTGATATTTAAACAAAACAAATATAAGAATAATGAAAACAAATAATAAGATTAATGAAGAGTGCTATTTTAAATAAGATAAGATTAGATAATTTATTGATCGAAATAAATAAGAAAATTGTTAAAACTTTAATTTCTACAATAATAAAAATAAATAAATAAAAAAATTATTAATAAATGGATTTATTTGTCACGCTCAATTTACCACTGAGGTAGAACCTCTTATATTTAAATTATTTTTAAATCTTTAAGTAATCACCCACACATTACAATATATATTACTCTCGGAATTCTAGTTAATATTAAAAATATATTTTTTATAATATACCAATTTCCATTTGCATTGATTGACGTAAAATTAAAATTTGAATTACCTAAATAAAATGTTATTTTTGAATCTAAACTATAAACTATACTTTTTCTAGGAAACCAATCTCAATCTATCCTACCCCAACTTGATATACCGAATCTAACCTTAAATTAATTTAAGACGAGGTACACCTCGGTCTGTTGTGATCGAGAATACGTGAACCAGTCAAAGTTTATATGATATGTTGCCGTAGAGTAGAATCAACGGGCGCGAATCAGGCGTTGATAGTTCACCGTGTTATCCGTGCATCGGTCGGCAAGACGGAAATATCAGCTAGCTGATGGTTGAAAGTGGAAATCCAGTCGTTAAAAGATAAAAATAGTGTTATTTAATTTTCATCTGTATTTTTTAAAATTCCGATAGGAGGGTTTATGATAGATCATAGAAAATGGAAATGAAGAATTAAATTTCAATGAAATAGGAGGATGATAGCTGTCATTTGGTATAAAGATGTCAGTGGGTTGATCAATTACTGCAGAGAAAGCATTAAAGAAACGCAAATAAAGAAGCGTATCGGACCAAAGAATAGTGTTAAATTGAAGGAAGTCCACACTGATGAATTGATCACCAATTCAGTTAGCCTTCTTACTTTTGGCACCAGAGTAAATAAGTCCATGACCAAAAAAACTTCTTGAAATCCCTGAAAGGTTAAAGTCACCAAAAAATATACCGATTTCACAAATTGAACATTGCTAAGCGTGTTCTATTGATTTTGAATAACTCTTATAAATATTTAAATCAATAGATGGTAGAATATTTACCACACTGATGAGAACTGAGGAGCTTTGATGGGGAGAATTTGGAAATAGGATGAAGAGAATCCTTAATGATGATTAACCTCCTCGAGAGCTGCAAATACTAGAATATAAATTTCTATCACATCTAAATATAATATATCCGGTGATATTTAGTTCAGGGTTAATTATATCATCCGAGATCTAAGTTTCTGTTAGTAAAAATATCTCATAAGGTAAGAGAATATAGTTAGAAAATAAATTGAATAATTTTGATCTCTAAAAACCTCTAACCTTCTGGTAGTATAAATTAAGATTACATATTATTATATTATTATAAGGTAACTCCTGAGATTTAACAAATTTTTTTTTAAATGTGAAGAATTCTTGTATTTTTTTAGCGATTGATAATTCAAGTTAATTAAATTATATTTAAAGAAGAACGAAATACAAACCCAAGAAAATGTCTAAGTATGAAGTTTAGAAGATGTGCGTATTAAAATTTAACTTGAACCCATTCCAATGATCAGCAGCTAAGAATTAATTGGGTGAACACTACCGAGGTAAAATTCCGATTTTTAAAATGAAGGATCAAACTTTTGGTGAACCATTCCGAAATATAATTCTTAGTCCGTTGGTCGAGTTCAACATAACAAGAATACAACAATTTGCGCTGTAAAGGAGTTTTGTCGACGATAATGTCTTAACATCATTTCGTAGAACTAGAACATTGTTAATAATTATTAAGAAGGCAATCTAATCATTTAGTTAAATTATGATTTCAATACAAACTTTGTAAGTTTAATAAATTTATAAGAAGTAAATTTGTCATATGTATTGTAAAATAATATGCTTTTATGTCTATGATTTATAATAAACTACAAATAATATACTTTCTGACTTTTTCATTACCTACCGATTCGTATTATTGTTATAATTTTTCATTGAATCTGAGCCCTATGGACTGGCATAAATCAACAATTTTCACACTTTACCCAAAATTGTTTCTATTGTCCTTATATAGATTATTTTAACCAAGCTATATGAAAAGAGTGAAAAATAAAATTTTTAAACATGATAAAAAAAGGAAAAATTATCATAATTTTCTTGGACTTGGACCCAATGTTAATATTTATATTAATATTAATATTATTACGTATTGTAATCCGAACGCGTTACAGTGCATTTCGACGAACTTTTGAAATGCGGTCGCAATAAACCTGTGTACGTGCTTTACGGTTATTCAGCCGTACAATATTGGACTCAAGTACACGGCTGTAATGGTTGCAACGGTCAGAATGCTGTTGACGAAATGGTGGGCTTAAAGGCGTACATGACGGAACATCCAAGAGCCGCCGGATTCGTTCTTTGCGATTTGGAGTTCAACGTGAATATTTTTGTTATAACCTATTTTAAGTGTTAATGAATTATTCTCTCCAATTTTAATGAATCGAGATAAAATTTCATCAACTATTAAAAATTAGTTTTTATTAATTTGCAATTATTTTCTAGTCTCACTTTGTAGTTTACAAGTAAATCCATATTTCAGTACTCCGTTTACAGAAAAATGGCTTTCCTGGTGATTTTGTCCAAACTGATCGGAAATTATATTTTTTTTTACATAAGAATTTGACAGTCGCAGTTCGTTATTTGTATTAGTAAATTCTTACTTTAATACACCGATTATAAAAATAAATTGACGGATTAATTTTTTGCATATTGCGATGTAACATAAGCCATTTCCTACCATTTTTTTAATTCCATTTTACGAATATGATGTTACTGTATAAACTTAGCTATATTTACATAATAAATAGAAATCATTTGTTTAAAGTTAAGCAATATATATATATATATATAATATTTTTTGCAATACTACTACTAGCTGATGAAATTTTTGAACTAGGTTATGATAACATTTATTAAGAAAATGTTTGAAATGTTTAATGGTAAATAGCTATAAAACTTTTTATTAATTTAATAAAGTCAAAAGTTAAATTTACTTACTTTAATTCTAGTTATATTTTATTAATTTTATGTTTTAATTTTTCTTCAAAAAAAAATCCAAATTCTTTTCTTAAATCTATTTCTAATGTATATTATGCCTAAAATAATGAATTCGTAGATCTAAACTTATTAAAATTGAAATTATTAATTATTCCTAGTTTGTGTTGTAAAACTATAAAAATTTCATGAGTATACTACGATCAAAATATACTTTACATTTTATCACTAGAAAATACATTTAAATTTTGACGACTATTAATTTGAATTCTGATAAATGAAAAAAAAAAATTACATGTCCTTTGTTTTTTTAAGTATTCAAGCCTACACAGTTATATAGTGTTTCGTGTTATTCGATTTCTATGTACCTATGTATGATGCAGTATTTTGTAGTTCTATAATGTCATATAATAAATTATTTAATAGGGTTTATGTTTTGAAAATTTTCATTGCAAAATATGATTTTATTTTTGAGGACATAATTTAATTTCTAAAATTAAATACCAACATACTTCTTATTATAACTTTATAGGATTTTTCTTCTTAAACATATATTATACTTAATTTAGGTAAATTGGCATTGACAGTCATCAACATAATATTCTTTTTCGGGATATTTATATAAGTATTATACTCAAAGAATAACACTAGAATGAATCCAAATGTTATTTAATATGCATAATAATATTTTTATTTTATTTCAGGACATCACAGACGATCCATTTCCTGATTTTACCGAAAATCTTTCCACTTATATCAATGTAATAAAAAGTACTTTTACTGACAAGAAGGTTGCTATACATATCAAAGGAAGGTTTCTTATAGATCAATATACCATGCCGCAAACAAGACAATGTAAGTTCGTATTGATTTATTCGAGATAATAATAATCGATAAATTATAAATATACAATAAAATATCACAATAATCAAATACAATAAAGAGAATATCATTTTTATAAAACATGAAAAACAAGTAAGTAGTTCTGAACATGTATATTCTATCTCTTATTATCAAAAATAAAAATCTATCTAATTCTATTATGAAAAAAAATGCCATAATTATTGTATCATTGAATTTTAGATTTTGAGAGAAGAGAGAAATGTTTTGGTTTAACAATGATGTTTTTTTTGTGTCTAAAATCATTTTTTCGGGTAGTAATACAGTTCCAATAAACACGAATAGGGCAAACTATAAGTTTACAGTAGCAACTTGCATCTAGTTGGTACTTTATAAAACTCATTTTTTGAAATTCTCAAAAGATTTTCCTTGAAAACTAATGAAATTTTGAACGTAGAAATTTTTTCTATCCAAAATGCTGACGCGGTGGTTATTTTTCTGGTAACATAATATTAATATTATTTATTTATTTTAATTTTATAATTTATTATTTATACATAATGACTAAACGAAATCAAGTTGAACAATTATATTTTAAATTTGACCAAACATAAATTAAAATGTTTGGTTACACTCAAATATTGACTGGAAGGCCTTTTATTTACCTAATAACTACCTATTTGGGGAATTAATTTGTATTGAAATATTCCTACGACCTACATTATACATTTGCAAATTTGAGATGCTTTCAAAGAGTACAATTTGAGTTTTAAATTTGGAGGGGGGAGACTAAAATTTTTTTTCAATATATCCGTAAGAAGTATACACTTCCACATAACATGTATCACCTTTTTGGGATGCTTATCCCCCTCCCAAATTGCAGGGAGTGGCATAAATATAAATTATAAAACCTTTATATGAACGGTTAATCGCTGACCGTCATTTTTAAAAATCGGTTTCAAAACTGATTATAAATAATACCAATTTTAAAAACCAAAGTAAAAACCGCAAAAAATATTTAAGTTTCCATCTCTGCCCAAAATCCATTTTTTTTTTTATTAATTATATATTTAGTTTATTTTTCTGTGATAAAAAAAAAAGAATTTACTTACAATTAAATAACATTTGGATGTTTTATTTCTCAACTAAACAAAACATTGCTTTTTGGAATTTTCATTGAAAATCATTTTATATAATACAATATCCCAATATGTATATTATTTTGCTTATTGTAAAATTTTCGTATCTACACTTAAAGAAGAAAACAAATTTTCGAATGATCAATTGTCGTAATTTACATTCATGTTTTGTATTTAAAAGAGCTAGACCTCAAGATCATATCGGAACTCCTTGACTTTGTCGTAATTTCATTTGTACGTTTTAGCAAATGCACCGAAAAGTTAACATACGGAGGCGTTGTGCTGTTGAACGGGAAAGCGAATTACACAATATTATTAATCCTTTTTTTAGGATAACACAATGTTTGCTAAAATATTTTAATTTTAATATATTATTTTTATGATACATAATTTACGAAAATGTAATAAGACTGGGTTAAGTAATTTAATATTATGCCATTATTAAATTTTAAAACCGTACAACCCAAAATTGTATATTTTATTGGACATTTTACAGAGAAAAATTAAATTTTTGGTTCTCTAATTAATGTAACAGTTCCAAATGTCCCTTTATTAATACTTACATACGTTATAATAAAAATATTTAAATTAAAGATCATCAAAATTACAGTTCCCGTTAATTTCACAGTTTTTCAATCATTTTTTTACAGTATTTCTTTTCCCAAAGGTAGATGTTTGAGAAAAATAAGTTCAATAAAGTTTGTAAAAACCATACATTAGTCTTCTACTCAACTTGAGAATATTAATTATACGGTGTATATTATTTTATTATTTTTTATAAAATATGCAAATGATAAAAACTTATTATATATTATAAGCAAATATATTTGATAATCAAAACATAAACATTATCATATTTAACTTGTCTCATTTTATGACCGTGTAAAACAAATTACTAAAAGTTTTCTATATTAATAAAGGGGAAATATTTAATTGAAGACATATAAAATTCCTTTTTTCTTATCCTGGTATAAATTCATGTCACCATTAAACTGGAAGCCTTTTCCCATTGATTTAGAATTACTAGTATAGACAGTTACACGTTTCGATTAAGGTATAGCCGTATAGGTCTTAATTTTTATTTTACGTTATTTAATTTTGTAACGTTAATTCAGAATCTATTTCGATTTTAATACCATAAAACCTAATACAATAAATAATAAAGTAAATACATAATAAATATTATTTTAATATTTGAATTATTTTTTATTTTTATAAAATATATATAAAATCAAGAAGCAATTTAATTTTATATTTTGTAAAATAAAGAAACTATTATTGGGTTGTTATATTTCTCAACTAATTAAAACAATTGTTTATAATAATTATCAATAGAATTAAATTTATTTAATAATAAATCCAAATGTTTAACATACTATGTTAATATAATTATACTTATCATTTCAAACAAATTTTAAAATGATTAATCGTCATAATTTACATTTTTGTTTTTTTTTTTTTTAAAGGGCTGGACCTCAAGATCATATTGGAACTCCTTGACTTTGTTATAATTTCTTTTGCATTCAGTTTTAACGACTGCACTGAAGAGTTTAAATGCGGAGGAGTCGTACCGTTGAACGGGAAAGCGAATTACACAATGGTATTGACCATTTTTTAATAGTTATTATACTCCTTGATATGAATTTATAACAACTAAATATTTCCACGAAAATTTGCAAAAACTATTTTTGAAATCCTATTATTTTTTTAAAAAAAACATTTATTATTTATATAGATAATAAATAATTATATAGATATCATTTCAACTTTTATCTTATGTGATAATTTAATTTATTTTACTATAACACTGTTTCCTAAAAAGTTATAATTTTTAATGTTTCATTTTTATATTTCAATTTGTTGCTCATTGTCATATAGTTAATCATCGCATTTGGTTTTAGGAAAAAGTGAAATGTGTCTTAGACAAACAAGGTGTTCCAAAGGAAAAATTATATTTCATGTATGATACAACACCGTCGTCGCCTAATTCATATGCAACATTTTGTAATTTGACTTGTTCACAGGTAAAATATAAACAATCTTTAACTAAACTATATAACATTTTTCACTTAGAATGCGTCTTATTACAATTCATTTCTTTGTTATATTTAATTTTCTTTATTGGAACCTGGCAATTAGAATAATTAAACAATTTAAATTATGTAGAGTTCGTCAAAATTATTCTGGAGACATTAAAGTGATTTGATGAAGAACCCTTATATTTGAGTTCAAACCGTATCCGAACCGAATCAAATAATTAAAATGAATAACTAAGATATTTCAATATTAATTAACAATAAACTGATGATTAAAAACAAATTTTAAGAACATTTTTTTTTATAAAAAGTTTGATTTTGAATAATTCACCACATCACAAAATTTAATGAAAAATTTTCAAACCCTTCAAGATGTTAAAAGTAAAGTAACAATTTGGCAAGAATGGATTGGTAACAATAATCGACATTATATGTGATATACTCATAATAGTGTTCATATTCATACTTGTGTTCTTTAGTTAATTAGATAAAAACACAAACATCAAAAAGAACAATTATATATTTTATCAATTAGTGATTTGATATTTACTGGTTAAAAAGATAATATTAAATTATATTTTACTATTAGCATGCACATCATTTATCATTTATGTATAATGTTTCATATAAAATCTTTGTAAACTGTAATTTTCTTGATTTTATTTCGATGTCTATCGTCAAAAATTTGTCACTCGTATCAATTTGAAATTGTTTATAAAAAATAATAACATACTTCACTTCAGTAATATGATACCAATTTTTTTTTTTTTTTATTGAACTATAACTATGATGAGTTAATATAAAAGTGAGTTTAATATAAAACGTTATCCAATTGTCATTTATATAGTTTACAAATAAAAAAAGTAGAGAGGTTGACTCTTGCATTCATCTTTCGTCCCTTCGGTCCTTGAAAAAATTAGTGGTTTATTATAATTAAGATTTGAATGCAATAACATTGCATAAGAAAAAAGATTCTGAGCGAAACTTAATACAGATAATCTGTTACAAAAGTTTACACACATATACACTTTCAATATTAATAATCGAAAAATTTTCTAGTCCCCACGATTAAAACTCAATTAGTTATCACGAAATAAAAAACAAATAACAGAAACCATAATATTGCCAATTTTCTGCCATTTTTGAGTAGTTTAACTTTAAAAAAGATTAAGTATTATATGATTATAGGCTTCAACAATATTTTCAAACCGATAAACCGATAATTACATGTAATATTAAACATTTTTGAAAAAAAGTTCAAAGTTCTATATTTAGTCAGAAAAAAAACCAATCCGTTCCAAAATATTTTCTACCTAAAGTATATCCAATTTGTAGTAATTTGATTATTATTTCTACCCATAGTCGTTCTTTCAGTCATAAAACAAAAACCATTGTAAAACTAATACATTTCTTGCTTCACCTAGAATCTAAAATTAATAATAAATAGGTAACTGAAATAAACTAAAATAAATATGGAAATAACTGAAAACAAATTGTATAATAATTATATAACTATATTGAATATAGATACTGACAAGAATAATATTATATAACTGTTACCACAATCTCGGTATCATCTAACATTGTTTACCTAATAAAAATTAACCAGCACACGTGTTACTATATTAATTATAAAAATAAAAAATAAATAATTAATATAAATAATACTCTATTTAAAGGTCTGTGTAAATAAAACAGCCACATCTGACTGGTGCACGGAAAACTCACATTCACTAATTGAAAAGGTATTAACTTTTTTATTTTATCTAAATGAAAACAATAATATCTGGATGATCCAGATCTATTTACTAAAACTTATAACTTTTTATTTTCACTTTTTAATTATAGGAGATTTGAAGGTAGAAAATTAAAAAGTAGCGATTTTTGTGAATGGATTCCATTTAATTGAAAAATAAAGTAATCTACATCCATCATATAATAATTTATTATTTTGATACTATGGCTTGTAAAGTTCATCAAAAAACAATATTTTAATAAAAATTAAATTTAGCAATCCTCAAATTATGCATAGTTTATAATTTTTCTAAAACTAAAAAAATAACAAAAGTAATATTATAGTTTTGACGTAGTCTGATATATTTCAAGCGCACAGGCGCAAGTATTCGATGTATTCGATGAGATTTATTTTTCTAATCAACCAACACCTAGATGGCGCAAAAGCGTCCATCTGTAACTCTAGCACAACAATTGGATGAATGACTGGCAGGTGGCTGGCCGAACCGATGCGCGATCGTGACGGAGCACTGAACTCTCCTGCTGACTCCGTATACACGTTCTACCGTTTAAAATAAACGCACATCGAAAACTATTATATTTTTTTTTTTGTATTTCCATTTTGTTTTTCTTGTAAGCCGACCAATGGCATCATTTCAGTTTTTACTAGACTAGGGCAGACCCATAAATTTGCCGACTTTTTTTAAGAACAGAAATGGGAGGGGTAATTTTTTTGGTGGGTATTTTATTTTATTGTAAGCAGTAATCAATTAAGGGGTTGTTATTTTTGAAATCTGCAGACTTGGGATTTGGCAAATACTGCAAATGTATGAGTTTCCCCCCTTCAAATGACGCCACTGATTAGCCGACGTACGCCCACGCGACCATAACCAAACCTTCGCGCACCACTGACCTTCCTCGCGTTTTCACCTTGCCAACAGAATAGGTTCTGTCGCAGCTGGCTGCTTCATAACCTGTGGCATCTTTTTTCATTCTGTGCCTTTTGTGTTGTACCAATATTAAAACAATAAATTTATCGTCAAACAATGACGATAAATTATTTTTTTTAAATATTTTACTTTTCCATCCATCACATGGAAAACACCTTAATATTGGCCACCCCTTGTGTGCCAAAACAGATTATGGCCCATGGTTTAAAAAAATTTTTTGGATTTTGGATGTTCCTCCTTCGTCCCTTCGGTCATTGGAAAAATTAGTGGTTTTTTATAATTAAGATTTGAATGCAATGATATCGCATTAGAAAATACGATTCTGAATGAAACTCTATATAATGCAATATATTATACTGATAGGTCGTTACATAAGTTTACCACGTGTATAGACTAACTACGAAAAAATTATAAAAACTTTAAAATACCTACATTTAAAATTGCATTAGTTATCATTAAAAACCTAAAATCAATTTCATCAAAATTTCGATTACCATGAATTTTGATGTTTTCTAATGTAGAACATTAATGTAAATACTCAAAAATATTGTCAAGTCCCTATGACTATGATCAAAACCTAATTATTAATCATAAAATAAATAAATTTAAAAAGACGGAAACCGTAATTTTGAGGGATTTTCCATCATTTTTTAGAAGTTTTTCTTCTTCTATGAAAAAACTTTTTAAAAATACGAAATATGATCAATATAAAGTACCAACTAGATGCAATTTGCTATCGAAAGCATACCCTATTCGTGGTAAGCAGACCATAATTTATACCAAAAAGAATGTTTTCATACGATAAAAAGAAAAAAAAAATCTTTGTAAAACCAACAATTAGTAAATAAATTTGGGACATCCTAGTTCCATCACATATTAATTGTTATTATATTTTCTAGGGTCATTTTACAAAAAATAACGCTGCAGGATTCATTGTAAGAAGCGTTGATTTCGATTACACTACAAAAGATGCGTGTAACTGTAAAAAGGCCTTTCCAACATTTGAATTTATATTAGATAGTTTTAACAATTCTCCGACAGATACTTGTTCATTGCTCGACACTTGATGGGATTATAATATTTTGTTATAATATATAATTAATCTTTCATGATTGAAAATAAATGTATATTTAATATACATATAATCGATTATGTATATTATATTATTATGTGTAGATTCTATATTTTTATCTACCTAGCCTAGATTTCTTTCTTACACAAATCCTCCAATACTGGAATCAGTATCAAATTATATATTATGATAAGTAAATTGTTAGGGTCTTATGAAAACTGAAGAAAAATAATCTGTATCAAAGCATATTAACAAAAAAACATTATTAATTTTGCATGTTCTTATTTTTATTATGTAAAATTATGTTTAAAAAAATAACCATAATAATATTATATAATTATTAAACACACAGTATATTATTTAATTAGTTTTAGCCTATGTTATATTTGTATAATTCTATTTTATATATATTTAACATTATAAATATAATATAAAACTGAGACTATATTTAATATAAAAAAACAATTATCAATTGGGCAGTTAATAAGAAAAAAATCTTGAAAATTAATTAAAAATCGGATATAATTTTTTACTTGTTAAAAATCAGGTAAAAAAAAAAAAATATTGATACTGTGAGATATTTTACAAAAGTGGTTCTTGGTCAATTGTTTCCTGGTTGTTGCCAAACGGTAATTCAGGAGGAGATGAGTATGGAATCATTTCTAATGGCTCAAACTCTCCATTGTCCATTCTATAAAAAATTATATAAATATATCAATAGGATATCAATAGAATCCAATTTTATTATAATATTTAAAACTTTTACCTTAACGCTAAACCAATAGTAACTGGACTTTCTGCCTTGGTCACACAGGAAAAAAGACAATCTGATAAAGTTTTCATATTATCCATAATCTCTTCTTTAAAATACAGTTGTTGATTTTGCGGTTGTACTTTCATTATACCTAATTTAAAAAAATGTTACTTAAATGCTAATTTTCAATAAATTAAATGTTTAATAATATTCAATGTTAAGAACTTTTGAGAACATTTTGAAAAGTTATTTTATTTTAATTTTTATTTTATTATTTGGCACTAAGGCAGAACCAGACCAAACAGGCAGAATACCAGAAAAATACCAATGGGCTGTAAGTAGAGGGGTCTCATGTAGATTTAATAAACTCTCATTAAACAAGAATAAAATTGTTCTTTAGTAGTAACTATTTATGTAGAAATTTAAGATATTTGATATAAGATGTTTTATTAATTATTTGTAAATTATAGATTAATTAATAATTATACGATTGTACAGAAATATAAAAATGTTAAATATATTAAGATATTTATCACAAGGTTACATATAAAATTATATTGTACGATTAATATAAATGAAGTCTAGGATTGCCATACATCAGTTTCGCCGGGACATTACCGATTTTCAAATATAAGTACTGATGTCACGAAAAAGTCCTAAATGTATTATTGTATAAACAGTAATAGATTTTATCATCTTGCTAATTTGAATTTGAAACTATATTTTAAAATACCCACAATAATATAACAGTATAAACATATATACTCTTGCTTCATACAAGTCAACTGTTAACAAAGGAATGGTAGTTTATATTATTATTTTTTATGTATACATAATATATACATTGTTATTTGTTTCATCTATTTTTCTTTATATTAGCTTCTAAAAACTGATGAGATTACTGATTTTTTAAATAGTGTCCTATTGAACCAAACTTGACAATTTTTAACTCCGAAAAATTATATATAAGAAAATAGTACATGAAAGAAAATGAGAACTGGGTTACATATTCTAAATTAAAACAATTATTTTTTTTTGCAATATATGTTGTATTTCTTCGTCAACTTGAAAGTTTTTTTTGCAAAATTGTAATTGATTATAAACACACATATCAAAAATTAGAGAAAGAAAAAAAATAAAAACTCATTATATTGCAAAAAATTAAGATTAATATAAAATTGAATTATATTAATTTTTTTAGATACTTAATAGAATAATAATTTAACTTTTTCAGATACTTAATTAAATAAATTATTTATTATTATTATTATTTAACAATTATATGAAAACTGAAGAATTGACTTATTATAGGAAATACGAGCTTACCTAAATCTATAATTTTAACACATTAGCCACCATTTTTGTATATTTCTTTTATAATAAAATTAATTTTAATCTTCATGACGGTCAAATAATAAATAGTAGTATGACTGCCTATGGCTGCATAGCAGTTAATGTGTTAAATTTTATGTAAAAATATATAAAGCATTTCTAATAAGTTTAAAATTAGTAATTATTACTAAATTGATATAAATGCTAAAATCACTGATTAAACATTGTATGGCAAATATGCAATATACATACCAGCTATCATTCTTTTAAGGTCATGAACCAATATGATGTCATTGACATCTATGAATATAGTTGTCTTTTTACGTCGTATCATCATAAAGGCACCCTAAAAAGCATAATATAATATTAAAATAATACTAAAATTAGTAAACTAATTTAATTAATTATAAAACTAGTAACATACGCAAAATTTCTTATGTAAATAGAGAACTGAAGGATATACACTATTTTTTTTTGATGTTAAATTGCACAATAAAATGTTTTAACTGTTGTTTACAATTAATTGGATTCGCAACTGCATTTATCAAGTAAAATTGAGTTAGACATATTCTAATTGCATGTAACATGATAAATTCACCTGCATTCCAGCATATTAAAAGTTGTGATTTCAATTAACCATCTTAACATGAAATGAATGAAAATTACTATAACAATCTGATTTTATAAAATTCTACGAGGTTACATTAATATAACCAGAAGAATGATTCTCCTAACTAAACCTGAACGTTAAATTTTTTCTAATACAAATTTTAATTAGTTTGACAGGTTTATATATTAATATTACTAACAATATGTATGGGAATACAATGTACAAGCAAATATCGCATTTTCGGAGGAAAAATAAACTAGGACAATATTGTGAGGAGTACATTCTGTATGTACGCAATGGTAAACAAATTTTCTCGCAAAAAATTACAACTTATTGATTGACATCAAGTGCGCTTACCATTTCTAATTGAATCGTCTGAAAAATGTTGAATTCCGTTTAATTAGCACGTCCACTAGGCAATGTAATATGCAAATGATATTAATATTTAAAATATTTTATCCAAAGAAGTACAATGCATGAGGTTTATTAACGCAAATACTATTTGATTAACGTTATGTTTTGTTTTCGTTATCGTCCATGAACGTATGGTATGATTTAATTTACAGGTGATCCATTTATGGTGATATTAAAATGTGTTTTGTGTTATCGTTTCAATGTTTTCTCCAGCCTTTGATTATAAGAAATATAATCTAACATTTCGAAAAATTAAAAATCATATATGCCAACTTAAAAATGTTATTTAATTAATTTTAAAAAATAAATAACATATATTTATTTATTTATGTGTTCATTGTTGTTCGTGGCTTTGTTTCATTTTTGATTTTTACGTTGTCACGCTGATATGCCGTGCCGCGGTTTTCGTTGCGGCAACGTGAACTGTTGCTCAGCTGTGACCATCGGTCGTGTTATCACGGCCGGTGTTTCTCGCACGGTTTTTCGTGATATCATCATCGATCGGTCGTTATTATTTTGACAAATATACATTTTCAAGTTTATTTATGTTTATTTCAAATTATGTTTAAGAAGGAGACATTAATTGTGTTTAGGGTGACACTGAGTTATTAAGGTTCTAAGTTTCGTTTCGTGAATGTCCGATTGTCTTAAAATGTTTTTGAAAACTAATCGTAAAAAAGACAAATGTATTAAGTTAATTGTGTAAAAGCGATTAAAGCGACTTGTACTACTTCTGAGAATATTTGAATGCTTTATAATTTTCTACAGATCACAGTTTTTGAATTAATTTTTGTTTTATTATTTCATTATTGAATATTGTTTAATAATGCCATCTGATAAATGTTGTGATTTAGTTATAAGAGTGATAAATCGACTAGGAAGTATGTGTTTCTTTTGGACATGAATGAGTTTACATTACGGGTACAAAAGACTGGAAATGAGAAGTTAGAGAGTCTTATGTGAGCAAAACTTATTTTCATTTTGAGTTTTACGTTTTCACGCTGATATGCCGTGCCACGGTGTTCGTTGCGGCAACGCGAACTGTTGCTCAGCTGTGACCATCGGTCGTGTTATCACGGCCTGTGTTTCTCGCACGGTTTTTCATGATATCATCATGCGTTAACGATCGGTCGTTATTATTTTGACAAATATACATTTTCAAGTTTGTTTATGTTTATTTCAAATTATGTTTAATAAGGAGACATTAATTGTGTTTAGGGTGACACTGAGCTATTAAGGTTTTAAGTTTCGTGAGTGTCCGATTATCTTAAAATGTTTTTTGTTTTCAGACTTGTTCGTTGTCCGTCTCACAGGACTATTGTTCGAGTTACGAGTTCTTGTGTCTTCGTTGCAGCTTTGTGTATATTACATTTTATGTCATTCGTCTGTCTGGTAAATATCGTTCATTGCAATTTTATTTGACCCCATTAATTTGTTTTTTTTTCCCAATTCAGGGTGGTCAAATTGAGTACCAACAGACATTGTGACTGGACGTGATTGTTTCATTATTGTGAGTTGCTGCATTTTTTGTGTTTTTCGTTTTAAGTAAGTAAGTAAGTAGTGCACCATACCTAAGGTTAGGCTGATGGCCTCGAGTATTTATTTTATTGAAAGTAATTATTGTGTTATTTATTTTATTTAAAATTGTTATATTGTTTTATTATATATTATATTAGTTTATATACTTAATTATTGTTGCTATTATTATATTTTTGTTTATATTAATTGTTAAAGAAATATTATACACATACATATATATATATATACATATTATTAGACTTTATTTATTTATTTAGTGCGTTAAAGACCGCCTATTATATATTAAAGACTCTTTATGCGCGACAATTGCTGTAATGTAAGTAAACACAATGTAGAAAAAGATATCTCTCTCTGTCTCTGGTTGTATTTAAAAAAAAACATATTGTTTATATATTCTGGTAGTAAGGGGGAGGGCAGAAGTATAAATTAAATGGGCAGCGTTAATTTTTCTTCAACTGTTTTAAGCTACGATTCAAAATATAATCAATGTTGAAAAATCAAATGTTAGAATGGATAAAGAAAACTAAAATATAAATTATATTTATTTTTAAACGATAGTTTCTATCTGAATTTATTTAGAATGTATTCAATGTATTTATTATTTTTGTACTTTTTATGAAGTACACTGAAGATTATATAATGCTCAAGAATTTATTATTATTAATATTAGTGATTTAATATAATGCACCTATTATTATAATATTTTGTTTTTAATAATTGTTTTGTATTTATAAAACGTTTACCATGTTAAAATGGTTACAATGTTACATCAGATCAGCCCTTATTTTTTATAAAAATGTTAATTCTTAAAAATAATGTAATTATAAAAAATTTAGTTGAAGTAATAAATATAATAATGATTATATTTAGATTAATAAATTTAATAATTGGGAATGTATTTGATTATTATTTAATATAATATTGTATTTTTTCATCAAAAAAATATAATGGGTATTCCAAGTTTAGGGAACAATAGTGTAATGATAAAATATAAGTTTGCAAAAATGATATTACTATTATGAGGAAGTTTATGTTATATATATATATTAGATGTTATACTTTACATACTAAATTTGACCTTAAATTCTTAATACTTAATAGTTAATGTACTTTTAGGTTATAAGTAAATTTAAAATTAGGAATATCTACAGATATATAATATAATACAATATATATATCTATCTGTGATAACATCTGAATTTAATAATACATAAATTTATATGTATTTTAAAAGAGTTTATGTATCTTAAGCCTTAAATTATGGTCTTCTTTCGTGTCATTCAAATCTCAGCCATCCAAAAATCCACGACTGCTGCCAATTTGTCACTTGTCAGGTGTAAATCATTTTTATCACAAGTGGTTCCTATTAAAGGGATTATAGTAGATGTCCCATTGTTTGTGTTTCACCAAATTCGCAATTGGTAGTGTCTTATCCTAATATTTTCCATTTCTTAAGTGTAGTATTGCATCATCCAACTCCTGTTAGGTTTTTGACATGATCTGGCCCATACAGGGACTGCATACTAGTATTCAGATGTTGAATAGTATAGTAATAGTGCTGATGTTCTTACAGTATTTAGTTCCGTCCCCCATGACATTCCTGTGAGCTTTTTAATCAGGTTATTTCTCGCGTTCATTTTTGGTTTTACGTTTCCACAGTGAAGACTGAATGATAAGGTTCAGTCCAAGCAAGTTCAACTCATACCTGTTAAAACAATACCTCTGTTATAACTCGGAAGAGTTTCATTTGCTGTGGTAGTGTATTTTATCATGGAATAAACAATGTAGATTTCATTTCTGTCATAAATAAGTAATAATTGAAAACTAACCGTAAAAAAGACAAATGTGTTAAGTTAATTGTGTAAAAGCGATTAAAGCGACTTGTACTACTCCTGAGAATATTTGAATGCTTTATAATTTTCTACAGATCACAGTTCTTTAAAATTTTGAATTAATTTTTGTTTATGTTATATTTTTGTTTTATTATTTTATTATTGAATATTGTTTAATAATGTCATCTGATAAATGTTGTGATTTAGTTATAAGAGTGATAAATCGACTAGGAAGCATGTGTTTCTTTTGGACATGAATGAGTTTGCATTGTGGGTACAAAAGACTGTAAATGAGAAGTTGGAGAGTCTTATGTGAGCAAAACTTATTTGGTGTGTTACGAGAATTTTAGTAGTTTCAGCTATATTAGTGCCAGAAGTGGTACTAAAAGATTGAAAAGGAACATTGAAATATAAAAGTATATTTAGAAATTAAAAAATATAGATAATTAAAACAATCGATAAATGTTTTCTATAATCGATTTTATACAATATCGATTTAAGTTTCAGAAAAGTTTTACTCGCTGGGCTAGTGTATCATATTATATATTATGATACGTTGAAGTTGTTAGGGTCTTATGAAAATTGAAGAAAATTATTCTGTATCAAAGTATATTAATATAAAAACATTATTGTTTTACGTGTTCTTATTTTTATTATGTACAATTGTGTTAAATAGAAAAACCATAATAAACTATAATGTGATAAACTGATAAGGTTTCAAAAAACCTATCATTTTTATGATATTTAATATAAAAATTCCTTCATAAATTAATTATGTAAAAATTGTATGATTTTAGCCACTAATCAGAATTTTTATTTAAATAATTTTAAAAGTAATTCAACACTAAATTATTTTTATGAATAGCTTAGCACCATAATTCAATTTATGTACACGACTTCTAGTACTTAAAAAATGAAACCAATAAATCATATTTTAATTTACAACTATAAATTAAGTCAGTTGTCAAATCATGAGAACAAACTTAAATATGATTTATGTAGTTCGTTATTTATTGTTACCACAATCAAATATTATGTTTTTCGTGATATTTCACAGTAGACTTTCAATGTTAAACATGAAATTATATATAAAAACGTATTATATAAATGAGTGATCCGTTTCACATGTCATACATTTTTAAATATTAATCTATTAAAATGAACGCTACTCTATTAATATTTATCATTTCTATTCATATAGTATCAATCTGTTCCAGGTTAGCCTTGGTTGGGTAACCAAGAACAGTCACAAATACAAAAAAAACCCGGTCAGTATTAAAATTCAAATAAAAGTTATATTTTTAATGAAATAATTTCTAACAAATTTAATTAATGATAATACTATGAAAGTATGAACTACGATTATTATATTAATGATAACCTACAAGCTTGTCTATAATAAACGTCACTTTTTTTTATGTAAAACTTTATTTAATTATTTTCTTTATAAACTTTGTATAAATCCAATCTAGTTTATACATAGATTATTATTACTATTATTATACTTAAATATACTATATTACTATTATTCTTAAAGCGAATAAGATTTGTACTCTAAATAAATTTGATTTTGCAGAAAAAAAAGTTTTTAAATTTATTTCAACTCCCTTATGAATCATTTATCTAATTAACATTAAAAATGTCAGAATATTTTACATACAGGTATATTTGTTAAGTATATTGTTTTAATAATAATTAGGCAACACCCATTTTTGATATCAAAATTATAGTATGATAATCAGAGCTTGAAATAGAAATATAATTTTTCAATTTTAATTTTGCTTATCGGTATTCAATTTTTCCGATTTAAATTTAATAATTATATATCGATTTTAAAGTTTTATGATTTCAATATTGTTTCAATATATATTTAATTGGTTTCTGATAATTATTTTTAATTTCAATATTGCTATAGAGTAAAATGTATAATTGTTGGCTGTTGGAAATAGGCTTTTTATTATACTTAAAAATACAAGCGCGTTATTTCCTAGTGTGGATATAATTATACATTCTCAACTGTTTAATTATTTATGAAAATTGAATTGTAATTTTTTTTAAGTATTTATATAGGTGTTCTACATAAGAGAAAAAAATTTGGAAACGATTAGTTGATTTTCTGACTATGTATAGAGCTTTGAAATGTTTTCAAAAATGTTTAATATTACATGCAATTATGGGTTTAACGGTTTGAAAAATTTATAGAAGCTTACTCAAATACTACTTAATCTATTTCAAAAATATTTTTAAAACCGACAATTTTTTTTCTAAGCTTCTTAAGTTTGAATATTTAGTAGAATTGAATATAATGATTTTTTGTTTTTATGACTAAAGACACTTTTTCGGTTAGAAATAATGGTCCTATTACCACAAATAAGGTATGCTTTCGATAGTAAATTGCGTTTTGTTGGTACGTTATTTAGCTTATTTTTCGAATTTCTTATAAGTTATTCTTTGGGAGAAAAAAACTATCAAAATATGAGGAGAAAATGTCAACATTTACGGAAATTGTATTTCTAATGAAATTGATTTTAGGTTTTTCATGAAAAGTAATGTAATTTTGAATGTAGGCACCTTAATATTTTTTGAGTTCTCTCATAGGTAGTTTACACACGTTGTAAACTTATGGAACAACCTATCATTATAATATATTGTATTTTATTGAGTTTCGATCAGAATCGTATTTTCTAATGCAATATCAATGCATTCAAATCTTAATAAATTATAATAAACCACTAATTTCTTTAAAGACCGAAGAGACGAACAAGAAACATCCAAAATTGACCTTCCCACTTTTTTTTATTATTATTATTACTAATACTATTAATACTAATTTCGGAAATTTCGACCCGGTTTGTTCATTTCATCGGCGATGTTGGTGGTTGATCTCCGTCTGAAAATATGTATTTATTAAGGTCCCCCTTTTCGAACTACCTAATAAAACTCTCCAACACTAATATTAATTCAAGCTTTGGCACTTTCGATTCTATACCTCTTTTATTTAATTCTTTTTGCAGTTAGCTCGCATAAAACTTTACCGTACCTCTGCATCATGTTTACACTTAAGCTGGCCAACACAAATCAAAAAATAATTATAAGTCCTTTACCGACTTACCGTGACTGCGCCAATGACAAGTAATAACATAAAACGGTGGTAAATAAATAATTAAACGCAATGAATAAGTTAGGTACTAAATAATGATATAATAAATAATAATTATTATGTTGGTGCTTTACAAATAGTTGCACATGGTGTATCCAGTCAAGTGGATGTTGAAAGACAGAGGTCCAGGCCTTTATTAAGCTTTAAGATTTGCTCAGAATCGTATTTTCTAATGCGATATAATTGCATTCAAATTTTAATAATTATAATAAACCTGTATGGGCCGAAAGCGAAAAACAATAATTGCGCAAGCTCGGACACCAAGTACAAATGCTTTTATAAAAATCACCTACTAAATAAAAATGGTAACAAATAAAAAAAAAAAAAAACGTATAATATAAAATCTTAATATTGCCTGGTTGGCACAACAATAATAAAATAACTAATAATAAATATATATATAATAATTGAACAAATAAATGTATAAAATTTATAAAACAATAATAACAATAAGTAAATAAAATTCACAAAACAATAATAATAATAATAATAATAATTGTCTGTTTAGCAACAATAATAAAATATAAATTATAATACAACTAATAATAAAATAGTTCTAGCCTTTCTGGCTCAGTTTTATTAATAATAATTTAAACAATAATTATATTCGTAGAAAAAACAAAACATGCCTACAACCATTAGACGCTTTTTTCTCAATAAAACTAATAACAATTACAATATATAATATAATAAATAAATAATAATACTAAATTAATATGCAAAAAAAAATTCAATAACAAAAAGTAGTATAAATTAATTGACAATTAGCGTCGGTATATTTAATAATAATACTATAATAATTTGGCTCTTTGAGCCCACAAATATTGCGTAACAAATACAGTACTTACACACAATAATGTTGATACATAACAAAAAGTATAATGTGAATTCAACATAAAACTCCTGTGCGACACAAAACGCGAGATGGTCAAAACACGACCGATTTTAAACGCAAACAACAATATTTCCGCGACGACTCGATGATTGCCGACGAACATAAAAACAAAGATAACAATACAATAATAACTCCGTGCGTCGACCTTTTCGCGATTATATAATTCACAACAACATAATATATAGACAACTCATTAAACACGAACCATAAAACGTGTGTATGTGAGCGCGCGCGCTGCCGTTTATTATTAATATCATTATTAAACAAAACCAATAATCTCTCCAAGGATCGAAGGGACGAAGGAGGAACATCCTAAATTGACGTTTCCGCTTTTTTTGTTATTAATTTTGATGTGTGGTTTATAATTTTTAGTATTTAATATTCATATTGGGGATATATTAAAAATAAAATAGGATGTATATTTTTTTTGACTCCGAAATATATTTCTGCAGGCGGCCTTGTCCCTTGGGATATCAAAAATTTATAAAAAAAACTGAGGCTATATTTAATATAAAAGACTATTATTAAATAAAAAAAGTCTTGAAAATAAACTCGGATATAAATTTTACTTGTTTAAGAATCAGGTAAAAAAAAATATATATATATTTCTGATAATCTGATAATTTATTTTTGACCATTTATTTCCAGGGATTTATTTTCATGACATCGGGTTATTCAGGTCGTGATGAATATGAAAACATTTCTAATGGCTCAACATTTCCATTGTCCATTGTATACAAATATATATAAATATATATAGGATATCGATAGAAACCAATTTTATTTTAATATTTAAAACTTTTACTTTAACGCTAAACCAATAATAACTGGACTTTCTGGCTTGGTCACACAGGAAAAAAGACTATCTGATTAAGTTTTTATATTATCCATCTCTTTTTAAAACACAGTTGATGATTTTGTGGTTATACTTTCATTATACCTAATTTAAAAAAATATTACTTAAATGCTAATTTTCAATAAATTAAATGTTTAATAATATTCAATGTTAAGAACTTTTGAGAACATTTTGAAAAGTTATTTTATTTTTATTTTAATTTTATTATTTGGCACTAAGGCAGAACCAGACCAAACAGGTGGAATACCAGAAAAATACCAATGGGCTGTAAGTAGAGGGGTCTCATGTAGATTTAATAAACTCTTATTAAACAAAAATAAAATTGTTCTTTAGTATTAACTATTTATGTAGAAATTTAAGATATTTGATATAAGATGTTTTATTAATTATTTTTAAATTAATAATTATACGATTGTACAGAAATATAAAAATGTTAAATATATTAAGATATTTATCATAAGGTTACATATAAAATTATATTATACGATTAATATAAATGAAGTCTAGGATTGCCATACATCACAGTTTCGCCGGGACATTGCCGATTTTCAAATATAAGTTCTGATGTCACGAAAAAGTCCTTAATGTATTATTGTATAAATTGTAATGGATTTTATCATCTTGCTAATTCGAATTTAAAACTATATTTTAAAATACTCACAATAATATAAAAGTATAGACATATATACTCTTACTTTATACTAGTTAACTGCTAACAGAGGAATGGTAGTTTTGTATTATTATTTTTTAGAAAGTAATGTTCCAAGAAATTAAACTGAACAAAATCAAAATGATCACATAGATGAAAAAAAATTTAATTTAATAAAAAATTACATGAACTATAACATGATTTAAGAATAAAGAGTATGAAGATTACTGATTTTTGTGATGTCGATCATACACGTTACGGTCTACCGGAGAGGTATACCTGCGTGTGTATGCCTGTGCAGGTCAACTGGAGCATGTGTAGGAATAGATCTGTGCGGGTTTTTCAACCTGTACAGGCGACCGGTTCAAGATCGAAAATCAATTCTTTCTTTTATCATACCTGAGCAGGTATACCTTTCCGGTAGACCGTAACGCGTTTGGCCGGCATTACATTGTATCTAATTATGGATGTGATATCACGCTAGTGCGTTTTAGCGGGACCGGTCGATTCCTGTCGTCGACTGAACAAAACATGATGAGGTCGGGCGGGAAACAAATCAGCAGGATAATATGTTATTGAAACACATTATATTATATGGTGACATCATACGTTTTTGTGGCTGCGTTTTCATTAAATTTATATGAAATTATTATTTTTCATTATTTTATTGTTACAGTACCTACATAGATAATAATTACAATTTATTATTGTAATATTATATATACGTTTATATTTAATCCGTCGTTGGTAAACCTATATTAGCTATATTGCTAAACTGTGAGCGCCGCACTCGCACGTTACTTTTTCCATTATTATTAATTAATTGATAAACTTAAAACATTAAATCATGCATAGAAATAAGTATCTTTTTATTCACTACCAAACGGTAATATATTTTTTATTATTACTATTATTAATAAATAAATAAAAATTAAAAACTGAAATGATATTTAACCCGTCGATGGTAATCATATATTATACGTAACACGATTAAAAACTGTGAGCGTTATGCTCACACGTCACTTTTTCTATTATTAATTACTATCGTTCGAATCTTCTAGAAACTGTTCCTACATCTACTCTAACCTAACCATGAATCCACATTATTGGACATTATTTTAAACACGTGTACGTGCAATAAACATATTAGTAATACAAGTAACACAAGTAAGTTTATATAATAATTTACAACATATTCATCATTTGTATTCTATGTATAAAATAGAAATGTATACATTTTTAAATGTTAAAATAGGTACGTTGAGACATTAATGGTTAATGAATATATTTGGTATTTGTCAAATTTGGAAACTAGTGGTGTCGGCAGATAAGAAACAGCGGGAACGTGTTTAATAACAAAAACGCATGATGTGACATAGTCAATATCGTCCTGTCAAAACGCATCCCGCCAAAACGCATAGTGTGACAAGGCTCTTATAAGTTATGAACTCATTTAACCATATTAACATAAAATGAATGACAATTACTACAACAATATGATTTTATAAAATTCTACGTGGTTACATTAATATAACCAGAAGAATGGTTTTCCTAACTATACCTAAACGTTAAATTTTCTCTAATACAAATTTTAATTAGTTTGACAGATTTATATATTAATATTATTAATAATATGTATGGGAATACAATGTATAAGCAAATATCGCATTTTCGAATAAAAAAAAAAACTAGGAAAGTATTGTGAGGAGTAGACTCTGTACGTATACGCAATGGTAAACAAATTTTCTCGCGAAAAATTACTACTTGTTGATTGACAGCAAGTGCGCTTACCATTTCTAATTAAATCGTCTGAAAAATGTTGAATTCCGTTTAATTAGTACGTCCACTAGGAAATGTAATACGCAAATGATATTAATATTAAAAATTTCTTATTCACAGACTTACAATACACGAGAGGTTTATAAACGTTATGTTTTGTTTTCTTTATGATCCATGAACGTATAATATGATTTAAATTACAGGTGAACCATTTATGGTGATATTAAAATGTGTTTAGTGTTCATCGTTTCAATGTTAAAAAATAATAATAAATAAAATAAATCATGTGTGTAAAAAATTTTCACCACTAATGAAATAATATATTCAATTAATAAAGTTTTTATGAAATTCATTTTCATTTTCAGGTCCAGGACCAGCAGGATGTGGTTACTATGGTAGTCTTGACATTTCGTGTAATATGTCAGTAATACCGTGTGACTTATTATCAGAACATTGTTCATTTTTTCTTTATGACTGCCTAGTGGTGGATAAATCATACCATATTAAAAACTATTATTCAAAAGAGGACGAAGGTAATTGATAAAATAACATCGATTGACGAAAAATTAATATTAAGATTACTTGAATCAAATGTTGTTTTTAATTTCAATAACATGTAAAAAAAAAAAAATAGTTTTTATACTTATAAATTGATTTAATTTCTTAACAGATTTGGTTATTAGATAACAGATGATGCGAGCAAAAAAAACTACAATACAAATCACTACATTGATTAAACTATAAATTTAACACATCAAAATGTTCATAAATATAATATTTAAATAAGCACTTATTAGATTTAATTAAACGTAAAAAGAAAAGTTATTTACTTTTTTTTATTAAACGTTTAAACTGAAAATACATTCGTTGCTACGCTCAGAATCTAAAAATAAATGGAATAATAATAGTCTATTCCGTAAATAATAATTTTAAAAAAACTTTAATCAAGGTCTTTAATATTCATGAAGATATTTCTTTAAGTATTAATAAATCTAAAACCTTCTGTAATTCTGTATAGTATATTAGTATTTTTTTTTTTATCAATGCCTTTACAGGCTATATTTACATGGTGATAACAATTTTAATTTACATTTTACATTAATACATTTGTTTAATTAATTTATATATATAAAGAATATACAGTAAATATTAGTATATTAAGTGTGATGGTATAGTTGTTTTTGTAAAAATAACAAATTCAAAATAAAAGGACTGATAATAAAGCAACGTAATTTAAATTTAGCTAGACATACTTGAGTAATTTATGTACGGATATAAATAATATACGGGTACACTTTAAATAATAATTTGTGAATTTGATCCAATACAGAAATTAAAGACCCGGGGGGAGAAAAGGTCATCATACCGATTCTCAAAGGAAGAAAAATGAGCTAGATTGGACTCATATAGAGATCGAATGAAATAATAAAGGATGCGCTTAACTGGTAACCATTTCTTTTGAGACCACTGATGAGCAGGCTGAAGAAAAGGTGGATAGATGAACCAAACTATAATTTCCGGATATTTAGGGTTTATAACCCGGAGGAGTTATCAAATGATAAAAAGGAATATTGACGGCTGTGTGGAGCGGTGATGGACCTTAATGGTCTATAAAAGCTGAAGAAGGTTCTTACTCTAATGTAAAACTTGAAGATTTCGCAAAAATGTTTGTATTTGAAGATAAAGTGCGCGCGATTGTTTGTAAAATAAATTTTTAGATTAGTAAAATTCAGTTTAATACTTATTCTGTATTTGCTACTATGCAAATTCTTATTGATGACAAACACTATAAATGTGTCAATGACGAAATTCAGAATAATGTATTACAACACTTACAAATCCTTAAAGAGTAATTTATATATTACTTTCCAGAACATGGTATAGTAGACAATATTAATTAAAGAATTCGTTTAAATATAATGCAAACTTAGAAGAGTTTTAATGTAAAATTTGCTAAATGTTCTCCAAACAGCATTAAGTTTCATCATTGGTTTTCCCACTACTATATTTATGTGAGCAAGGTTTTTCTGTACTAATAATAAAAAAAAAAAATAAACAACGAAATTGTCTGAATGCAAATGATGAAATGCAACTTCCATTGAGCAACAGCATCATTCCAAGGATCCCACAACTGCTCAAAGAAGAGCGCGCTAATAATTAATTAAGTAAGTACTTATTTATGTAAACTTTTAATATTTTTTTGATGTCGATAAATAAGTTAAAATATTTTTACACAATAAATACTGTATGTCTAGGTTGAATTTTTATATACACAATTTATAAATTATACGTAAAAATATAGTTTTATAATATGCATAGTTAGTTATATAATAGTTTTATTTAACGTTCATAATAATCACAATTTCCTTGAACACAATGTATAATATTAATATTATTGCGTTTTGTAACCCGAACACGATATAGTGCATTATGACGAGCTATTGAAATGCGGTTTCTTGCAACCTGTGTTCGTACTTTACGGTTATAAAGTTGAACAATATTGGACTTAAGTAATTGGCTGTAAAGGTTGCAGCGGTCAGAATGCTGTCGACGAAATGGTGGGCTTACAGGCGTACATGACGGAACATCCAGGAGCCGCCGGATTCGTTCTTTGTGGTTTGGGGTTCAACGTGAGACTATTCTTTTATTATTTATTTTAAGTATGCGTGAAGGAAGTTAGCCCACTTACTTTCGATCGAGATGGAAATTTGATCTAGAATAAGCAAATATAGTTTGTTAGAAGTTTGCAAAAAAAATTTAGTCGTACTTTGTAATTTACACATGTAATAAAGGAAATAAAATGAACATAATATAATATGACAGATCAATAGATATTAATTTTGCACAGAATAAAAACAGAAAACAAAAATGGCACATGTAGTACGGTTGCTATCATTAATAGTGGTGGGGGGAGAGGAAGAACAATGTGTTTATTAAATGATGAGATTGTGTGTTGTTGAAAAACAATTAAAATTTCGCGACGTGTGTAAACGTTCTTCGATGGCAGTCGCGGTTGGTGTGTCATTTTAATTTTAAATTAATTTTTTAATTAATTAATTTTATTGACTTCTTTAAGTATACAACGTTATATTTTATATGTAATATATTTTACGTTTTAGCACTAGAATATACATTTATAATTTGAGAACTTATAATTTAAATTTAATGAAACGAAATAAAAAAAAAAACTCATTTTTTAGGTAATTCAATCCTACACAATTATAGGATTTTTCATTCTATTACATTTTTCAATTTAAGTATCAAGCTATATATTGTAATTAAAATATATTGTATGATGAATCATGTAATTGGATTACATTTTTGATAATTTTTATTAAAATAGTAACATCAGATCGAAACTAAATACTAAATATAACAATATTTTTATTTTATTTTAAAATATAACAAATGTTCCATTTTCGGATTTTACCGAAAATCTCTCCACATATATAAAAGTAATGAAAAGTACTTTTTCTGACAAGGAGGTTGCTATACTTATCACCGGAAAGTGTCTTACATCAAGACGAACATGAGACAATGTAAGCTTATATTAATTTATTCATTCGATAATAATGTATGTATGTGTATATATATATATATGTAACTATATAATAAAATATCATTATTATAAAAAATTAGAAAGAAATGAAAGTAGTTCTGAAATTTTTTAAATTCCTTTTTCTGTTTTTCATCTTCGAGAACCTAAATCTGCCTACTTCTATAACTATCAAAATATGCAATGATTATTGTCACGTTGTATAATTAGACTTTAAACCATATAAAAATCATAATTTTATTGTAGAAAATATTTACAACTTACAAACCTTAAAGTATCACAAAACAATTTTTTTAAAATAACTAAATACGAAATTGTTATTAATATTTTGACATATTATATAATAATACGTATATGAATAATACAATTACACTATAATTATTTAATTGTGAGTAAATTGTTTTTAAATTTTATCACAGAAAAATAAATTAAGATTATTATTTATAAAAAAAATTATCACGCCACACTGACAAAGTGACAACTGAATATGAATATTAATAATATTTAATTTTCAATATCACCATCGGATCAAACAATAAATACAAGTAAAACCTCTTTTAATAGTAGCCAAAATTACCTTTGATGTACCTTTGCTGTTATCGAAAACACGTAATACATATGTGTGCGCTGTGTGCACTGTTTGTATCACGTCCAGAACAGTATATTTTTGTGAAATTAGTTTCACTGTATTTGCATGTGCTGCGTGTAATATTTGCATACTATGTGGACACGCCTTAACAGTTACAAATACTTTTCTCATAGGTAAAATATCTAAGTCAATATTTTAAAAGTTTTTATGTACCTATGTTCATTATTGCATTAGTTAATAACTTTAATACGTTAGAAAACTTTAATACAGTTATCATAAAATATTAGAATTTAGTAAAAATTAGTCATCAAAGTTAAAGTTTACGTAAATTTTGTAAATTTTTATCTATTTTTTGAAAGTATTTCTTATTACCAAAGACAAGCTTTTGAGAAATTCAAAAAAGTGTAAAATAAAGTAAAACCTATAAATTTTTCATCAATTATAGGAGATTTAAAGATGTCTAAACAATATATTATTATAAAAATTACTTTCATCAAGATTGTTATTTTGGAAATTGTATTCATATAATTGAAAAATGAAATATTTTACGTCATTTCTTATAATTATTTAATATTTTAATGCTATGAAATGTAAATTTTATTAAAAAAAACATATAAAAATTTTCATACAAATTTAATTTAGCAATTCTCAAAAACCCCTCGATTTAATTTTTTTTATCAAACGTATAGAATAAAAATAATAATAGAAGTGATATTATAGTTTTTATCTCATTATTTACATATGAATTTTTAAAAAACTGCATTCAAAAGTCATAACATTTTGCGGAGATATTGTAATTAGTAAATTGATCTGGCACAATCTATACACCTAGTTTCATCACGTTATACATTTTATTTTATTTTTCAAGGGTCATTTTGCGCAAAATAACGCTGCTGGATTTATTGCAGCGTGCGTTGATTTTGATTACAATACAAAAGATTGCTGTAACTGTAAAGAGGCGTTTCCATCATTTGAATTCTTATTTGACAGGTTTAACAATTATCCAGCAGATACTTGTCCATTGCTTGACACTTGTTAGATATTATATTATTGACATAATAACATTTTGTTATAATAAATACTTTACGATTACCAACAAATGTATATTCAATATAATATTATATTATAATCAATTATGTATAATTTTATTGATAACACCGAAAATTTATTTATTTCAAAATTTGTACGTAGATAATATTAATTTTGCTGAATATTCTTATAAATATTTTTGTCGTTGATCGGGTATAATCAATACGACTAGTGTTTCCTCTGAAATTGATATTTGTAGTAATTCAATAAACAACCTTAACATTTTTGTATATTTTCTATTTTTTATGTGACTAAATTTTATAACAGAAAAACTCATTTCAATAAATAATTTTGTTTTATACTATGAAAAAAGATAAAATTAATGACTTAGAACAACACTAAGGCCAATGGTTTGCCATGTCTCGTAGTTAATACCCGATTGTCTATTGTCAGACCACAATTTGAACCAAATGAGTCGGTAATTATGAACCGAAATATTATTTGATAACAATTAACACAAAAGTTGTATAACACATTGATTTTATAATTATAAAAGGAGCATAGCTGCGGTTAAACGTGGCTGCGTTGATCATGTAGTTCCACTTTAATACGCAAATGAGTCGGTCCAACAAAATTTGACATTTGACAATTGTCAAATAAAACTACTAGACTAAATATTATTTATTTATATTTTTAATTTAAACTTACACAATCTTGGTATCACATACCAGTGTAATATAACGAAAATTAACCATGTGTAAACATATTAATTGTCATTATCATTTTTTTTTCTAAAAATCTAATAAAGGTTGTATAAATAAAACAGCCACGTCTGACTGGTGCACGAAAGACTCACATTCGCTAATTGAAAAAGTTATATATTTTTTTATTTTATGTAAATAAAAAGAAAAATATCTAATTGTTCCAATCTATTTATTAATTGAAATATTTTGCGAAAAATTAAAATGAATAAATTTTGTTTTATTTATAAATTATTAGGTAGGCAACAGACTATAATATTATTAAATTTAATATAATATTGAACTTTCTTCTTTTTTTAAAAAAAAATAGTACACATACCTTTTTTATTTTCAAATTATAGGAGATTTGAAGGTAGTTAAATTAAAGAGTTTATTATTATAAACAGTTATTGACGTCTTAATTTCATCCAGATAGCGATTTTAGGGAATTGTTTTCATTTATTTGAAATATAAAATTACTTACGTATAAACAATGTATTATAATAAATTTGATATTTTAATTTTATATCTTGAAATGTTCATAAATAAAAACATCAAAAACAAATTTCTCATAATTTATAAAATTTTTAGAACCAAAAAAATAATGGAGATTTTATTATAGTTTATAGCCTATAGCTTAATAAAATAATAATTTAAAAGAACAGAATTAAAAAGTTTTAACTTAACTGGAGAGTGAAGATATTGCAATTAGAAGAATATTACGAAAAATAACGGTGTTAGATTTCGATTACAATACAAAAGATTGCTGTAACTGTAAAAATGCGTTTCCGACATTTGAATTGTTATTGGATGGTTTTTACAATTCTACAGCAGATACTTGTCCATTGCTCGGCAATCGATAGATATTGAATTATTGAAATTAAAATATTTCGCTATTATACATACCTAACCTTTCACGATTAACAATCGCTAAATGATTTTTTGTTCGTGTGGTAAACCAGTTTCATGCTCGTGTGGCAGTGCAGGGGATGATGGCTGGGATAGCGGTGGTGGTGGAGGACGTATTCTTTTCGGTGTCAGAGAACGGTGTATTCTTTTCGGTGGTGGTGGGGGTACGCATTCCTTTCGGTGTCGGTTGTGGTATAGTGGCCAGATGTAGAGTATGTAGAGGTGGCGGTTTTTGAATATACCTTTACATCCTACTAACAAATTAAGAATTTCAATAACAATAAAATATAATTTGTAAAACGTATATAATTTACTTGTAAAATTTGTATATTAAATATATTAATATAATCAAATAAATGAAAAATATTCATAAATATATAATATATTATATATCTTAATACCTTAAAAATGTGTTAATAGATATAAAATACATTAAACCTATTTTCTTAGTTTACATAGTATTTTACAATATTTGAAAACTATTATTCACTACACGAATAAAATATTTAAAATAATTTATTTTTATGATAATTTATACAATTTATATTCATTCTGTTGAAACTAATGAAAATACAAGTATTTAATTATAAACATAGATAATATTGTAAGTGTAACTAAGTTAAAAAATATGATACACAACTCAATATTGTAGAAACTAAATTATATTGGCTAATAGTGCAAAAATAATGTTTTTTACCGCCCAATTGTTCTTTGGACGCTAAGGATATTTAAACATAATATCTTCTAGTAAACAATATACATTTAATATTATATATCAAACACTATAATATAGACACGTAATTTTAATTATAAATTAATTTTAAAGTAAATTTTTCTTTAAATTTTAAATTTTATATTAAATTTTAAGTAATTTTAAATATATTTAAAAAATAGGAACACTTTACACAATCGATAAAAAATAAATATTTATCAAAAATTAATAAATAGAACAATTGGACAATACACAAAACTCGTATAATATCGAAAAGTAACCGAAAATATGGAACGAAATGTCAAATACAAATCGTGTGCTTGTTTGAAGTACGAGCACTTTTCAATAGGCGGTTGTCCGAAAAAAATAAACAGACGAGTGACTATCAACGTTGGTCGTCTATCGTGTCCTAACATCAACGTCGATGAAACAAGAATTTTGACACACAGCGAACGGATGCGTAGAGTTGCCGGCCAAGAGAGAAGAAGATGCCAAGAATGTGGACAGCCGTCGCAACTTACAACCTGGCAACGGACGTACCGCGGTCGGGGTCAGAGGCCGGAAGAAGAAGTCGAAGACGAAACGGAGGAAAGCGTGGAATATCGACGGGAAGCGATTGAATATCGACTGCAACAGTTAGCCCGAGACCATAAATGGTTTAGTGAAATAATCGGAAAGAAAAAAGGAGCGTTGGAGAATAGTCTGACACTATTAACGCAAGAGAGCCGAATGTCACCCGCGTACACGGCCCAAACAACCTTGCGAAATGACGATGGCACCCTGCCGATGGTGGCGCCGAAACGTCGGTCGTTGGCGAATTACGGACTGAAGCGCACGCTGACGTACCAGACGCCGCCGTCGGTGGCGGTCGACACAAAATGCCATTGCTCGAAATGTAGCGTTGACGAAGTGGAACATAATTATTATTCTCGACCGACCATAGCGGACCGACAATTGCGACCAAATGGATTGGTCGAAGAATATTCGCGATTCGTACCTGCTGCACTTGAAGATAACCGTGATACGTACGTTCGGAACGAAGGACTAAAATCGATTTTAAAACGTAATTGTTCTTGTGACTACTGCCAGAACCGCAACTCTCCTGCAATACGATCACAAAAAAAGTTCCATTTCAACTTTTATGTAACTTACTCCGATTAAATTTAATTAGGTATATTTTAAAAGTCGATACAGTCATATTAGAATAGGTATATTTAACGATTAATTAATTAAATTTATCATTTAAAATCATTTTATTTATTCTAACATGTCTGTATCGACTTTAAAAATACCTTTTCATTTTTAAGTTATACGTAATTTAAAGATATAGCCAGGTTAGGTTAAAGAGTGTATTTTTGTGAACATTTTGTTATTTTAAATTTCTAATTTAATTAATATGCTATTTTTAGGAATTATTTTTATTCATTAGACAAATCTTCTTTGTGACGTCATTTTTTACTTTTCATTTTATTTTTTATATCATGAAATATAAAATTAATATCATCAATATTATGATAAGTTAAATTTTGCATATCATTATATTAAAGTATTAAATTATTACAAATTATGACGTCCAAATTATAAATTTTTTAATAAATGAAAATAATTCCTAAATATCGACATTTCCCATATTAATAATTAGGAAAACGAGATTATCATACTAAAATGATCATACTATTATAGGTCTCTTTAAAAAGACTATCTTAAAATTACATATAACTTGGAAAATATAATGTAATTGGCTGTTTTTTAAATAAAAATTTGAAAAAATCTGTATGACTGTTATTATATGTACTTTTAAATAATATAATATTTAGTTCGTGCATAACTCCTGTACACATATACATCGTTATAATAAATAATTAACACTACAGTAAAAAAATTTAAAATCAGAAAAAGTAATTAAAAATAATTATAATTTATTTATATGTGATTAAATACAAGTATTAAGTATTCAATTATTGACATCAGTGTTTCTCACACTAATATTTTACCAAAACGGACCACTGCGATAATACTTTATAAGTCGAGGACAAAATAATGTTAATTTTTATTTCTTTACTTAACTTATAAATAATGATACTTTACTATACTTAATATAGATATAGATAACACATTAGCACCTATATCGCAATATCGCATAGAAAATAAATATTATTTACGTACTTAATATTGTACTCCGTTGGTCCGTATATTTTGGTTATTAATATAATATGTTACGAATTTCATTATTCAGAGATTTATGTAGAAAATAACTGTAGGCTAGAAGAGTCTATACAAATATAAAATACACATAAATGTTAAGCATTTTTTCGAAAATAATTTAATCATAATATAAATGGAAAAACCCGTCCATTGATTAAATCCGAACAACGATAAATAGAGGAGTTATTTGAGGGAGTTCGACTAAATTTTTGCCCCCGACCCTATTTTTTTAATAATAATGATTGACGCACATCACTAAAGCCATAACCAAAAGTTTTAGATACTTAATATCTAGTAAAAATGTTCCTTGTATTGTGTGAAAACTTTCCAAATTATTCAATATACTCCAATTTAAATGTTCATCTTAAATTTATAAATTTAATTTATAATTATACTTGAATATTTTACAACAATGTATATGGTAAGTAACAGATTACCATATTGTATTATAAAATAATATGATATAAATACAAAAAAAAAAAAAAACTTAAATAATAAACAATTTAACATGTATCCATAAATATGTAATACAGTTAATACTGTTAATAGTACCTATATAAAATTTTTTTTTTCAGTTATTTTTCAAGAGTAATTTGTAAATTAACTTTTATATAGTAATTCTAACATAATGTTATTAATTTATTATATAAAAGTGGTAAAGATAAGAATAAAGTTGGCTTGCATTTAATATTTGCTTTCCTTTTTAAAAGATAAAATGATGCCCCTGACGGTAAATAATTTTGTAAGAAAAATTAAGCAAACTTAATAATACGTATAGGAATCAAAACGTAATTGATATTCAATAATTAGTAATAATTGATTGACAATCAATGACTATTTTAACATGCGTAACTATAATGTTGTGTTCTCAGGGTGTTGACGAAAATACAAATAACTAAATGACACAATATAGCTAAAATTGTATAACATTTAAAATAGAACAATAATTCGTTTTGCTTTTCGGTGTTATTCATAAGGATATACATAATTGATTATATATTTATTACACATGTACCAATATGTTAATTTTGAAAGATTAAATATATATTATAATAAAATATCATAATTTCGATAAAATAATATCTAGCAATCGTCGAACAAAGGACAAGTTTCAGCTGGAGAATTATTAAAACCGTCCAATAAGAATTGAAAAGTTGGATACGCCTTTTTACAGTTACAGCAATCTTTTGTATCGTAATCAAGATCAATGCCCGTTAGAATAAAACCAGCTGCATTATTTTTCGCATAATTACCCTAGAGAATAAAATAATGATTAAAACTTGATGAAACTAGGTATTTACCCCGTTTAGTGTGTCCCACATTTATTTACTAATTGCAATATCTTCGCGAAAATTTAAAATTTTTGAATGCAGTTTTTAAAAATGTATTATCTAAGCTATAATTTAAAAAATATAATACAAATATTTTATTTTTCAATTTTATGAATACAATTTCCTAAAATCTTGATGAAACTAAGAATTCGACAAATTTTCATAATAATATATTCTTTAATTTAACTACCTTCAAATCTTCTATTATTTAAAAACAAACATATTATTTTTTGTATATTATTTTATTTTAAAAAGTATAACATTAATATTGTAGTCTGTTGACTACCAAACAAATTTATAAAAGAAAAAAAATATTTAAAATATTTAAATTTTTCAAAAGATATTGTTATTAATAAATAGACTTGGGATACCTTGATATGTTGTTTTTTTAAAGATAATATGATAAAAATTATTACCTTTTCGACTAGTGAATGCGAGTTTTCTATGCACCAGTTGGCTGTGGCAGTTTTATTTACACAGACCTTTAAATAGAATTTTAGAAAAAAAAGTTATAATTATTATCAATATGTCAATATATAATGACTCGTTAATTTTCATTACGCTACTGAGATTGAGGTAATAGTTATTTAGCTAATATAATTTTCTCTATACCTATATTATGTCCTATATAATTTATATAAAAACGATAATTTTAACTCAAATATTTTAAAATGTATTTTAGCATATTTTAGTTATTTATTATTTAATTTTATTATAATGCATTTAATAAAAATATGGTTAAGGTTAAATAAATAATAAACTCTGGATATTAAATCATCATAGTTAAGTTGAATATAAAATGAAAATTAATATTACATTAAATTATATGATGTTATTTTTTTTTGATAGGTATATGTTATTAAATTAATATATTTTTTAAGTTACAAAGTATTACAGTATACAGATATTTAATATGAAACAATTAGTTATTTTCAATTTACTATTAAGTTAGTTAAATACCTAAATGCTAAATTGCGTGAATATAAATAGTAAATCATAATTTAATATAAACTTTTTATCCAGTTAATGTCCATCAATGGTGAATTATTGATAAAATGCATAGTTGTTCTTTTTGATTTTTGTTTCCTTGTCAGTATATACAAAATATGAATATGAATATTTATACTATGATATAGGCATACATTCAGTATGAAATTTAGGAGTGCTCCTGAATCTACAAAGTAGATTACCCCTTCCACTCACTTATTAATTTGAACCTTGTATTTACTACTTTTTCTCATAATTTAATATTTAATATACTATTTTATAAAAAAAAATATTTTCATAATATTTTAAAACATTGAGATTTTATTTTTAATGAAAAAAGTAAAATTTATAAAGATAAATGTATAAAATTGACTAATTCAGAGCACATGGATGAAAATTATTATTAGTTATTACTTTATTACCAAGTTTATAATAAAATATCTATATTCAATAATACAAAAATTTAAATAGCGAAAATAATAACAATTTCATAACTGCATAAAATTTGTATTGTATATTAAAAGTATATTAAAAGTACCTATTTTATAATTACAATATTTTTGTTAAATATTGTGGGGAGGTGCCAATTTAAGATATAGGGATGCTAAAAACTCCCAGGCATCCCCGTATGAGTGCCAATGCATTATGAGTGTATAACATATTATATCGGTTAAAATTACCAGTCCAATTGTGGCAAATTAATACATCAAATAACGTTAATTGGTTCAAGAGTTCAAAAACTTTAAAATAAATTTAGTGATGTGACGAATTGTTCAAAACTGAACTCATTAAAACACATTTTCAAACTGAACTCTGGTCCTTATAATTTATTTCGAACTATCACTTTTTTAATTCATTTTGAAAATTCATAGCTTTTTATTTTTAATACTTTGGTTCGGTTCGAGTATAGTTTAAACTGAAATATAAGAATTCGTTGTCACATCACTAGTTAAATTTGTATGTCTTCGAAATAATTTTAACAAAATCTGCATAAGTTTAATAAATAATAATGGCCTGGTTCCAATACAAAAAATTAAATATAACAAAATTGTATTTTATAGTTCTAATTAGGCTTTCTCTGTAAAAAAGATTGCATAGTTTCGTTGAAATATTTATTATTATACTTTACCTGTGAAGGAAACAAATCACAGAAAGACACATTAAAATCTGTTGTGGACGGAAGTGTCCGGTACAAGAAATATATTTTTTCCTTTGGAATACCTTGTTCGTCTAAGATACATTTTACTTTTTCCTAAAATCAAATTCGATGATTAACGATTTGCTATCGTTATATTATATGAACAGTGTACAACAAATCGAAATATAAAAATGAAATATTAAAACTAAAACATTTAGCGAACACTGTTACAGTAATATACATTTATCAATCTTTTAATTTCAGTCTTTATACCATGTAAAGAATAATTTGGGATAATTTGTATATAATAAATGTTATTATCTTTAATTAAAATAAATGTTATAAAAAAAATACAATATGATTTAAAAAAATGTTTTTTTTCCACATTTTCACTATAAACTCAAATTAAGGATTATAATAACTATTAAAAATTTGGTTATACCATAGTGTAATTTCCTTTCCCATTCAACGGAGTGAGGCTTCTATGTTTAAAATCATCAGTGCATTCGTTAAAAAATGCAAACGAAATTATGACAAAGTCGAGGAGTCCCGATATGATCTTGAGGTCCAGCCCTTTGAAACACAAAACATGAATGTAAAATTTGTTTTCTTCGTTATGTAGATTCGAAAATACTACGATGAGTATAATTATATAAATTAAGGTATTTAATATTACATAAAATTAGATAATTCTATTGAAAATTAAAAAAAAAGTTTTATTTAGTTGAGAAATGAAACACCCTCAATGAGGGTCCCTCATAATAGTTTCCTAGTCTTACTACAAATAATTTATATAATTCATCCTTGATTTTATGTACGTTTATGTATTATGTAGTTGTATTATTATTTATTTTATACGGGATTATGGTTTCATAATCGAAGTAGATTCTTAATAAATATTACAATATGAAATAAGGTAAAATAAAAATTATATACCAATGATTAAAAATCGATGGGAAATGGACATTCAGCTCATGGATAACACCAGGAAAAGAAGAACAGAATTTGAAATGTTTCCAATTAAATGTTTACCCATTATTAATATAGATAGACTTTGGTAATTTGTTTTACACAATCATAAAATAAAGCCAATTAAATTGAAATCCTGTTTATGTTTAGACTTTAGAGGACTTACTGACATAGTATAATTGTACACATAAGATTTCGAACTATTACATTAATTGTATGACTGAAAATGTAATATTTTTCTCAATGATGTTTAATGTAATTTCCAATTTGGGTTGTATAGTTTAAAAATTAAATAGGATCAATATCTTAAATTACTAAACCCAGCTTTATTTAATTTTCGTAAATTGACATTTTTTTTTTAATATACATTTACAATTGGAATTTGAGTTAAATCGATAATAATGATATTTTGTCTGAATTTTTTTTTTGCGTAATAAATGTGCTTCGATTAAAAGATTTTTGTTTTTGGTAGAAACTTAATCTGTTTAGTACTTATTTGGGTCATTTTTATTTAAATTTCTCAATATTTTTCTATTGAAACAGGAAAATTCACTATGCAGAAATTCGCGTAATCTATATTATATATAATTCATTAGTCATATAAATTAATTAATTTATAAATATTTATGATAAATAATTTTCTGTCATATATAGCTATATAGGTATTATTTGATAAATAATAAAATTTATAAAAATAATTATCAGTAAATTGTGACTGAGCTCAGGATCGTTAATCCGAATGCAATACTATTGCTTTCCCATTTTTTTTTATAAATTAACACAATGTCATTCAAATACGTATTTTTCCGATGAGGCAATGACTAAAGGGATGAAGGTGGAACTCCCTGAATTTACTTCCTTTTTAGATTTTAAGCGAAGCGTATGAGTTTTACAAAGATGTTTTTTTTTCATAGTTGAAAATATTTTTATGGGTAGAAATAGTGGATCCAATTACCAATTATGTATGGTATTTCTTATTGACTATTTCAAGGTATTTTCAGTATTAGGTATTTTATTTAGCACATTATTCAATTTTATCAAAAGTTTTTTCTTGGGAGAAGATTAACTATTAAAAAATGATGGAAAAGCGGCAAAATTTACAGAAATATCTTTATTTGTCGAGATTTATTTTGAATATTTCATGATACTTAATACAAATTTAAATGTAAGCACTTGAAAATTTGAAATATTTATTGTGTATTATCATAAATAGTCTACATACGTGGATAATTTTGTAGCGAATTATCCGTATTAAATATTGTAATCTTCTTGAGTTTTGCTTTTATTTTATCCTAGTATATATTTATTATTTATCGATTGTTTTCAAATGAATAAATTTATATGTGCTTACATTGTCTAGTCTGCGGTCCAGTGTATTGTGTTATAAGAAACGTCCCTGATATAATTATTGCAACCTCCTTGTCAGAAAAAGTACTTTTCATTACTCTGATATAAGTGGAGAGATTTTCGGTAAAATCAGTAAATGGATCATCTGTTACCGTCTAAAATAAAATAAAATATATTTAGAACGTAGTATACTCATTATTACTTCAAAATAATGAAAACTTTAAACCAACTTAATTATTCATCATATAATATTTTATAATTATAAAATACATCATGATACTTAGATTATTAAAAAAATCGTAAAACATGAAAAACCCTATAATCGTGTAGGATTGAATTATAGCTAAATTAAATAACAACGGACATGTAATTTTTTTATGTTAATCGAAATTTTAATTATGAGACGTCAAAATATAAATGTATTTTTCAGTGATAAAATATATTTAGAACGTATTATACTCATAATAAACTTATACGGTTTACAAAACAAAGTAGGAGTGAAAAAAAATTTCCATTTCAATAATTTTAGACTTTCATCATTAAGCATAATTTACATTAAAAAAGCTATAACTAGGATTCTAGTTTTCAGAAAAATTTAAAACTTTATATCAATCAAATTAACTGGAGCTAAAACATGTAAATTTAGTTTTTGACTTATTTAGATTAATAAAAATTTTTGCTAATGATCATTAGACTTTTCAAACTTTTTCATCTCAATCTCAACATAACTTAAAGTTGAAAAATATCATTGCCTAGTCTAGTTATGCAAATATATATATACCTAATATATGTATATACACATTGCTTCTACAACAATAAATAAGTAGTTTCTATGTATTATGTAAATATAGTCATACCTATACTACAATGTCATCATAGTCTTGAATTGAAATAAAAAAAGTAGTAAATAAGTAAATGAAATAAATAGTGTTAAATCTCAAAATGCAGAGAACGAATCCGGCACTTAATTTTTTTCATAAAAAATGTATCAGAGTAGAGATTTACTATTACAAATTACGACATGCGACTTGCAAATTCTAGTAATAATTATCATAATTTTCGATTATTTTGGATATAATTCGCGGGCCAGTTCTTTTTTTGTAAACCAAGTACTAATTTGGATTTACTTGTAAATTAAAATGTGTGACTAGAAAATTTTTGCTAAAACTAACAAACTATATGTTAACTTTAGATACAATTTGATTGAGCAAAGTAAGTGGTCATACTTCATGGAAACTTAAAAATGTGATAAAAAAAATACTCACATTGAATTCCAAACCCCAAAGAACGAATCCGGCGATTCCTGGATGTTCCGTCATGTACGCCTGTAAGCCCACCATTTCGTCGATAGCATTCTGACCATTGCAACCGTTACAACCGAGTACTTGAGTCCAATATTGTTCGATTTCATAACCGTAAAACACGTACACAGATTTCTTGCGACGGCATTTCAAAAGCTCGTCGAAATGCACTGTACAGTGTTTATGTTACAAAACGCAATACTATTTACATTATACATTTTGTCCAGGAAAATAATGATTATTGTAGACGTTTCTAAACGAGTTTAAAACTTGTTATTCTTTCTTTTGTCACATTGCCTGTTTAAAGCAGTTGCGTATGAAATGATTTTTAAGGAGCAGTTACTCTAAATTTTAGGTGGGTACTGGTGATGTGAATATAATATAGATTAGATCAAATAAATAGTATTAATATTATTTAAACAAAAACGTTTTATTAACAAAGTTGTTATTATAATAATTTGTTTATAAACATATGCCATATATCATTATGTACGTATATTATAAACTTTTATTGTGAGTAAAATATGTGACTATTGATGATTTATTGTTGGTGTGGGTGGGTAAAAATAAATGTATGCTCCATGTATTAAAGTAGTTAGCCATGTCACCGGTTTATAGTAATCCTTATGCATATTGGACAATAAGATGGTCGAATAGACCATTAGGTCCCATTGTCACTGGTTACTAGGTAAGGTTAGGCTTCCTCCTATTTTATAGATTATTTTTCATATCATTACTTTTTCCAATTCAATAAACTACACATTTTTTATAGAGGCCTTCTCATTTTGTCTTTCCAATTCTAATTAATCAACCGTTAAATTTGTTACATATCCAATCATTAGTTCTAAGTCTTAGTATCCCCCTTTTATTAAGAATACTTTCTATCATGATTCCAAAACTGTGCAACTAAGTGAAATATTTTGAGTAAGCTTGAATAAGCTGAGTTAGGTTAAGTTAATTGACATATAAAGAAAATGTTTACAGTTAATAATAATAATAGTTAATGAAATATTTTATTACCTCAGTTAAGTTAATATTTAACTCTAAAAGTAATGAAGATTAACCGCATATGTGTTCGGTATACAATTACTAATGAACTCATAAGAAATTAAATCCTGTTATAATTTATACGTATCCAAAACAAATTTTTTTTTATTTATCACGTTGATGTGATTCAAAAATAACGTTTTATATTATTAATCCTAATTTAAATTGTTTGTTAATCGATGAAAATGGATATTCGGTATTTTATGAATAATATATTTAGTATTAACTAATATTCAGATCAAATAATTATGTAATCTTGCTCTATCTTAGATAGATTGGAGCGATTGCTTAAAGAATTAAAACAACACTTTTCTTCTTATCATATTTTTGTCTTCTGTCTTTTAAATATTATATTGACTCTTTATTATTTGAACGTTTAAACATTTATAACGAATTAAATTTTTTTTTTTGAATTACCTTCGTGCTCTTTCGAATTGCTATGTTTTACATGGTATGTTTTATCCACTATCAGGCCCTCATAAAGGAAAAAAGAACATTGGTTTGGCATTACTTCACACGGTACTACTGACTTATTACAAATAATGTCCATAGCACCAAAGTAAGCACATCCTATTGGTCCTGGACCTGAAATTGAAAATTATTTAAAACAAGTTTATTTAGAAAAATATGATACAGGTAAGTTTGTATAGGTAACATAGGTGGAAATAGGGAGTGGCTTTAGGGGACTTGGCCTCCTCAAATTTTTGTAGATTAGATAAACATAAAAACTTATAACAAGAACTATATGAAAAACATATCCACTTTTATAATCAATATAATTTGTATATTTCATAAACATAAGGCAATGATGCAATGTTTAAAGATTATTATGCTCTTGATACATATAAAATATATTATTTGTATTAAAACTTAAAAGTTTAAAATATTAACATATATTATAAAATGACAAGAAAAGGTGAATTTTTTAAGTTAATGAATTCAAGAAAATGTTGATGTATATATATGAGCATGTTCAAGTTTTGTTAGATTTAAGATTTAAGTATTGAGTCTGTAGCCCAGTTCTACTGTCTCAGTTCCGCCTATTATAGATAATTTGTAATACAATAATTGAAGTTACATCATCTTAATAATTAATTGAATACCTTTTATTATTAGTTTGAACTATGAAAATTATATTTGGATTAGTTAATACTATTTCAATAATTATATATTTTAATATTATGGTTTTTTTATTTTTTATTTGTTGTTCACAATATTATAGATGTTCATGAACTTTACATATAATTATGTAAGATATATATTTTATTTTAATTTGAATACTGACCTTCTTTCTTTTTTATTTGTGACTGTTCTTGAGTGTCTGTATAGATTGAATCAATATAAATAGAAAATATAAATATTAATATAACAGCTTTCATTTTAATAGATTTTTATTGACAAAATAAAACAATTTTAATAGCATCACTTAGTGGTATAATACGTTTTAAAAAGATAATTTCATGTTCAACGTTGAAAGTCTACTGTAATATATCACAAAAATCTTAATTTTTAACTGTGTTAACAATAAATTACGAATTATAAAAATAATATTTGAATTTGTTGACTATATTTAATAACCGACTTTATTTATAGTTGTAAATTAAAATTTTAAAACATGATTTAGTGGTTTTAATTTTTTAATAGTAACAGTTGTGCACATAAATTAATTACGTAGTTTAATGATGGTTAAATGAAAATTAAGGCTTGCAAACGTTAATATTACGTTATAAATATAACGTTTTAGACCAGTGCTTGCATTTGAAAAATAAATTGCATTTAACGTTATAAAACTTTTGGGTTAAACGTTTGCAAATAATATAACGTTTTTCAATATTATCGTTAGATTAAATTAAACGTTAGATAATACAATTTGTTATTGATTCAAATACGTCATTTAATATTTATTAAATGTTAATGTATGCTACCACCTTGAATGAAAACTCAGGAGGCTTATTAGGGTTCTCCCAATAAATTATTATCTCCATACATTTTTAACATGATACAAAGCACAGAACTCGACAGTAAAATAAAAAATAATAACGAATAAGTAATAATAATTAATAATATGATAATTTTCATTTATTCTTTCCGCATTTGTACTCAATAACTCTTCATCAAACATTACATAGATGTAAATATCATATTATGTTATAAATAACAACTATAGCAACAGTATAATATAAAATATAAATAATAAACCTACTCTGGTGTGACTGGAGATGAAAATTTTAGTTTAATTACAACAACAAACAATATGTTATGAATCGCCTAATATAAGGATTTATAAATAAAATTACTGATATCCAAATTGACGTTAAAAATTCCCGTCGCGATGCCTTATCGACAACCATTGTATTAGCCCAAAATCTATAATAAACTATTATTTATTTTAGTTTTTTTCAGCCTGGCGAAACATGTTAACGAACATAACCATATTGATATATAATCTGTGATACAACTATATATATATATATAATTATCTCCTGTCAGTTAATATAATGCATACTTATTGTAGACAATATATAACACACAATAATTTATTAATATATTATTAAAATCAATAAACTAATATGGATATTTCGTGACTATTTACCTATTAAAACTAAAATTAAAAAAAAAAATACAAACAAATTTGTTCTATTAAGCTGCTTTCACACGGAGCTGTTCGGCCGCCGGCGGCAGTGGTTTTAAAATCGCGGCGGCTGCCGTTTTCAATTAAACACATACATTTAAATGTGTATATTCACACTGGGAAAGCCGAGCCGCTTCTAACCGCTAGCGACCTTTGGGAATTGAATTTGTTTAACTTTTGAGCGGCCGACCGCTGCCACTGCCTTTAATTAAACAGTATATTTTAAATTGATATATTCACACACAACGGTTCTCCCGCGAACGGTTAGTTGTTAAAACACTCTCGTAGTGTAACATTTTAACAAATTTTAACAAATTAATTAATATCGTCATGATTTTTAATACAGAAGAGTTTATATTGGAAATACAGAACAATGTATGTATCTGGAATATTTTGTAAATTTCTATACTTAAATATTTTATTCTATTTACAAGCAATTAAATTGGCGCGAAAAGTATGTTTTGATATTTATCAGTTAATCACTCGTCGACTGCTACGTGTGAAAGCAGCTTTAGAGTTAGGTTGGGATATAAGGGTATGTTATGTACATTAATACCTAATGTTCTAATAAAGCAAAAACGGTTTTTTTTTATTTTTACGTCATGTTATGTAATGTTATTTAGTAATTTAATAATATTTCGTTTAATATTTGGTTTTGTAATGATATTTTTATGGGATTTCTAAGTCCGATTACAATATACTCGTAAATTTGTGTTTAATTGAGTTACAAACATGATTAAAAAATGAATATATAATATTGTATATTTCATTTATAATAATGTCGTAAATGTTTGTACATATGGGCAGAGCAGCAACATCTAGCACCGAATCTCAACTGCTTTTATATTGATAAAAATAACTCTTAAATAGTAAAACAATATAATTATCTTAAAATACTAAATATTATGAATGTAATAATTATAATTATTGTTATAAAAAATTATATTAAATATAATATTTAGCATTGATTATGAATTTGATATTATCAAAGGATAAAATATCTTAAATAACAAATCTAATCATATTGTTTTTGTAGTTGCATATTATACTAAGTATGAAACATAAAATGTCATGGTAATAATATAAATAATAATTAAATACAAAGGTTTACGTTACTACCGCCCTTAATGATTAAAATTATTTTTCTTTTTTCTTTTATAAAACAAATTAATAATAGTTATAAAATAATAATTTTAATAAGTTATATAATTTGAAAATAGTTACATAATAATCCTAAATTACGTCTACGCGATCTAGTGTTATAATATATTCTATGATTTTCAGTGGGAGAGGAGAATGATCCAAGATTACTTCTTTTATATTTAGTGGTACATTTTCATTTCTCAATTCTAAATTCGTTGCGTTTGGTTTACATTATTAGGTTTTATACAATACTTATAATATGTAAATACATTTTATAATTTTTTTTAAAATAAAATAAGTTATATATTGAAGGTCAAATTTACATGTTAAAGATCATACATTGATAGCAAAATTGTTGAACTTTTTTAAAAAATTTTTCAAAAATAATCGTAAAAGAGCATAAATTTAAGGTTAAATATTGCAATTTTTATTGTTAAGTACAATGTTATGTCACATATTGAAGATCATATTCACATGTTAACGTTCATACATTGAATGCAACATATTTGAACATTTATAATGTTTTTCTTAAAAATAATCATAAAAGAGCGTAAATTAAGGGTTCAAAATTCAAAGTTGAAAGAAAATAAAATTTTTTTTAATGTTTATCATAATGTTGAAGTCACATATTGACGGTCAAATTCACATACAAACGTTTATACATTGAATGCAAAATTGTTCAAACTTTTAAAAACATTTTCATAAATAATCATAAAAGGTTAGATTATTTCAATATATTAAATGTATTTATCTATATTGTGTTATTTAGTTTAGTTTTTGTTTTATTTTTGCCATGCCTCGAAAAAATCGAGGAGTAGATACGTGTGTAAGAAAATTGATCAATTTTCAATATAATTAAAAACGATTATTTCAAATTGTCAAAATTCAATTATGATTTCGATTTTTTCATTTTATGAATATTGATATCGTACTGAACATTTCTTAAAACAATTATTGTCTTTCGTCGAACATAACGCACAGCCAAACAATATTATAATGACAATAATGATAAATTATTCTATCGATACGACACGTTTATGCATTGATAATATACATAATTATTCTGTTAGCAAGATTAAGTTTTTTTATATATACCTAATATCTCTAAAAAATAGATCTAGAGACTGTTATTTTAATGTATTAAATAAGTTCCCAAAAAGTTCTTAAATATTTCATTATACATAAGCATTTAAAAAATTTACTCAAAAACTTAATAGAAAAGGATATATCAAAAAATGGGTTCTAATCGAATTACTATAAAATACTATTTTAGACGTGTTATTTAGTGACAGAATTTAAGTAGTGAAATATTAAACATTCAACAATGGGTAAATATGAAAGGGTATGAGGAAATGTTTATATCGATTTGTAGTTATAACCACCTAACAATAAGGTAACAATAATAATTGGTACCTAGGTAATGCATTGTTAGACACAACAATTTGATAACGTCACGCGGCCTATTCTTGAATTTTCACAATATTGTCTGCTATATTATTATTTTCTTATAAATGTTTATATAAGTTATATTGATTGCAGTATTCGAACTCTTTCTATGTACGAAGTACCTACTAACTATAGTCAAAACTCAGGATGAAAACGATATTTGTTAGATCACTTTCGTTATTATTGTTTTTGTCCAACATAATTGGTATGAGTCATTTTGCATACAGATTCAATAAAAATAATTGTGAAACTTCGATGGAAAAATTCGATTCGAACACATCAAGACTCGTAGAAATGTCGCGAATATTCGTTTTGGTCTCGATCACATACGCGGTGCTGCAGTTGCCATCTTTTTATCTGCGGTACATACAAATGATTCGATTCTGGACGGTCATTCTTCTGGCTCGATTTTTAAACAATCAAACGGTCAAGTATGGGTCGACATTATTATAATAATTATTGTTTTAAATATTTTACGCAATAAATAGTTATACAATATGTAAGTATGGAAAATTAAGTAGTGTTAGATGTAGAAGATGCGATTGTTGATGGATATAGTCCGTTGATGGCACTTTGGACGTGATCAGTAAGTTTGTTTTAATCGTATATTCTGGAATGATAACGATAAATAGGTTGGTATTATTAGAACGTTTCAACGATGTTTTAGGAGGAAGTAAAATAGGAATTTCATAGGTAAGAAGTTTCGGTAACTTTTTGGAAAAGAGAGATACAGAAAGGATATAATGAGGTGGAGTGTATGCTTGGAGTTATGTACCATAATAGAACGACGTTTATGGCGATTTCATTGGAATGTTTGAATACGATTTGTATTGTTGAATGGCTTGTATGAGTTCCAGAACTGAACCCCATAGGGCCATATATAGGACCACATAGGTTTAAGTAGGTTAGTGGTTTATATAACAGGATTTTATCATTTAAGTTGAGATGATCATGATTATCTATTATTAAGAGAAATTTTTTCTTTAAACAAGTTTAATTTTAAAATTTAAACGGTACAAACACGATATTACGATGTTTAACTTAAATGTTAAAGAATTACGTATTACACATAGTGTTGAAAATATCTAGATAATAAGCTATAATATGTATTACATACATCCAGTCTTGTAAAACATACTTTTGAAAAAGTATTTTAATACTAATATTTAAATTGGAATAAATTTGTATTCTAAATATTTTTAAAATACTTAAAAAAAAGTATTTTATAAATAATTTCAAAATTTTAAAGTATTTGAATATAAATACTCTTTCGTTAATATTAAATATGTTAACTAGTGTTTAAAATAATAAAAAAATATCTACTAAGTTTACTCAATTGAATATAACTAATAATTACTTTACACGAAAAATACTTGTTATTTTCATAACCTTCAGTCTTGATGTACATTACAATGTACATTGCTAAAAAATGGCAAGGAAATGTGTAAAAATTATGAATTTTTCATAGTAGCTTAATTTTATAACGTATAAAAATAAAATGCAAAAAAAAAATTTTTACCGGTGCCTATTTTAATACAAGTATTTTTTTTTCGTATAAAATACTTTTAAAATATATTAAAAATACTAAAAAAATACTTATAAAAAAATGTATTTAAATACATTTATCCGAATACTTTACAAGACTATATAGATCTAACTATGCACCATATAATTGTCAATAATTTGTTTTCAGATTTAACCTAAACGAATATAAATTGGGTAAATTTGTTATTTCTTGGTATTTATTTTTTAGACTTATTAACGGCATTATCGCATTCGACCAAAAACTGTCGAAACTACCGATACAAGTGGACGATCGATCGGCCGGACCAGTATTTTGGTCGGCCATTTTCACCGCATACTTTATTTTCTACGTCACGTTACACAAATACACGGACGACATGATGATGATCCAAAGCAACCTGATCATTCACTTTATCGAAAACGTATTCCTGCCACCGCGGGTCGCGGACTTTATAGTAACGGTTACCGCGTGCTTCTACCTGCGTAACCTTGGTCACAGGTTTCGCGCGGTGACCGCAGTATGGCAGCGGTTGATGATGGCGGCCGGCCCGCGGAGGACCACCGCGGAAACGGCAGCGCTCGTGGAAAGATTGCGGCTTCTTCATGCCGAGCTGTCCGACCTGCTCGGAATGTTCAACGCGAGCTACGGTCCGTTAGTTTTGGTCCAGTTCATGTTTTTCGTCTGCGACGTGATCATTGACATGTATTACATGATAATTTTTAAAAAATTTATAATCGGAGTCGCGCCGTTCGTACTAATCACTCAGAATTCATTTTTCGTATTTTCCATACTGTGCACAGCTTCTTGGGTCAAAAGTAAGGTAACGTATTGGTATCGCTCATGGTTTTCGTTTTTTTCTCTTTTTTTTTAACCGACCTCTTCAAAATTTCACACGTAACAATTTGTAACCATTATTGTGTAATCAACCTAACCGACGTAACACGGCACGTCGTCACTACGGTCGTTTAATCTGTTGCATGCACATTTCATCGACTCGATCCGTATTAAAATTAATGTTTATACTCAACAACGTTTTATCTTTATTACATTCATATACTTGTTAAATAAAATGTTATAATTCTGAAGTGCGATATTTAAACGATGATCTTCTATGTATAATTGTATACATATAATTAAAGAGTCGTCTACGGTATCGTAATGTCGTTTCTGGATTTATGGTCGTCTCGCCCTTCTATCGTTCAGATGCTCTTTTATAATTTGACATTTCCTCGGTAGATCGTGGTTTCCATGCCCATGTTATTATTATAGTTTTTTAAGTAATTTTATTTATATTGACCTATTTTGATTCTCGTTGTTTTACTTATTTATTAACACTATTTTTATGATTTGAAATGCTTATTTTAATGATTTAGTTTAATATTTATTGTTAATATATCTGTATTCTATGATTTATATTTCAAAATTAATAAAATATGAATATTTTGTGGTGCATAACAAAATAAACATACAATCACGTTGAATAACAATCAAACACATAATAGTTGTTTTTATAGTTGAACATAGTAAACTTTAGTTTTATAAACTTAGTCTAAAAACCTTTTCGTTTCATTAAAAAAACCAAAACGTATACATTTAAATACTTGTTTTTTTTATTTCCTAGATATATAAAGTAGTAGTTCAGAATACCAATGTTTCCTAATTATTTTACTAACACGTGCACGGAATTTGGTATGCACTTGGTTCATTATTATATTCCATAACATACGTTATACTATAAATAAAGTATAGAACTAATTAATCCAAATGTATAATATGTACTAATATTAGACACTGTCTTCCTCTTTATCATGGTAAAACAGTTGATAACGCGGCTGTCTACAAAAAGGAAAAGTATGTAAACAAACCTTTTCCGTATTAAAATAACATTTTAAATTTGTATCAATAAAGTGTAAATTAGGAATTAATAATAAGAATATTTAATATTATTTTTGATTTTAATATATTCTAATAATTAAGTAATTATTGTCTATTATTCTACATTCTAATAAGACTAAATGAGTATTATATTCATTTTTAAACTTGTAATGAGTAATAGAAATTCTGTTTTATTTTTAATATTCTGTAAAATTATCATTATATTCTGATATCGTGATAACTTTTATTTACAGAGGTTTCCTTTTTTATATTGTCTCTTGTTCTATCAATAATAAGAAGATAGCTATCTAGTATTGTTTACTATTTATAATATTTGGTTTTATAAATATTATCTGATGAACCTTATCAATAAACATATCCGAATATTGTACATAACACGCAGATAACAAAAATGAACACAGTTTTGTTGAGTTAACGAACTGAAAGATATGTAAAATTGATGATAATGTTAAATATAATTTATTTTTTATTCTCAATATGTTTAAAATATATTTTTATCACAAATAATATTATATTATAAGTATGTAATACGTAAAATGAACTACACCGTTTGTTGATAATATGTTTTTGTACGTTGATGGACATTTTAAATAGATATTTCGTTTCACATTATGTATTTTTGACGAATAATTGATATTTTATATATATGATATACATATACATATTTTTATACATTTTAAAAGTAATTTAAGTAAAGTATCCATTTTTAGTAATGTTTTGATGTTTTGTAACTAATAACGCTGTGAAACTATTAAAAGTTCATAACGACGGCGTCATAGATATGCAATATAGCTACTTTCATGATGTGAAGTCAAAAATACACGGCGTAGTCTATTGATTAGATTAATATAATATCTATATTAAATATTTTTAGATTATATTTTAGTAATTTCATATTATTATTTATAATAAAACTTTCGTTTTCAATCGATTTAACTTTAAGTATATCCGATTATAACATAAATGATGAACGATTTTAAATACAAATTTTATTATAAATGACTTGTAAAATATCGGTAGTTTAAATTTTAAAGCGTTTCTTTACTTTCAATACATATTTTCCTATTTACATATGATACAATAAATTAATATCAACGGTTTTCATTGATTTTAAAATATCATTTGTATTTTTTAGAAAAAAGAGATAATCAAAGATCTACGGTTGAGTCGCCTTATGAAATTACAGTACGATGCAGTTACACAAGTGAATTACACAATTTTCAATGAAATAAATTAGTAATATACATGTTAATTTACTTTCAGTTTAAAATGTTCATGGAACAAATAAACGCATCTGAACGAACTGAATTGTTGGCGGGCGGCGTTCTGAATTTAAATTTGAATTTATTGACGAAAGTAAGTGTAATTCTATTTTAATGCTAAATATCAATCGTTTTACATTTTTTGGCACACGATCGTCGAGTGAATTGTTTATTTGGAAACGTGTGAATAACTTAAAAATAACGATTGTGTTTTTTCATAGGTCATAGTGTTGATGATCACTATTTCCTTGACGCTCATTCAATTGAGAAACCAACAGTTCATTATAAAATTATTCAATACCACTTACGTCGACGGCCCATGGAACGAATAGATTTTTTATAACCAACATTATTATCTAATAAAATTTCTTTTAATAATAATAAAAAATCAATTATTTTCAGTGTCTATAAAATTATTATCATATTCAATGGAACAAGCGATTGTTGTCCATACCACATTCTCCTAATTCTTGGTGAAAATACTAGTGATGTAAGTAGAAAATGTAATTCTGGGATCCCAACCATTTTCGATTCTTATAATCCCAGAATCGAAAACCATCAATCTCGGTAAATCCAGGTTTATCAAAAAATATTTTAAATAGTTAATTAATAAAATATTAATATGCATTTTAATAAATTATAATGCTTTACACTAATTTTTAAAAATGTTTGTAAATTTGAAGTAAACGTTTCAGAAATAGATATGAAAATATTAATAAAATTAAATACAAATAAAATAAAATTGAAATTATAGTATTGTATATCGTATTATAATAAGTATAAAGACATTTATACATATAGGTATGATCAAAGACTAAACCATAGCTAGATCATATAAAGAAAAATTTTAAATAAACGTTAAATACTCAAAAATCATAATAATATATGAATATATTATAATTTGTTCATCATACAGCTTAATCTCTTTGTGCCAAATGTGACAAATTAAATTTGATCATTTAATAACATATTAGAAATTACACGCCATAGAAACTACTCATAATTGTCCTCATTATATAAATTAAAATATCTAAATAAGTATACATTAGAATTTTAATGTTAAAAACTGGTATATAATCATAATTTTTTCAAAGAAAAAAATAGTTACTATTTGAAAAAAAAAATCAATATTTGTATCGCTACAGAATTATCTATAATTGACATAAAAAATATAAATATTGTAAAATATAGGTAATAAATAAATTACTTTGTTTAAAAAAATTCAAAAATATGCATAATTAAAGTAAAAAAAAATGTATTTTGTTGTTAATTATTTTCTTAAAATCCTTAAAATTTTGAGATAATCTCGGGATTGATTTTTAAAAATCCCGACATCCCAAGATCATAAATTATGATCGGGTTTATACTCTCTAGATGTTAACCTCGAAATTTTCGATAATATTACATATTCGAATCGAATTTTCGTCATGATAATTGATTTAAAACTATGGATTTTTCATTGTTTTTCATTTTATAATTCGATTCTGTTCTGGTTCGATTCGAACTCGAATATTATGGTATAACCGGTAATTTACTTTTAATTCAACTCAAATATGTCTAAAATAACTTAACTTAACAAGTTAAACATACAACTTGCCCAGTCTTGATAATTATAATATGAGAACATTTTTATTCATATTCTTGTACATGTACTTAATATTCATTGTAATCATCTTTTTGTTACTACAAAATTGTGTGATATATATATAATAATATAATATGTAATCCGAACAAATATTTAAAATATTTAAAATAATAAAAAAGTCAATTAAAATTATTTCATTTTGTACTTATAAAATTGATGCACATTATAAGGATCACATAATTACTTTTAGAATAAATATGCTTAATTAACACCTTTTTTTAGAATAATATTAATATTGGTATTGAATGTTCGAATAACTGCATTTTATTGTTTTATTTGCGCAAATTTAGGCTAAATGTTAAAAATTTTTAGTTTATAAACAAATGAAATAAAAACATTTGTACAATTTCGACTTAGATAATTGGTTTTAAATTTCTTTGCTTTAAATATACACACGTTCACACAATTCAAAAAATAAATAACAATTAGACATTCGCTATAATATTAAATTTAAACTATTATTGTAAGCCTTTATTATTTGTGTTTATGTAATTAGTTAATTATTTTATATATATATTTTTTTTTAAATATTAAAATATATTAAATAATAATAATAGTATTGTTGTATTTTACTTATCTGCAAAGTAAAGAAAATTTTACGTTTTCAATATTATTATTTCAATCATTAATGATTAAACATTACAATAATATTTTTAACTTTATCGCGACTTTTCAAAACAATTATTACTGTCAATTATTTTAGCTCAACCCCTAATCTTGGTGACTTATCTGAATTATCAGTAGTTAACCACATCAACCGTATAATTGGTATACTCTCGCATATGATATACTATTGACACTCGCACGTTACACAATACATTTACCGAAATGTTAATATTTCGAGTAGCAAAATCAATTTAGTATGATTTCTTTCGAATTTCGAAAAAAACGGTCAACCTCACTAATTAAAATTTCGAGATGATGGTAAATATGTTACGAATAGGTATAATTATTGCGGTATTCTGCATACCGCGGTATCATCAACAGGTCAAAAACATTTGAAAGACGAAAATTTTAACGTTAAATATTTATTAATTTCTATCCGGTAATTATACACATTACGTTCGAATCATATAAAGCGGTAAAATATTATTATTACAATATACGCGTGTTGGCGTACTTTGTTTTGCTTCCGTTTTCACAATAAATAAAATAATTACAATATTACGTTTGTGCGGCCCTATGCCTTGTGCTTCGAGTCGTATTTGTTGAACGCGCCCAAAACGAATTCGGTGAGGGTGTCCATGTGGGAGTCGGACATGTCGTTGTTCTTGTCGCCGAAGAAGAACCGCACGTAGGGCATCGCGGCGCAGACGCCGGAGACGACGGACACCAGACCGGCCACGGCCACGGCGGCCACGGCGCCCAGCACGGTGACCAGGGCGGCCAACAGCGCGGTCTTCAGCAGTTTCTTCACGTCTAGAGACTTGAGCTTGTTGGCCACGTAGGTGATCGCGCTGCCGATCAGTTTCTTCGGCTTGCTGACGACGTCCAACAGGTCGAGCAGCCCGGAGTTCAGAATCCAGCTAAGTGCACTGCCGCCTTCGTCCTGTGACGTGTCCTTCGTCTCAGCCACAAACATGACTTTTTCCGGCTTGGTGTGCTTCTTGTGTACGACCATGTTGGTAGCCGCAACGATTGGCTCCTGTGCGGGTTCCGGGATGCTTCCGGCCAGCGATACTGACACGGCCACAGCTGCCATAACGATTGCGTACCTGTGTGTTAATTTTTTAAACATTTTTTTATTAATAATCGAGCAAATCGTAGTGCAAGTTTATAAACAATTTCAGTCGGTCAGAGTCTGAAATGTACTAATAAGAAATTAATTTTTTTTTAACACAAAACAAAACTCAATCGATCGAGAAACTATGATCTATTTCGAGTTTAACTCGTCCCGGTAAGACGAATCGCTATTTAAAATATACAATGTTTATACCGAAAAGAGCACTCACTTGAACATTTTGAAGTGTTGTTGGAAATCGGGACGGCACCAAAGCTTTCTTCGAGCTTCGTCTTCTATGCTGACACGACTGTTCGACGACCAAAGAAATGATGTGCCTTTTCGACAATCGGTTCGGGTTTATATAGTGCTCTGTGTATATATCTTAAGTCCCCCACGGAAAGGCGCGTGGGAAATTTTCCATAAGCCACGCGATCGTCAATATCGCATTAACGACGAATTTCGCACACAATTAACGACGAAAATCGATTCGAAAACGATGACACAGCTAGTGAGCGTTGCATAACGCTGCAACTGTCAACGTAATCGTACAGTATAATATATTATTATAATATTTTTCCACCATATAATATTCCAAAAAAAAAATCAAACAAACTTTATTGGAATATAGAATGATTTTGTTCGCCAGTTTTATTATTATCGATATGAGATATATTATTTATAGGAGCAAAAACGATTTGAAATAAATACCAATTGAAATAATTTACATAGAATTTTAAAATCTATTTACATAAAAATAATTATGAAACATCAACATCGGATTACATTATTTCAACGGAGAAAGTGTTTCAAATGGTATATTTGATCATTTTAACGATCTTAAAAACTACAACGGAAAGTTTGCAATATTTTATTCCAATTCGTTATTATTACACTCGATTTTTATGTGTATTTTAATATTAGACCAAAATCTTGTAATCTGTATTTTTATTATATAGATAATATAATTTGTACGGATTTATAAGGATTTATGCACTTCTATTGTTTTATATTACATTATACTATCGTTTAAAAATTAATTCACACATAACTGTCAGAAGTGTTAAACTATAACTGAATTTCTTACATTTTTAATTATAGTAACGATTTTTATCAACCTATTTATACTTATGAAAATTAGAGAAAATTATATAAGATGTTTGATTCACCTAGTTTAGGAATAACGAAAAAATATATATACTATAGTTTAAGAAGTGTGAAATATTTGTTATTATAACGTCTGTTTCAATGAGTAATTAACATCATTTAAATATAAATACATAAGGATCAAATTAAATAGGTATAATAATTAAAGACGCGGTAAAGTGAAAATTGAAACAGTTTAAATGAATAATATAGGTAGGTACATGGTAATTCATACGTATAACTATATATTACACTCAATTTCTTCATCAATTTTTAAGATTAAAATTTTTTTTTTTCTTAATGTTTAGGCATTAATAATAACAATACATTTTTGTTATTGTTATTTTCATAGTTATGTAAAATGGCATGCTATATTTTTTTCTTTATCAATAAAATGAAAATTATTTTTAAAAAAATTGTATGAATTGATTTTTATAGTAATGATGTTTAAAAATATAATTATACAGAAGGTGATATTGTTACAATTAATAATTTATTTAGTTAATAATAAAAACGATTCATACTTTTATATTTTCCAATTTATATTAATATACAAACTTAGGTATTCAAAATACATTTTAAATAATTATTTTCAAATGCAATATATTCAAAAATACAATAGATATTATGGATATTTTTTGAAAGTTTTTAATGCATAAAATATATGTCGTCAAATTCAATTTCTCTTAAAATTACTGTCCATTGTAATTGGTATATGTGTATACAAATAATTAGGTACCTTATATAGATATATGGCATATACCATTTTATTATATAGGTATTGACCATATTATATCAGACGAACGACAATAATATAATAAGCATTTATGTATAATATTATTTTTTGTTTAATTTGCTTAAAGAAATATTTTAAAGTAATCATTTTTCAGATATAAATATGTATCAAAGTTTTTGCTAATAATCACAATGTTGTTTTATTATTTTAAGAATTAAATTTATTTTATCACATTAAATGATTATACAATTATAATATAATTACATTATAACATTTAATATTGCAATTATTAAGTTATAAGAATGATTATTAATCTCGGTATATAAAGTTTATAAATAATAATGATAATAATGATACATTATAATTATTGTGAATTGATAAAATTATTATTTTATATTGATTAAATATAAACTATTACATTTTATTATATATTATATATATATTCGTTATTTTTAATTCTGAGCAAAGCAAGGAATGTATTGGTTTTAAAAAGATGTATTTTTTATCTGATAATTTTTTTTTTGGTAGAAATAATAGTCTTATTACCACAAATAGAGTAATCAATTTTGCATTCGGTACAGGGGCGGATCCAGCCCATGATAACGGAAGTGGGAGGCAACCCGTGATAACGGGGTGGGCGAATTAGCTAATTTTATGCGTAGTACGTATTATATAGGTATACATTCAGCAAAATATCCATGTGAAATTCAATTTTTCTGATGGAACGGGAGGGCCATTGCCTTCCCCCTGGATTCTCCATTGATTCGGTAGCAAATTACATCTAATTTATACTTTATTTAGTTCATTTTTCGAATTTCTCAAAAGTTTTTCCTTTAAAAATCGAAAAATTTTATTTGTAAACACATTAAGACATATGCAAGAATATAATATATCGTCTAAACTAATGTGTTATTATCGTTAAAGACAGTATTGTACAATATAGTAATATAATACCTAATAATAATTTACTTTACAAAATTATTAATTATATTTTAATCGTGAAATATTTCACGTGAAATTTTCATTGATTTCTATTACAACGTAAATACACATTAATATATTATATATTTTTTATAGTAATACTATAATATGGAAACCATTAACCGCGGTATGCAATATATACATGCGGTATGAACCGTGAATATATTGTATAATATATTGACGATCCTCTCAGACCGATTACATAATATTTTTTTTTTTTTTAATAGAAGTTAATAGATAAGTTCTAATAGAAATAAGTTGATAAAATATATTCTATACGCATAGTCGATGATCTGTAAATTATTATTTATTGAATTTCGATAAACTCGATTCGTTTTTAAAATAACATAATATTGTTTGTAATAATAATGAAATACTCGTCGAAAAATTAACTAGGAAATAGTTGTTATTATGCACATTATAAATTCAATTATTTAAAATTATTTTAATTCTTCTAATAAATTAAATAATATTTATAGTTTTTTAATTGTATTCTGAAAACTAATTATTTATTATTATCTTTGTCCGTGCAGGATATTTCCCAATATGAATAGGATGGTTAAATCAATAAACGTTTGAAAACCGGATAATAAAACTTCATCAATCTCTACAGTGTGAGTATGATTTCTCAATAAAACGTGTAGGTAACAAAATACTTTTGGCTAAAGAATTCAATTCCAACAATAATTATTCATAATATTCAAACAAATGTAAATATTGTAAATAATTATTAATTATAATAAGTTATAGCTTAGTAGTGGCCGACCACATATAGTTAGGAAGAAGGCAAAGCAGAAGAATAAATTATAACCAGTAAATACACAATTATAATAATATTTTTTCACCAAATCATTCGTACTGCAAGAAACATTTAAATGGAGGAAGAATATATTTTATATTGGAAACACAAGTTTTGTCGGAAAAAAATCGTAAACTAATAATAATATAATATACAATCGTTTATTTCTCTCTACGGAAGACTTAAATCTTATATTTTAATACAAATTACAATATCATTACAGTTATAACTATAAAACGTTTAAAAAAACTATATGTCTATAGGCAAAAACGATTTAGGAGAGAGAGAAAATTCGCGAGGTAATATATCGTTTCGATCGACAATGATCGTTACAGGACAACGCGAAATATATCGATATTATTTAATATATGTATAATAATATTATTATAATAAGGGCAGGATAATGGTATATTATAAAGTATATGGTAAAAATAATATTTTGGATAGCTAAAAGAATACAATAACGAGAAGACGTGGTTGAAAATTAGTAAAATGGCCGTATTCGTGTAACAAAATTATATTATTGAGCAAAAACATTTTGAACCGCGGTAACGGTCGGCTCGACAGCGGCGACATCGGTCACTCATCTCCGTCTCCTACTCCGGCCCAATTTCGGCACGTCCCTGAAGAACTCGTCCTCGTCACCTTCCTGCTCTTCGTACTCGTCGTCCTCGTACAGGTCGCCGGCGGGTTCCGTGTCGTCCGTCGCGGCGGCCATGGCTGGTGCCGGTGGCTTGGACGTGACGGGCGCGGGAGAACGGACGGTGGTCGTGGGAGCGGCCGCGGTTACAGCCACCCGTTCATGATGGTCCGGCTGGTCGATGGCACTGTTTTTCGACGAGGACGAGCTAACTTGCACGTGTACCGAGACGGACGACGCTTCGGGTGCTTCGCGGGCAAAGTTCCGTCGGGCCAACTCCTCGTCGTCTACCGCGACGTCGCCGTTGTCGTCGTACGTGCCGTCATACTGCGCGTCCGCGTCATACTGCTGTTGTTGGTACGACGGCGCCTCGTCCGCGGTCTCGGTCGGACCATTCTGTAACCGGAAACCGTGCCGGAAATTTTGGTTACCGAACCGTTCGGACGACAGGAGTACCGGCTGCTGCTGTTGCTGGTTTCGGTAGGGCTGGTTGGACGGGAAATGTCGCGGTGGTTGGAAGTTAGTCAACGTGAACGGCTTCGGCGACGGCTGATCCGGCCGGTACCGATGCGGATACTGTCCCTTGGGCCCGGTGCCCTGTTCCCTTTCCTTCAGGCTTTCCTGGAACGCGTTGTGCAACGCGATTAGGGCCGCGATCGTTTCCGGTGAGTTGGTCGGATACGAAACGGCTGGTTGCTGCTGCGCGGTCGGTCTCGTCGTACTCGTCGTGTAGGCCGGCCCGTGTTTCCTGGTGCTCGTAGACGCGCTGGCCGACGTCGTCGAAGTGGTCGTCGTCCTTGGCGTCGTGGTGCTAGAAGTGCTTGTGGTCGTGGTGCTGGTCGTCGACGTCGTTGTGGTTGACGTTCCGGCGACGATGGTGGACGCTAACGCGACTGTTGTCACTTCTTCGTCAAAATAATCCGACGTTCCAGAACAGTCTTCTTCGTCCGCGTTACACTGCACCGACTCCTGTTCTGGCGGTTCTTCCGGTGCGATCCTGTAAAATCGCAATCGATTATTTTTCAAAACGTTTATAATATTACTACGTTATTCATCACTTTTTTTTAGTTACAGCAAATTAATATCTACTCGTATGTAATAAATATTATAGATTAATAATATAAACTATTTTGTAATAAATGTTTGCTTTTGTTGTATTATAAGTTGTATTATTGCTCGTAATATAATAATGTTTTTATAAACAAATTCGTAAAAATCTGTACATAAACTATCATGGTAAATGGCCACCAGAATATACCCAGGGACCTCAAACGTTTGGGAAAAGATTGAAAACCACTGGATCAAATGTATGCATAGACTATAGTTTAATTTGTACATTTTTATAGGAATCGTATATTAAATAGATAACACGAAGAATTATATTTTTGTAATATTGCGACAGGTTTTGTCGAAAATTGCATAATTTTCATTTTGAAAAAAACTACTACCTACTTAATGAAATTATTTAAATATTTTATCAGATTATTAAAATGTCCGTTACAGTCGTTGTAATTTATATTTTTACAGTAATATTATTAATACTGTATTATTTATTTACTCAAATTGTGTTAATAAAGTAAACGACCAAAATATTGTACAAACAACTACTCATAGAATTAGCTTAATGAAGTCTTTATTTATCGTATCAATAAATAACGTTTGCTCAAACGTAAAATTATTAATATTATAAATTTATAATATACACGTTTTACACGTATTTGTAATATACACAATGACTATTTTTAATAAAATTCAAAACTAAAAATAGTTTAAAAAATATTTTTTATTTCAATTTTTTGAAAAAAGTACGAACGAGTAATATTTAATCAATATGCCTCATTATAGAAAAGGTTATAGGTATATACTTAATTATTTTTTAACTTTATTTGTAATTTAACTATAAATCGATTTCTATAATTTAAATCATGAAATTGTTCTAATCTATAATTATTCATTAGAATATAATATTGTGGATGTATTATTATTATTTTTTATAATACATTTCAAGTAATATTAACAGTTTATAAACTCTAAAAAATACCCTGTGGCCATATCGGTAGATAATATATTATTTTATTTATGAACGAATTATGATTAAAAATAAATAAAAAACGATCACGGCAAACAACTTATTGTAATAATGTATGATAATTTTATTAAAAATACGACCTTAAAAATTATTTGTATTTAACATCTATAAACGAGTTATTAAAAATACAAATGGTTATACCGGCTCGAGAAAATTTATTATAATCCAATTTTCTGTTCTCTCACTTACTAACTAAATAACAAACTAGCCAACCAACTTACTTAGTTTACTAATTTTCTAACTAACTCACTCGAGAGCTTACATATTTTTACAACAATATTAATTTGATGATTTTTCTCAATGTCTATACAGTGTGATCAAAGATTCAGGTGAGGTTAAAAATACATACGTATTCTTTATTTTCTCCATTATTTTTGTTTCACGAAATTCTGATCACTACTTTTTTTATTTTATTTTTTTTTATTTTTCATATTTAAAAACCATTTATTATAGAAATAAATTCAAATTTACAATTTAACAATAATAATTATATGGTTTATCAACCCCCTGCAAGCAATGATTGTATTGGAGGTTGAGAGTTATACTATGTAAGTATACAATAATACGTAAAAATTATAATAATAGTCCATTCACCCATAGCCTGCTCCGTTATTGCCGTACAGCTCCAAGTTTAGATCGAAGAAACTTTCGCTCTTACTGCAATCCACTTCGTCCAAACGTTCGCAAACCCTAGTCTCCTGATCAAAAACCGTACCGTTTAAACACAAGAACTTGATGTCTGTTATTTCCGCTGAAATTAAATACAAAATTTTATTATTAATATCATATACTTTAAATTTTAATACTTACTAGTAATATAATTACAATGTAATTTATTGTTAAATAATAGAAAAGTCTGGGCATTAACAATTGAATTGTCTTTTTCTAAAATACTATATTGTTTTTCAGTTAATTATTTTTTCATGAAACGTACTTCACAAAAAAATTAAGTTAAATAATATACTTTTGTATAAACTAAACATGTTTGTATATTAAATTTAACTCGTAACTATAGCTTAGTTAATTTAGTACAAATCTATAAATGCAATTTCTGTATAAATGTATAGTTTTATTACAATGTTCAAATTCCAAAGTCTCAAAACAAAATAATTTTTCAATTGTAATGTTATATTGTTCAATCGATTTATACAAATAGTTAATATTCAGAGAATCCCTATAAATAATATTTTGTTGGGAGTGAGAGAATGTGAAAAACAAAATTAATCAATTTTCGTTGAAATATAAAATAAAACAAAAAAGCTGGAAGGTTTTCGTCTTTTTGGTCCTCGAAGAAATTAATGGTTTATTATAATTAAGTTTTGAATGCAATGATATGACATTCTAAAATACGTTTCTGAGTAAAACTCAGTCAATTATACAATAAATTGTACTGATAATCTGTTCCAAAATTTTGCCATGTGTGTACGTCATAACGTTCATTACCTATGAACTTACTTACTTACTCAAAAAAATGTTCAAGTCCCTATGGCCAAAACAGAATAACTTGTCACAAAATACTTAAAATAAAATTAACAAAATCGTAATTTTTCTGATTTTCCGTCATTTTTTGGTAGTTTTTTCCTCAAGGAAAACATTTAAGAAACTTAAAAAATGAGATAAATAAAGTACCCAGTCAAATTATGGTAATTGGATCTTTATTTAAACACAAAAAAATGTTTTCAAACTATTAAAAATTCTAATCAATTGTATTTCCATGTACTTCTTTCTTTGATGATTCAATACTATTTATAAATAAGCATATTTCTATTTTTTTTTCAATTGTAAGAAAATGTATTTTATAGCTATAATTAATTATTATTTTTTAGTACAATTTAATTATTACGTTGCAAATGTATGAAAAAAACATAAAAATAATTGTACTGTACATCAACTAAAATACTATAATTATTTTTGCACACTAATTGTTCCTATACTGACATTGTTTCTATCATTGTTATATTTCACATACAACGTTAAATAGAATATCATTTACGAGCAACAATTTTAGGACAAATTGATTTTTACGATAATTTGTATGTCATGCGGTAAAATTATTTCCATCAATTTTTTGTCGTACGATAATTTATTTATGATAAATTATCGTATATAATTTCAATCGTATAATTTAAAAACCATACTCGGTATAACATATCAAGTTAGGTTAAGTTAGGTTAGATAATTAACAAAATAAAATTTATTAAATTATATTACCGAGAGAACAGTTTATCTGTGATTCGAATTTTTAAACACAAAATATTGGCACAAGTTCGATTTTTTACGATATTTTAAATAATGAATATTGTGTGCTCTCTATAACTGCATATGACCATAATTATTTAAACTATCTATTGTGCTGTTTTCATCGACTCGTGTGTATAAATTTCAAGTTGCATTATATTCCAAAAAACAATTTGATCATTTCTTAATTCATTATTATGCTATTGTTTTCAGTCGTACAATAATTTAAAAAGTTGTTGGAGTTCGAAATTCAAAATTATAAATCTAACACATAATTAACACATTTTCAGGTCTTCGAAATATGTAATTCTAGGTTATAAATCGTTTATAAAATTAAATTTTTATTTGTTAGACATTAATTCATTATAGGAGCACACTAAGGTAAGCTTGTTGGATGTATTTTAAGCCTTGTTAGATATCTCATGTTACTTTTTCGATATTTTCCAAGAATTTATAAATGCAGTACTGACCATAAAACTGGCACTACAAGTTTAAAATTGAATAACTTTGGAAATTGCATCCAACAAATTCATCAGGGTCATTTGTATATTGTTGAATGAGTTTATTTTTTTTTAATTTCATATGTAGTGCTGGTAAGTATTTAGCACTACCAACTTTAGCGGTTAATATCTTTTGAAGCAGTTTCAAATAAATTCCAACAATTATCCAACAATGCCTAACATGTCAGAGTAGAGTTTTTTGGAATGATTTTGAAAAGTTATGTAAAGTTTGTTTGTAGTGCCAACTTTACGTAACTCAATTGCTGCAGCTTAAAATAAATAATAATAATAGCTATAAATTTTACAAAGATTTAAAAAAAAATACAGAATATAAAAAATGTATCTATTAAATTACTTAATGCAAGGCTGAGCATAAATGAGTTTAAAAAAATTAAGTTATATAATAGATTACTTAAGTATTAACTTAACAAGTTAATTTTTTTCTAAAATACTATGTTATTTTTCTGTTAATTATTTTTTTTAATAAAGTCAAGTTAAATAATATACTAGTATAAAAACTAAAATGTTTTTATATTAAATTTAACTTGCAACAACAACAGTTTTATATTTTAACAATCTTAATTGTGTCATTATATAATGTATAAGTATTTGTAAATTGTGAGTATCGAAAAAAATATGATAAAAATTGAAGTTAAACGAAAAAAATGTATTTTTTTTTTAATTCAAATTATATAATATATTAAATTTGTAAATTAATATAATATTTGACTTTCTACGTTACTATTTTCATTTAACTATTAGTTTAACATTTCTAGAATAACATAAATTAACGAGTTAAAAAATATTGGTTAACTATAAAACCAACTAATAATTGTGGTATATTTTTATTTATTTTTTTTTCTATAGAATTATTTGTACTAAAATAATTCAAAATATCGAATTTTAATACTCAATTCATATGCTTCGTTTGCAAAACGAGTTCCCCGCTTAGCAAAAATCTGAAATCATTTTTGTTTATGACACGTATAATAGTAAATATACATGTTAAATTGCATTAATATTTCGCTATTAATGCCAAAAAGAAATCGTAAACGATTAAAAACACGATAATAGTTTTGACAACACGTTGCTATTTCATTTGTTTTCGTCATAATAGCATAATCGGTTTACGGTGATATTATTGTTTTATAATATTTCATTGTAATCAACACATACAACGTTTCTTTAAACGTAAGTTTTGTACGACTGTTAGTAATAATATCATAATATACTTCAACAGATTAGTATATCTTTTTAAATTGTTAAACATAAAGACCGTTATTAGTTAAATTAAACAATTTTTTTTTTCTATAAAACTAAACTAATTAACTTAACTTTACGAACAAATAATTAACTGAAATATAATTTTCTATCTTAGACATAATTTAACTCAATATGGCAAAAGTTAAGTCTTAAAATTATTAATTCGTTATATTATACCAAATTAATTAAATTTAACTAACTTTTGAACTCCTTATAATGCTTTGAAATAAAAAATATAAAAAATAAAATTCTAAAGTTTACAGTTAATTATCAGCCAAAAAATAAATTTAATATCGCACCGAAGGTAATGAATATATTATAATTATTCATATAATATATAAACGATAAATTAGTATAGCAAATTATTAAATTACCTATACTAAAATATACATAATAATTAATAATGTATATCTGTTTGTTTAAATTTCAGTAAAATTAATCAAAATGAATAAAATGGCATGTTTTAATGTTTAATCGTAAATTTCTCGACAATTTGAACTAAATTAAACCTTTTTATAAATTAATAATTAAGTATTTTAAAAAATTAATTATTTTTTCGCTATGTTTACTATAATGTACTTAAAAAACGTTCATGTCAACATTGAGAACAAACAACGCTGTGACATAATATAATTTAATTTTAATGTTTAATCGTAAAACTATCACATTTCAACAATCGACCGTAAATATCGATATCATTATTATTATTATTATTGATAAATTGAATTGTTGTCTGATACTGGCGAATAAAATATTAAATGGTTAACTATTATTATTAATTAAAATATTATTTTATTATTATGTATATGACTATAATAATCACCAGTCGACAACGCCCAAGAACATAATGCAAGGGCGTTGTCACTGCAGAAAAACGTGTCAGTAAACGTTCATTTGCCTAATGTTTTCATCTAGATTTCTTTAAGTATTTATTTTATGATAAATATTCAAAATACGTATTTAACAATAACATTTTCACTGTCACAATTTTCAAGGCTAGGCATTAATGTGTTAAAGTTAAAGTTAATTTTAATTAAGTATTTATAATTTATTTAACGTAACCTAACCAAGTTATTTTTCAGTTCATTATAATTTTTTTCTTATGAAGTCAAGTTAAACAATATACTTTTATAGAACTGTAGAATTATAGAGTATACAATATTTGTATTTATATTATTATAAATATTATCAATTAAGTAATATTTAATTGTTTAATTTAACTTGCCACAACAACGGTTCTTCTTACTCAACATATTACAATTTATTATACTGATAATCTATTCCAAAATATTACCACATATGTATATTACTTATGTAATACTCAAAATGTTAAGTCTCTACGATCAAAATTCAACGAGTTATTACTAAATAAAAAATTCCAAAAAAACGAAAACCATAATTTTGCCGATTTTATGCCATTTTTTTAGTAATTTTTCTTCTCCTAAAAAAAAACTTTTGAGAAATTCAAAAAATGTGTTAAATAATGTACCAACTAGATACAATTTGGTATGGAAAAAGTACCCTATTTGTGGTAATCGAATCATTTTTTCTATCCGAAAAAATGTTTTCAGACATTAAGGAAATAAAAATAAAACATCTTTGTAAAACCAATTGGTACATTCCTCGCTCTTCGCTCAGAATCTAAAATATTGATAAACAATGTTGTAATGTTATCAAAATATTATTATATAATAATTTATTATATTTTCCAAAGGTAAATGTTCTAAGAGAATATCATAATATTAGAACGAGTACTTCATATGTATTTTATAACATTTACATCATAGTTATATTCGATATTGGAAAATACCAATTTACTTTAAATCGATTTATATTTCTCATATAAACACGAATAGGTTTTATTATTATTAATTAAATATTACATGACGACATGACGTTATTGATGATACTCATACAAATATGCAAGTTTAATTATTTGCCAGCACGTTTGATTATTATGAAATAATTTAATGTATTGAATTCTAGTTCACATTTACAATTCAACTTTGTTTGACTCATCGCGATCGAAATGAGTCGTATATAATAATGTCTATGTCGTAAAGTATATAAGAATATTTGAATAAATATGTACGTAGGTACTTTAAATACTTTTCATAATTGTTTATACATTTTAAATTAAGTTATCTTATATTGTAGGTAGGTACTTTACATAATAGTTATATTTTTGTAACCATAACTAAGTTATCACCTTTCCATTTGTATGGATACATCTACGTACGTCATGCCATAGAATAGTTTTCAAATAATTTTTACAATCAATTTACCTATAAACAGGTACTTTTTAAATGTTTCTTTCACAATATTTAATACAGTTCTTAGTATATTTGGTATTATATATTCAAATATTAACAATTGGTGATATTAATTTCACTTATATTATATTTTTACTCTTTAATTCTCAAGTGTCATAAAAATACCTTTTAAAAATGTTGTTGCTGTAGTATAAAATATATTAAATATGCATACAAAATAGTAAATAAAATTATATTTTATGTTTACAATAAAAAACATTTTGTTTACCAAATATGATTATTTAATCAAGTGAAATGTTTTATCAAACTATACATTTTTAAATAACATTTTTATAATACTTTTTTTAAACACTATCTGTTCATTAAAAAATGATGAGTTCTTTTTTTATAGTTAAGCTATTAGATTCTTATAGTTTTGCTGAAAAATAAGAGTAATCACTAAAATCTTGTAATAATAACTAATTGGTATCTCATTATACTTTTATTCAAAATATACTTTACGATACTGATAATATAATCCACATTTTTAGATTGTGAGCAAAGCAAAGAATGTATTGATTTTTTAATGATGTTTTTTTTCATGTCTGAACACACAAAAATATTTTTCGAATATAAAGAATGGCCCGATTACCACAAGTAGAATATACATTTAATTATAAATTGCATCTACTTGGTACTTTATTTATCTCATTTTTCGAATTTCTCAAAAATCTAAGAGGAAGAAAAAAGTACTAAAAAATTATGGAGAAATAATATTATTAATATGCAAAATTACAGTTTCTGTTATTTTGATTTTAAATATTTCGTGATAACTAATTGAGTTTTGGACTTTTAAATTTTTTTGAGTACTTTAATAGGTAGTTTACACACGTTGTAAAATTTTAGATCAGATTATCAGTATAATATTATATTTTATTATATTAGTTTCGCTCAGAATCGTATTATATGTAATGATATTGCACACAAATCTAAATTACAATAAACCACTAATTTCTCAAAGCACCGAAGGAACGAAGTAGGAACGTCCAAAATCAACCTTCCTGCTTTTTTATGCTTTAATTGTATACATTTTTTTAATTCATTTGAATATTATGCTCAAGGCTGGCTATTTTATTTATTCAGCAAATTATAATTTACTATAATATAGTATCGATATCTTATCAATTTAAATTGTTTTATTATTTTAATTTAAAAATAAACGATATTTAGTTATAATTATATGTTATAAGTATCATGAGTGATACCCGAGCAATTCAGAATTTTAACACAGTTTTACAGTTTAATACATAGGAATAATTACGTATTATTATCGTTTCGTGTAAACAACTGTCGCTTACGAAAACACCGATCCATCAATTTTTATAGATCTTGCAATACCTATTATAAACCTATAAGCACAACAATATGTTATAACGCAATCGATGTTCGGGATCTATATTATAATAATAAAATTAAAAATTATAATACGTACGTATGTAAATTAACGACTCACAGAACGCACAATCAAAAGTTATTCATTATTCAATATAGGAATGTCAAATGACGTGATTTTTGTCTATTATTTCTTCGCGTATAACTTAAATATATAATTTAGGTATATATAATAGGTACAGCCGAATTCGCGGGGATTCTCGTATAGGTAAGTATATAAATCTACTCGGTTGCACGCTGGTCAGGTATTTATATACCGCATAGTTATGCAACCGTGGTCGTTGTAATAACCTTGTTAAGAATGTCCGTAATTTATAACATTACGTCCCCGCGGTACTGATCGCAAAACTGGTCCGCCGTGGTACCGTGTTCGCCGCGATTATATGTAACTATAAATATAATTTTTTTTCCATGCGTTTCACTCCCACAATTCGCGTTTAGTAGCCTAGTTTGTAATTAATTATCGTCAAAATGCTTTGGGTAGTCGACAAACAAAACACCGTATAAGGCGTTTTTTTTTTCTCGGCCGCAGACGACGTATTATGTATTAGCTGCATTATACATATTGTGTTATTATTGGATATTATGTCGTGGAAGGAAATAATTTTAAGAGAATTCAAAACCAAGAACGAATAAAATGCGGTTCTTTTCTTCGCTCGTTTTTTCGCGTTCGAAACTGGTTCGAAATATTTTATAAGGATTAAATATTATACTCGCAATAACGTTATTTTTTTTTTCGTTATAATAATAATCGTCGTTGTTTTATAAAATTTTGAAACTTCAAACTTCAAAACTTCATGTCATCATTTTTTCTTCCTCATCATCATCGTCATTAATATCATATCCAATATTCTTATATTATTGTATCCGGTTGGGTTAGGTTCGGACCACGCATCGTAACCGCATTTAGTTCGTTTAAGATGTGACTTTAAAGAATATAAAATTAAATACCGAAAGTAAAACTTAATGTAATAGATTATTATTATTTTAATATTAATATCGTACCTACATGCTACATCGATTATATTGTAAACAATGTAAATAATTTTTATGCAATAGAAACTGTTTTAAATAATAACGATACCGTATAACATAACATTAAAATCTCTATAATATATTATAATAATGTTGTTAAAAGAAAATTATTCTCAAAAATAATATAGTTTACTAGATAGATTAAACATTTTATTACTGTTTCGCCAATAGAACACTTTGCTATTAAAATTTCGGTGAAGCATTGAGGCACACATTTGGGTTTAAAGAATAATAATTCAATGATTATTGCCAGATTTCAGATTTATTACATTATAATGATTAAATTATGTATCTACGTAAATATGTAATTAAAATGATAAACATATATGATGGGCAGTCGATTCTAGGCGTTCCTCCTTCGTCTCTTGAGTCCTCGGAGAGAGGTTAGTGGTGGAATGTTATTGGAATTCTATTGAGCTATGTATTTATTAATCATTTTTTACTTTCGGCATCATTAAAATCTCGAAATAAAATAATGAATTTTTTTTTTAAAAAATAACACTGAATTATGTAGGTAAATTGTAAATAGATAAATAATTATATCGACTCTAAATATTTGGGGTATAATCTGGATATTTTCATACCAAAATACATGAGCTAAGCGATAAATACCATTTCGGGAAATCTTACCCGGGTGTGTATGTGTACATGTGCTTTTTAGCGTACTAGTTTAGATTTTTTACACCGATACGATTTCGTAATGCAGCCCAAACACTTGAAAATATGTAAATTACAAATTTATGAAGTTTCAATATAAGTGCGTAATAATATAATATAAAATATATTATTGAGCATTAGCTGCTAACGTGTTTGTAACTGCAAGTTAATTCAAATGCAACGAAATTTTAGTGCCAGATGTGTACAATGAAACGTAATAACGTGCTATAAATATTTTTAAAATATGTGTCAAGATTAAATCTAACCACAATGCGAAAAAAATGTAACTTAAATGTTATAAAAAAATAACTTTTCCAAAATATGAGGGAAAAGATGTTTTAAATAATTATACTGTCATGGATATTTAAACTTTATATTGCTTCGAAATTAAGTACGTAAATACAATTGATATCCAGTGTAAATTGTAAATTGTTGGAAACAACAGATAAACGCGAAAAAATTCTATACGAATATCAATTTTAGACATTTTTTTTCACCACTGTCTTCCGCTTATTTGTTACTAAATATATCATTATAATAATAATACTACAAATATTAATAATATTATATCATGTTATATACGCTAGATCCGAACGGACGATAACGCGCATAGGTACCGTTTGTAAACCAGCCACGTGCACAATATACGCAGTGTTTTTTTTTTCATATATATAAAATCGCATAAGCCGAGTTGTAACGCGAACTAAATCCGTGTTGTTGTTGTCGTTGGTTTTTTATGTAAATCACGATATAACTGGATTGCTCCGGTTATACAACGACCGCCTCTGTACATATGTCTGTCGCGCGTGTGTCGGAAGAAAGTTGTCTTTTAAAGCGAAAAATCGTATTGGGTTGGGTTATATTATTATTATTATTATTATTATTATTATTATCATTATCATTTATTTTTTCTGCTATATTATTATACAGAGTGTTCAGCGAAATTCACGTTACAAAAATTGGCCATCGGAATTACATAAGTTTTCATGTGTTATCTTCTTCAATGTTTAGTACACACTATATAATCACGCATATGATTTATGCTATATTATTATATTATATTACAAACAAACAAATTTAACTTAGGCTATAATGTAAAGTTAATTTTAATGATTGTGAATTTGTCAAGTTATAGGTATTTAAAAAAATTGAAGGTAAAATATATATTTATTATATTATATAATATATTTATTTTAAAGAAATCATATATTATTAAATTTTTTAAAATTACTTAATTTAACAAGTCGAAAATATTAGTTAATTATCCTGCGCACCCACAAGATAAAATCCCACCCGGGGCAGCAAAATCAAAATTTAATAAATTAGTACATTTTAATAATAAAAAAATAAGTACATAGAAGTTTCATAAGTTCAAATACACGATTCATTAATTGATTTCAAGCCAAAGCTTAAAGCAATATTTTATGAACTAAATAAAATCTAATAATTATATTTTATTTTATTTTTATGAAACAATTTCAAGGGGAGCAACGGCCTCTTAGATCCTCTAGGTGGGTGCCCTTGGGTACATATTCTGAATACAAGTGATCTAATTTTATTAACTAGTTAAATTAGGTTTTTTTAAAAATCGTAAATTTAAATAATAGTTAAAAAACCTAAATAACCTAATATAGTTAAATTATTAAAAAAAAATTAAATAAACTTACCTATAATTAATTTTTAAAAATATACAAACTTTTGTATTGATAAATTTATATATATATATAAATCTATCTAATACATCTATAATTAAAATATGAAACTGTAACTTGGAATTTTAGAAAAAAATCAACTCGTTAAGTTAAAAGTTAATAATTCAAAGTAAAAGTAAGTTGTTACAAAACATAATTAGAATTAACCTTTTAACTCGTTGACGCCCATCCTTGTGTTTAATATTATAATATTTTGCATATATATTAATATATTACCTTTTTGACCAATGGTGCAAACATGAAACATCTGACAGCCAGTCTCCACGTCCGCGTAGTAACCTCCGATGACTTTGCCGTCACATGAGAAATTCGTGTCCGGTAAATTGTCAAAGTCCAAATACTGAAAAGTGTTGCAAAAGCAAAACACATTATTATAGCGAATTATTATTTTCCTTATCTAATGATGTCTTACACTATTTTCTTAAAAAAAAAAAAAAACTTAAAAAGAGGATGAGCGATGAAAATACTAAGATGGATACGTAAATATGTTCTATTCATAGTGGATAGAACAAGAAATAAATATATAACGATAAGTGTAGGAGTTACGTCAATTGTATATAAAATAAGAGAGAACAGGCAGAGGTGGTTTGGATATATTATGAGATGATTCAGAAACAGTGAAAATTGTTATAGGAATTAATGTAGAAGCGTAGACCAAATAAGAGATGGATATTTGGAATATAGAGTGATATTAAGATAGCTTGTGTGAATGGATGAAAGGTAGGAAATTGAGATTTATGGAGGTACCAAGACTTTGGTGGCCAACCCCATCTAATTGAAAGTCTAAGGCGAAGTAGATGAAGATAGTTATTATTAAAATTACTAAATTGCGCCCGGAATTTTTTAATTTCTATCATGAGTATAGATAGTAATTTTCGCTCATAGTATGAAACCTTGAATTTATTATTGCCAATTTTATACACTGCTGTAAATTGTATTGGTGTAAAAGCCTAAAATAGACATCGATCAATATTATAGGATGATCGTATGAGCGGATAGATGGAATATGGAATGATATTAATATAGCTCGTATGAGTATACAAGAGATAGGTATATATCTATGCAGTGGGGCACACAGGGGGTGTTTAGGGATTATCCCCTCTTCCGAAATGTCTACTATCATTCAATTTGGATTTATAATCCAGTACACGTTCATACAACGAAGCTCAGTGACATAAAATTTGCAGTGAGCAAATATGTACAGTTTATACCCAGTGATTTATTGGAGCGTATACGGGAGTATACGGCGTATACTCATAACAATATTTGTATAAAAGTGCGTATACGCAATAAAAATAATAATTTTATAAGTATACGATAGGTATACGGCCATAATATTTTATAATTTATAAATTTGTTGTACACTTAATTACAATAAATGTAAATAATTTTAATATTTAGTGTATATTATTAATGAAAATAAATCTATAAAGTATTATGTTTCTATTAGTTAATTCATAAATTATACCTCTACGACTTAAAATTAATAAAATTTAAAACAAAAAAAAATTTTTTTTTATAAAGTGTAGAATTCTAGTTATAATTTATTTATAGTTATTAAATATAATTATTAAGGATAAAAACTAATTATTTGACTATATAAAAAAAAAAATTAATGTCATAATAATCATTTCAAATAATTTTTTCTTTTTTAATGTAATTTTGAGAAAAATATTGCGTATACTCAAGACATTATTTACCAATACATCCCTGTTTATACTATAGTATACTTTATACCTTATTGCATATAGAATTCTACAAAATTCTCCTCTTAAAAAAATTATTATAAGCACAAACCCTCATCCCTTGCACCCGAAAAAAAAATCATATTTGCACCACTGTATATATGAATATATTATCCAGATTTATTTAGTTGTAGGTCTAGTTTGGCTGACCACCATTTAGTTATGAGTGTAAAGAAAGGTAGAAATATAATTGTTTATTCTATTTGAAATATTGGCTCATAAAGTAATGAATATGTAATATTTTAAATATATAAATAACTAAAAAAAGATATATATATATATATATTAAACAAAATCACTGAATGTTTTGCAATTATAAATTTAAAATCGTTTGGAGAATGTCAAAGGTTACATATTATGTAGATAAATAAAATAATGAGCACTTTTACATATCTGTAATCTGTAATCTTTATGCCAAAATAAGACGAAGATATAAATAATTTATTTATCCATCATTTTGTAACAAAATGTGTTATGCATATTAATCAAATATTATTAAAATAAATAATAATAATATTAATACGTAGGTATGACAGCAAAATCAATCTTAGTATAAAAAAAAATTATATGACAATATAAAAAATAATTTATTATGGTCTATGGCATGCATATACGTATCGCGTCTATATAATAATAATAACTCTTATGTATTATAATAAATAATATTATTATACTTTTTAATATGTAATCTGACCTTTTCGTATAAGATATAATCATTTTTCTCCGGTTTAGGTATAATTTCATTTTTATTTTTTTTTACAATTTTATACTTCTGTCTATATCTGCTCATATATCAAAACACAAATTATAACCACTAAAAATGAAATATTTAATTTGAATTATGTTTAAAAAATAACATATTCTAAATATCGTACGTGTATTACAATATATATTGCTTTCTCGGTGTATATAACTATAATTATTATAATATACCTGTGGTTTATGTTTTTATTATTTTAATCATATTTTAATTACTATTAAATATTTGGAAATAAAAAATTCATGACCGTTTAATTTTTATCTGATTTACTTAGATAATTTGTTTGTAAAATCCTTCGTCTCCAAGTCCAGTATTTTATTATGTAAATACGGTAATTTTCCATTTAATTTCTTTTAATCATTACTATTATTAGGTACTAATTTTTATTTAACTGCTAATTTATTGTGCTAACGACGATTTTCAAATACCTTATATCACTATATTATAAGTTCCATTTTTTTTTTTTAGTATCGTATAAATTATATTTTAACTACCTACGCGGTTTTTCGAATGTAAGTAATGTTACATAATTTATAATATTATTTTCGTCGGTTATGACGTTTAATTTGATAAGATTTTGTTAGGTATTGATGTTTCTACGTAAAATTATAGTAAACGGAAGAAATGTTGAAGACTTTTTCTGCACTTATGTACAATAATTACTTAAAAATTAAAAATAGGAAAAATAATATCTTTATAAAAGGTAATTTATGAAAGTCGTTTTGTTTATTATTTTATTTCTATATTTCGATATCACGATAATAATATACCTAATATTATGTATCGTTTAGTGTTTACCAATATTAATAATTATTATTCTTTCTTAAAATTAAGTTCTGTATACAAACTTTGATATAATAATTTAAGCTTATAAATTGTATAACTATAAATAATGGATTTTCTTTATCTTTGAAAAAATTGATGATTTTTTCATAAAGTTTTATCGAAAATTTAAGATTTGTATATTAAGTTTAACCAATAAACACGCAGATAAAAATATCGTATTTTCTTATACTCTACAAGAGGAAATGTAAACGGATCAGGTATTATATAAATAATTAAATATATTACACTGTCTCTTGTATCAATTGAATCGAATTTTAATTTTTTTTTTTTTTTTTACGTTAGTTTTTTAATATTATAAACCACTCATCTACAAATACATTCTCAATAAACAGACTTTTTTTTATAAATACGAATATTTTACGGATACATAGTATATATTTAGTAAAAAACTCACTCCTGGTTGCACGGCGAAAGTGTAAATATTGGCGGCATTCCACCAGCAATTACAGTTCCACAACACGGCTGAAAAAAATAAGAAAAACAATAATTATATATCTATCATAATAATACGTTATTAAATTAGAATGGAAATACGTGAGCTTCGAACGACATAAGATGATAAAATTATACCTAAGAGTATACGACTATATTATTACGGTTGCGACATATAATATTATTAACGTTGATTTGCCATTATAAAATAATGTAATAAGTACAAAGTGTCGAAGAAGATTTGTCCGTTATTATAATCTAATAGTAATGCAATCTATTAATAATGCACTACATTATATTATGAATTTATGATTATACGTGTGTTTGCAATTTAAACCATAACCGTGGTAGGTACAATTTGTTACCGTTACGTTAAAACGCGATCGCGATCGATGTAAGTATAATAATAATAAGATATCTGCATCTACGATCGTGTTACCACAGTTCTCGAGTATACCGTGAACCAAATTTATAAAAACCTAACCTATTACAGGAATACCATCGCATGTAACGAGCAATGGTGGTGTATATACAGAGTCACCAGAACATACTGTGTACAGGGCGAATCTATTATCGACACTATACTATTCATGTTTGGTCCGTCATTTTGATTTAAAACACTATTTATTTATAATTTTTAATTATTCAATATTATACATAATATTTGTATATTCGATTTTATTATTATTATTATTGAAACTTTTGACAATTTTAATTATAATAATATTACCTACCAATAAAATAGATTAAAATAATATGTATTATAACATTGAATAATAATTTGTTTAATCAAATTAACAACGGAGGGAACACAAGAAGAGTTGAGTGAAAGATAAAATAAAATATTATCGGGGAAGAAAATTTTGGGGTTGTCCTGGATTTGTCTTGGCAAAGATAATAAGGTAAAAAATAATAATTACCTAATTAAACCGATCACTCATCCATGTATTATTATGTAATATGCGACCTCGGTAACCGTGCGTGTCTCACTCCTCGCCCTAACCACGGACGAGAAAGAGTAAACATTCGTCTAGGGGTCCCCAAAATATTATCGAATCTCAACGATACAAATTATAGAGGAAAGTATTAGAAAGATTAAAAAAAAAGTTATATTAAATTTAATCTTTTTAACTCATTATCTCTTGGTAAGTTTATAATCGTAGTTGTTAGAATCCGACAAAATACAATTTACCATAAAATATAATATTATATAGAAAAGTTTTTCAATAGCTGCGTAAATTCAATATCGTAATTATATATTTTGATTCAAGTAAAACGGTCTAATTCGATTGACGATATTTATGCTTGAATTTAATTGCACTATATCGAAAATTATATAATTAATAGTGTATCGTTTATTCAACATTCAACTATTATTATTATTAATGTTACATATAGATATAGTTATCAAAAATTTAAGATAACAAAAAACTACATACGATTTTTAATATGATAAGTTTAGTATTATAAACGCTATTTAGTAAATCAAAGGTATTATAGCTTACTTACCTAAAATTATAATAAAAATAAATTTCATATAAAAGAAATATTGTACCGAAAATCGCATGCATTAATAATAATTAATGCTAACTAAAATTAGAAAAAATAAAGAAGTATCGATTATAAACGTAACCAATGATATTTTTCGAAACAGATAATTCGAATATTAAAAAATAAAAAATAATCATTATAGCCTTTATAATAATATTATTTTCTATTATACATAATCGACCAGTTTTGGGACCCCTCGTCTAGTACCAAACTGCGGTTACTCGTTCATACTATATAATATAGTCGTTAAAATATTATATTAATAGTTATAGTTTAATATATTAGTATTACAAACTTTAATTTATTATACCATTGTGGCATTGTACTTGTATCATAAGTGTGGTATATTGTGGTTGTCAGATTTGAGTATTGAAAAATTGCACGTTGGAATTGCATATAAGTTTTCATAATAATATTTCATTTTCAAACAATATTCTGATAGCCAGTATGCATAGCATTTTAAGCTGAGATGAGGAATAATCTAACGTGATAAAATTTTCGACGTCTAATTACTTTGAGAACGATTGTAATCATAAGGAACTCATATTTTGTTGTTAATATTTCATTTAAAACTATTTCACTTTCCAATAATATTTAGGTAAATATTATTATTATTTAAAATTGTATATCGGTCATACGAAATTATAAAACATTTATTTGCATAATATATATTAATCAAATGATCAAAAGTTGAATTTTTTAACAGAACTTTAATAACCAGAAAAAAGTACGCATATGGATTTTTTTATCTTGCTCCGCCAATTTTCCCCAGCCGGACATAGGTTATCGTAATTTAAATAGTTTCGTTTTCATGTGATTATAATATAATATAATAATATAATTAATCAACAAGTGTACTCATATGCATTTGGGTAATAATACAATAAAAAAAACCAGTTTTTATTAGTTTTTTTAATCTTTAAACAATTCGCCGACAGAAGCAATAATAATATTAGTAAGGAATTAGGAATCAACAAACTATATATCTATGAGGTAATAAGGTATATAATTATATACGCGTACCTACGGCGAGATCGGGTTTTCGTTTTAGATAGGTATTATTCAACAAACGATTTTTGCACGAATCCTGAATTCATCGTAAATCAGTTCGTATAACAGATTATGTACGATTTAACGTTACATAACGATTGTTGAAATAATGCGAACATAATATAATAATATAATATCGTACTCGCCAAATCGTCGAAAACTGTGTGTTATATTATCGTATTATACAATAATAATAACAACAATATATCGATTTAAAAAAAAGATTTACGATTTTCGAGATTAACAAGCGTTCGGGAATAATGACCAATTAAAATTAATATATCTATCGGATATTCTAGTATTTTTGATAATTTTAAATTTATCGTTCAACAACACGTTTTTATTTATATATATATGTATATATGTATATGTATATGAGACCACAATGGACGCAACAATCGTTATCCGTGAACAATAAATATATCCTTTGAATATATTTTATAACGCGTAGACAAAATTATATTGTATTATAAAGTGTATAAAATTATATTATATTATTATCTTATAAAACTTATATTTTCCAAAAACACGTTTATAGTATTTTTTTAAGAAGATTGAATACACCTACTCGAATAACGATTGTTAGTATTATGCGAAATTCGACACGTCGCTATATTGGTTGGTATTTGTTTATGGATTTTAAACCTAACCGCAAACAACATATAATATAATGTAATATGATGTCGTTACGAAATTTCTCCTAAAACCACAAAATATGTTTAATTTTCATATACTTGTGACTTGACGAACACTAACATGAACACAACACCAATTTTCTATAATAAATAAATAGTAAATTAACGATCATTGGTGGAAATCAGATTTTTTCAAGTTTTAAAATTTTTCAAATAATATGAATGTTTTATTTTATTTTATTATATGTAGCCAATGTAATATAATTATAAATATATATTATAATTATAATTATATTATATTGCCATATTAGCTTCAAATGCTATAATTAATATGATATAGAGACTATAATTTTTAATTACAAACATGTTATAGAACGTGTTTATATTGTTAATATAAACAAGAAGTTCAAAACAAAATAATGAATTAAATAAAAAATAATATTATTTTGTTATTGCTTAAACAACTTTAAAAAATGTAAGTCGTTTTTTATAGTTTTATATATATATAAAATAATTAAAATGATCATCCATAATATTGCTATACTCGTACACCTAAGTATGTTAGATTTTGTTTTTTTTTCTTAATTAAATTGTATGCATAATAATTTATTAATGATTAATAATATTAATAATTTAACGAATTCGGTTTTCAAATGGCAAACAAATGATCCGAAACTGTTTGCTATATTATATTATTTTCCGTTTCTTTATTTTATGCGAAATGCAATTAAAAATTTTTGTCGCATTACGGCTGGCTGTAGTCATGTCGTAGATATAGCGAGACGTGAGCACGATACTCAATTAACGATGGACGGACGGCGAAATTTGGAGAAAACAATACGTGTGCTGAAAATACATTGTTTGATGTCGAATAAAATGTTGTTAATTATATTATGTATTGTATGGGCATCAAGTAGTACGACGCAAAAAAATATGAAAATTGTTTATAAAAAACTTTACTACCTCGTTTTTCTTTAATTAAAGGTATTCTATTTGATTACGAACCATTATTGTTTGAATTGCAAACAAATTAGCTATCAATAATCAAGTTTTAGCTGTTCTGGGTATATTATAAAACGAAACTTCTCCAAATTCCATTATTCTCTCACTTTCAAGTATCTTTTACCTCAATCGTCCGTGTTATTCTCTTAAATATGCTCCTTTAATTAATTGATATAACAAGAACATCATTAGGTGCTCAATCAGTGATTAATTCAGAAAAGAAATTGAAAACTAAGTCCATCGTTTTAAACGTTATAAACCTAACTTAACCTCCCACTCCCCACACACACATATACACACATATTGGTTACAATAATATTACAAAATGTAAAACTTTAAAACGGTTTGTAACAGTTCCAAAACATAACCAAAAATATGGATATTTTCACAAAACAATAATATTAGTATTTGAAAGCTTTCATCAATTTATAACTTAAAATCGCTAAACACACACAGAATTATTACCTACAACGTCTTTCTTTTCAAATTACTAAATACAAATAGATTGATGACTCGTTTATACTTAGATCGATAAATATTAATGTTAAACATTATAAATTCATAACTAATATTCGAAATAATTATTTATTTTATACTCATTGTTTATTTTAAAATTACATGTTAAATGATCCTGTTAATATTTTAATATCTTCTGTCTCAATATCAAGTCATTAAAAACTATTTAAGTAATTATTGTATAAATTAATAAACTATATTACATTATAAAATTATAATAGCGCATTATTGTTGTTAATCTAAATTAAATTGAACACTAACAGTAGAATGAAAATATAAACTAATAACGAGGACATTAAAGTCATAATATGTAAGGAACTGTAAAAATTTTCTCATCCTATAGAAATGATTTATGTTTTAATAACCGATATTTTAACCCAAAATGGCTAAGTATTGGTAAAAACCAATTACAACTGTCAACACTATCCGTCGAAAGTTTATGTAATTACAAAAATATTGATTGCTCGACGAAATTTTTAGAACGATAAATAGGTATTCCATTTGAACAACTACTTTGAAATATTGAATATTTTAATACTTATATATAAGTTATTTAATATAATAAGTATAATATAATAACTTATAATAAAATTATGATTGATATACATATAAAATATGAATACGTATATTATAACAACATTGAATCTAAATAATATTTAAGAGAAAATAACAAGTTTTCCTAGATTCATTTATTGTCTTGTATAGATGACTAATTTAATTGTCTATACCCAAAGCTCAGTGTCAGACATTATCTAGATCAGAGATTTCCTAACTTTTCATGGATATAATCCATTTTTGAAAAATTGTAGGTTTACAATATGACCTTTGTATATATATTTAGATTGAGATTAATAGTAAACTATACTATATCTCGTATATTATTATAAAGTGTTATAATAGTTAGTATTATATATGATAGTTTACATTTAATTGTTTTCCTTTCCTTAAAAAAAGTAATTTTTAAACATTTATACAACCTACCAAAAATTATTTTTATCAAGATCCAATGTTTGAAAACCTCTCGTGTAGATTCATCTACAGATTATTTATTAAAATATGATTTATCTTATTTAGATAATTGAATCTAATATTCCTAAAATGTAACATAATATAATTACAACTGCCAATCATAAATGGTAAACTGAACGATAAAATATTTAAAAATTATTTGTTCTGAGACTTTTTAATTGAAAATATTTATACAATAATGACGACTCTAAAATTATTATATATAATATTAAGAAATTAGTATAGTAGAATTAAGATAGCTAAGTGCAAACCCAATCTAGTTGGGAGAGTAAGACGAAGCAGAATATAATATTTAAAAATTAGAATCATCCAGACGATCTATTATTCAAGATTAATCTATTACTTCATATTATGTAGATAACTTCTTGGCCGATTATCATGCATTTGTGTATAGATAATTATAATAATTATAATTTAACTACAACACTGCGTATGATTATTATATATCACGAAAAATACATCATGGTCACTGAATGATGGTAGATGTGATTTCGGGGTGATTTGGAAATCAGAAAGGAGAAAAAACAAATCTATTTTGGTGTGCGATTTTCGGCGCCGTGCGACACGTCATATTGTCTATATATATTATATACAGGGCGATCGTAATAATATCATTTTATGAAAATAACGAAAAATAACCGGTGGAAACGATTTTTTATCAAGAAAATACCTTATATCCGCCCAATTTTACAAACGCAAAATTCTGAAATCATCCTGTATACACACATACACATGTGCCTATATACATGCGGTCACCTTACTTCGTCAAACGCGGACACGCGTGCGGACCGCCGTCGACACGATCCGTCATCGTAATTTATTATTATCGCGCCATGTCCGTCCGTCCGTCGTGTGCGTCGCTCTCCGGCCGCGTGACCGCCCGTGATTGTTGCCAATTTGTTCGGTCGAGCCCAGTTTTATTTTCTCCCCATATTTTTTTAACATAAGTTATGAATTTATAACATACGAAAACGACTCACACGACGACGTTATATTAATAATAATAATAATAATAATAATATATACATCACGATATTATAACATTATCATCACTATCATTGTAATATGTGTTAGCACATCGGTACATACCTATTACCTTCGATAAGGTATATTAGTTACTCATGGTTAGATAATAGGTATATTGCAAAACCAGTGAACTTGGTTGTAAGCATGGTATAAAATTAGAAAAATATGACATGGTATCGATTGGTGGGTAGAAATGTCGTCCGAAGATTTACCTACAGAATTTCGGGCTGTTAGAAGTGGTAGTACGTAGTGTTGTACAAAGATAACCCATAATATATATATAAGATAACAGATAATTGATTTTAAATTTATCTATATGAGATAAGAGATAAAAGATAACCAATTTTATCTAGATAAAAAAACAATTAATTCATATTTAATATTGTAGATCCAACGTTCGTACTCGGTGTAAACCATAGTTGTTATTATCATAATTATTTTGTAAATATTTATTATTATATTATGTATTATTATTAATTATAAACTATCTGGTGCTCCAGTTTAAACTATAAATGATGTTTAAAATAATTTTGTAATAACATTTTTTATATCATTGATTGAATAATTATCTAGATGAATATTCACACACAGCCTATTTATTTATCTAGATAAGATACAAAGATAACTGTATTTCATTTAGATAATGCACAACACTGATTGTAGGACACATTGTACAGTCATTTAGAAGCAATGAAAACCGCGGACACACAGAATAGTGTGCACTATCTCGGACAATAACAAAATTAACGTTGTAATATATCAAAATTATGCATTTTTGTTTATCAATATCATAATAATTATGTGCAGTTTATCCACATAATGAGATTAATGAGTATATCATCTGTTTTCGATTTAGATGCCATCGAGGTGATGGTTGCACGACAAGTCAGAAAAGACGAGTCGTGGAAAAAAAAAATTGTATTCAGTCTAAAACATATCTTCTGCCTATGTTAATATTAAATGTTATATAATCAATTCAATAATAATATATGTATAATATAGATATTGTATAGATCGGAGTGTTGAGTAGTAAAAAAAAAAACCATTCTAATAATTTTAAAAGCGTAAGAAGTATTATGCAAAAACAGCAAAAATCGAGCTTTTGGTTCAAAAAAATATCAGAAATTATCGTTTCATTTCAACTGTACAAAGTGTCCGTATACCGTTAAAAAGTGTTAAATAAAACATACTTTTATTTGTTACCGCCTGCCTTTGTTCTTACGCAAATTTTGTACATCGTTATCACCCACACAACACTCGTGTAAGATTAGGCTATATCCATTGTTGTTTTTGTTTACCAATACGACGACAAATTATTAATTTCTCTTAGAAAATGTACACGCCACCATTTTTTACATTACGATAGTAATGGAAATTGTATTCGATTATATTTTTTCAAGAACGTGTTATAGAAATGATATAGTTTTACGGTTTGAAAAATCAAAAGAGAATGTGTGATATAGTTTCGAAAAAAAATTGAACATAAATGATATATTTTTAAAATAAAGCTGGATCGCGATAAAAAATAAAAAAAATCATAAATTCAAATATCTGTATAATATAATAGTTATGTCCGGCGATGATAGTTAAAATTAAAAAAGAATATAATTTGCGTGTATGTTTTTTTAATCATAGTATTGTAAAATTGTTTATTTTTCAGTATGTACTTAGAAAATAAAACATATTGATAAATAAATGTAAAAGTATTATTATTATGTCATTTATACGACGATTTGTTTTACCATTACGATAAACACGTAGGTACACACGTGTCCTACGCCAACGGCTTCGAATCGCACCGAAAATTCACGAGGTTAGGTTCGACGTGAAAAATCGAGTTGGAAATTGTATTACAAAATAAAAACACATTGGTACGATATTCAAGTATGGAAATGTACATAATAATATTAAGTTATTATATAATCTTTAAATAAATACACACGTCGATCCGGCTGGCGTGTTTTATAGAATAAAAACAAAAGTTAATAATTCACATTATTAACTACCACGGTTCTTAGATAACCATCATATTATCTAGCGAACAATAATATTTAATACGCCAAAGAGACGAATTACAAGTCCCATCGTGGGAGGAAGGGAGGCATATTAGCGAAGTGCCTACACAGTAACTATACAAATACAATGTATAATATAATCGTGCGTGTTGCTTATAGTATTCCACGTTTTAATTGTCGAACTAGGTATATAATAATATTATAATTGTTAATACCTTGCGGAACGAACGCTTTGACGTAAATGATTTCACCTTACGAATTGTATTTTCTTTAATAACACGTATTCCCGTCTACGGATAACGAAAACAATGTAATTTTTGTGGGAATGTAAAAAGCAAAAATATATTAATAATCTCCTCTCGCGTTAGGTACCGTTTAGTTTTCTCGTACAAATCTGCAAAATTATAGCGATTAAAATAATAATATTGTTATTATTATTGTTGTTTTACACGATCTCCAAATGATTGATACCGGGGACGTCTGCACTGAAAATACTAAAGTTCAATCATGTGACTTGCGTGACGCGGAGTTCCGAGTATACCGCGGTAACTACGAGTATACTATTAATTTACCTATATCGATGCTAAAATATTATATATATACTTATTATCAACAATATCGAATACAAAAATGTACCGGGTTGTCGAAGCAGAGCATAATTTTAATTTTTAATATTTATCCGTTATATACACGTTTTTTCTTGTTTCTTATGCAATACGATCCAGTTTGGATATAAATTGTTCTTCATACAATTTTCGACTGCGAAAATCATAGTTCGACCTATAGCACGCTGTTTCGGACTAATTTGATCGAAACCTGCAGCTTCAAGGCTTTTGTATTAACCGAACAATAAAACGCGTGTTTTAAAGCGTGACTTTATGATCAAGGGCGACCTTAAAATATGCACAAATTATACAAAAATATATAGGTAAGTACGTATAGGTACCAATTGTAATTTTTCTGTACCCATAAATTAAGATATATTTTTTTAATTATAATAATTATTTTAACAGACGATTATTAAAATAATAAACAATTATAACAATAGTATAATTATAATAAAATCTATCGTTTAATCTGCAGTTTTTTTTTTTTTGCGTGGGAATTATATAGATGAAAATAAATGTAAATCAAAGTATATAGTACATATAGTCTATAGGTAGAGAAACAATTGTATTAAAAAAGTTTAGAAGTTAAGTTGAGTTAGATTATTGACTTCTAATGTCGTCGTCCAGAGTGAAATTTAAAAAAAAAATATGTTATAAATATATTACAAAAAAAAAAAAAAAAAAATGTTAAACTTCAATATATTTTAGAAAAATCAAGTTTATAAATTGTCTTAAATTTTACTAATAATAATGAAATAAGTAATCCGAAAGGGCGAATGATTTTAAATAAACTAAAATTGTGACTCGCCTAATATTATACGAAGAGTTATGTAAAAAAATCAAAAAGTATTAAAAATCAATCTAAAAAGAAATGAATTTAATAAATCATATTTCTGAGTAAAATTATTATTGTTGTTATTATTATTATTGTACAATGAACGAAGGCCACTAACTATATAAATGTGTTGAAAAGTTATATTTAAGTACTCCAAACAAGTTTTTTTTCAACTACAATATATTGTTATTTACATAATGTAATTTATTTGATAATCGATTCCAAACTAGATTTTCGGCACAATGGATCAAATGAAATCGTTTTAAATCCGTTCACATGCAAAATAATACGCCGTTTTACCGAAATAATGAAAAAGACACTTCCCGCTTTAAATACTAAAATCCACTATAATTGTATCGTTTATGACCGAGAAAAAAATAAATAATAGGTAAATGCAAATATTATAATTTCATTCTCCGGTGCCAGCCATAAAATGAGATACATTATAATATTATACCATGTAATATTATTTTCTTTATATGCCCAATTCGGTATAGATAATAAAGAAATGAATAGGCCACCTATATACTGATAGTGTTCCAAAAGGGGAGGAAAACTGAGGCGATTAATCTATTTTTCTTTTATGTTTATTATTTATATCTATATAGTTTTCTTTATATCAATAATTTTACTTATCAATAAAATGTTTTGATAAATCGTCTCAGTTTTCCTCCCCTTACGAAACACTACCTCGAATTGTATCAGTATATAGATGGCATATTTATTTCATTATTATCTATGCAATTCGATAAGTAAATGGTAACTTATTAGCTATTGTCTAGTTCGCACAATTATGTTTTTTTATTTATCACATCGTAATATAACCACAAATTAACAACTGAATTGGCACCTGACCGTCGTATGAATAATTTTTAGTAGCAAATAATGCGATCACGTAGTGGCGTAGTACTTAACCTTATGGCTTAAATGACACTTTTATTAAAAACGATGGATTGTTTTAATTATTTTTTTTTAAACGTGTCCGATATCAACTTTCTATTGTTTGTTCTGTTTAGGCTGGAATCGAGCCCAGACCACCAGTCTGAGTATTCTTCTAACTATAACATATTTTTGCCAACTTCGACCCAACAATGATTTGAATTAAATACAATACACAGTTATCGAAATTCGCAACAATATCGTACTTGGCAAACATTATTACTATTAAAGCAAAATTATTTATTTATTAAATCGAATAAATGAAAATTATTGTATTTCGTAATAATATTTATATAGCGTGTCATATGAGGTAACTATAATGAGGTTACGTCAGTCGGTGTAAAATAATAAGTCAAAAAAATTGTAAGAAGTTCAAAATTTTACATAGGCGGTTTGTTCCATCTCGAATGTAGATATATTTGGTCTGAATGGACTAGAGATAGGTAATCGAGATTTATAAGAAGTTTTAGAACTACGATGTCCGACCATAAGTATTATCTCGTAAGGAGAGGCAAAAGAAGAATTGTTACATGCAGTGGCGTATTTAGGTGAATTTCTTAGGGATTAATACATTTCCCAATTTTTATTTTGTTTTTAAGAAATATGTGGCTAATTTTAAATCGTTAATGTGTAAAACTTGATATATTATTAACAATAATAAAAACAAGAAAATAAAAATATTAATGTTAAGGGGTGAAACTTAAAACGATTCTAAATCAATCTATAATTATATTTTCAAAGGAAAGAATATTGTCTGGATATCCCCAAAAAAAATCTCTAAATACGTCACTGGTAACATGCAATAATTAGCAAAAACCTATAAAGAACACCTATGTGAATAATTGAAAAAAATGTTATAAGTAACATACCTAACCTATGATCAAAACTCAAGTAGCTATCATGACATGAAAAAATAAAAATAACAGAAACCGTAATTTTTCCGATTTTCCATCGTTTTTTATTAGTTTTTCTTCTCTCAAAAACAAACTTTTGAGAAATTCGAAAAACAAGCTAAATATAGTAGCAATAAAATATAATTTTTTACCTAAATAGTACTCTATTTGTGGTAATCGGACCATTATTTCTACCCCAAAAAATGTTTTTAGACACAAAAAATAAATAAAAACATTTTTGTAAAACCAGTCAATACATTTCTTGCTTCGTTTTTAACGTTATAATCATATCGTTTTAAATAGCTAGTGTTTTTAAACCCTGGTGCTATGCCACTTCAATAACTCGCCACACATATGTAGGTGTTAAATACAATTTTTAATAAACTTAACACGAATTTGTAAGTTATTACTTTTGACTTTACTGTACAAAAGTGTTATGAAAGTTTAATTAATTATGGACTTTTAATAATTTCAAATTTTGTATCCATTAACTTAATTTTCAACATCTTTGTGTTATTATTATTCGCTCAATTTCGTATTATGCAACTATCTACCAATAATATGCTACATGTAATGAAATATCGAAATAATAACAAAAAATATTTAATCCGGTTAAAAAATATTATTAACTTGCATAATAATTGATTTTCATCCCCCACTGTTTCTGTAACACGATATTTCGATTACCCTGTATACGCGCAAATGACGGACGAAATGACAGCATAACTTTCTCCGGGAAGTCAAAACAATTATAATCCACGTGTGTAATGTTTGCTCAAACATCGTTGTAAACTGGAATATAATGCACATTATACATATATACTCAATTTGTTTTTTAGTATTTTATTATTTAGCTAATTTAGAATATTTAAAATCTTATACGTTTATATAGGGGTATGGATTTCAAACCAAAGTCTATTTTTTCTAGGACAGTGTTTTCAACCAAAGATCTTTAACCTCATAATTTTGTTTTATAGGTATGTGTGTCATGCAATAGATGTTTAAATTAAATTACATTTTTTGTAATGAAATATATTTTCTTTTTAAATATTATATACTTTTTTGTTAAAAAAAAATAAAACTGTTATAAAAATATGTTTTTTTTTAAAATCATTATTGCAATTTAAATGAATTTTTGCTATTTTATAGAGAACCTTTTGATAGTATAAATGCGTGAGCTATATTATAAGTTATATATTATATTATATCTATGTTGAACGTCAGAGTAAAAAATGTATCGATCTCAATAATTTGATAATTAACAAGAATATTACAAGCTTATATAATAATGACTATATAATATAGTATATAGTGTATTCACTTATTTATTATAATTTTATACACAGTCACAAAATAAGCAAAATAAAAAATTAATTAATTTTGTGTTTAGATAATAATATTATATAATTTTATTAGGCAAACAAACAAATGCATATTTTGTGGTTTTTTATTACTTTTAGGAGATATTTCTCAATTTAAAATTTTTCATTACATTATTTTATGAATATTTGTTTTTATTAGTAACATTTTATAATTTATTTCCAGGTTATGTTCTAAGATTTTGTTTTATAAGAATTTATTAAATTACTTATAAAATCTCGTAGGTAATTAATTAACAAAAATCGTTAAACACTAATTTTATTTTATTTTTTTTTTTGCCACAAATAGTTAGTTCAGATATAGCAGATTTTTTACTATTATCTAATTTCTCGAAAACTTAAAATAAAATATTTTCAGAACGGATTTCATAAAAAGTATGATAATTTATATGTATTAAGCTTTTTCCTATTCAGTCGGCTGATACGAAAACGTGGCGTCTTTATGAAATTACATAACAACAGTGATGAGCACTCAACTATACACGTTAATACATTATTTTAATAATACGAGGACCTACATAGGTATAACATAATGTTCGTTTTTTCTCATATAACAAAAACAAAACCTGTTAAAAAACGAACGTTGTTGATTTATGAACCGTCCTTTTAAGTCGATAAACCGTATAGCGGTGACTTTACGCTGAGCCAGCGGGTAATATTCGAAGCCTAGGGGGCAATTTTTTTAACTCCATAAAAAATGCGGACCGCCGACGTTATATCCGCAACAAAACTGTTCGCTTGAAGTTTGTACAAGACACAGCGATGTGTTCGATATTGTGACCGGGTTTCGACGGGCTATAACGTACGTCCGTAACCGCAATAACCTGATTTTAGAATGATACGAAAATCGTGTAGGCGCTTTCATCAGAGGACAAGACTGATAAGGGAGGCTAGGCTGCCCCCCTAATACGTGTAAACACCGGATAATTGTAATTTGCCGTTTAAAACAAGTCTTCTGAGTCAGATTATTGATTTGTATCCAAGTTATAATGTTTTATATTCGATAATATATCGATGTGCAATATCCGCCAGTAAAGTCGTTCTCGGTTTACCGCCAGAATTCACAGATCATCGGGGCTGAAAACGAAAAATTAAAAAGACAGAAAAAAATAACCAACTGGAGTTTTTCAACTCGGACAAAAATCGTTGGAAATTCAACGAAACGCGGTCGTGATGTGCGTTCCATTCGAATTTCGGATATATACGGCCTGTGACGACTGCGGCCGTTCTCGTAATTTGTTAATGTATTATTGAATTTTTGATACACCGTCGCTCAATCGCGGGTGAATCAATCAAATTGCGTAAATGAAAAATAATAAATAATTTTATATTTTATACGTCCAACACTGCGTGATATATAATGCCGCTGAACGTCTCGCGTACACGTACAGTTTCCCACGGTGAAAGTTGATCTCAGCGGTCCGTTTTGATGCTTTGGGCGACCTCACACATTTCACACAGTCGCGCGCGCCATCGTAATAACAACATTATTACTACCATTATAATAAAGCTATTTATTCGCAAACATATAATATATTATACATTTTTTCCGTCCGTTTGAACAATTTTACTTTGACCCGTGTCCGCCCACCTTCGATGAATACAATCGTTTGAATTCGCGGTGTTTGAAATCGTCATTGACAATAATGATTCAAAGCACTAATAAACACCCAGAAAAACATTTGAAAAATAAGGTACTATGTATTGAATTACCTATCGATGAATACTATAAATCTTATTCCAATGTTAAAATAAAATATAATATTGATATAAATCAAGAATTTTTTATTTTAAAATTTTTTTGTCAAATCTAAACATGATATTGTCATATTTTTTGAAGAAATATCGACATATATTTTCATTTTCCCAATTGCTGATCACAACATGGCTTATACGAGTATTAGTATTTTCGTCCAAAACTATATTTTCGATTAATAATCGTTGGACACAAAGTATAAATGATATTTTATATTTTAGAACCAAATTTATGGTTACGAATAATTACTAACCAATAACCACTGGCATGATTTTGAAGTCACTAAGCGTATTATTACGAAATCGCGCCGCCTAACCTAGTAACCTATCCTAGCACTACTGTAACACTCACAGTTTTCCGGGGATAAAGAATTAAGTTCTTAATAAAGAAATAAGAATTTCATATACTATGTATTGTTAGGAGTGATAACGAATTGTTAAATAAATATTGGAAAAATGGTGAAGGGATATTTCAACATTTCGGTGCCAGGGTTTTATTTTATAGATCGTCTAAGTATGATGATCCAATAATAATATTATATTAAATTATTATTATTCTATAATTAAATTCATAATAATTTATTTCATAGTACGTACGCCAGAAATCAGCTTTTCTTAAATAAGAAAAAATATATTAATACTGTTTGTACATAATTCTAACTAGTTATAAGTATAGTGTAGGTACCCATCTAATTAAATACGTAACGAGGTCGAATATTATATTTTTCGTCAACCGCTACAACTAAACTGAACTGGTTTTGTTTGATAATGTAAAAAATACAATATGTACATATACACAACATATGTATACAGGTACTCCAATTTCGAATTAATTTAGTTATTTCAGCCAATTCGAGTACTTAAAAAATACGTATGTAATTTTTTTTTCGGCCATCTTAGCTAATAAGTGGTAATAAGTATTATTTCGCCATTGTTACTTATATATTTTTATGCACATATTCAAATAACAAATAACCATAGTGATATTTCGATTTCTAAACTCGCAAAGACCCTGGACGATATTATTGTAGTATATTGTTTGTACTTATTATTTATTCGAAAAACGAAAAACCGTTAAACATATTATTAAAATAATATGCGTTGTAAGTACCTTGTACAATTTTTTTTTTAGATATTTGTTTTTTTTATACAATAATTTAATATTCTATGCGCCAATTAATTATGCATATAAATCGATAAAAATTAATAATGGCCATGGCCAAAATACACAATGTCGCATATCGTTGTTTAATGTTTTTCATTATTTATGGAAACGGCCGCACGCTCGTCATTGAACACGGTAGATATTACATATTTAACGTAAATTTCACGCAAAAGTAGGTACCCGAGAAACAAACTCGGTTATTCAAAGAGAATTATAATACAATAAAACATAATATATTATTGTTTATAACGATCGATGTTCTCTCGCCATTACCGATACAATAAATATTTATCTAACGATAGTTCTACATAATATTATACTATCTATGCGTTCATTCCAAAAACAGCCTCATTAAAAATTTATAATACGAATATTTTCACGTTTTCGATATACCAAAAGTTTTGCCAGACGTTAACCATTGTATATTGATAACTATTATTTAATATAATAGAATTTCTCGAGACGAACTAATCGAGATAATAATCATTATTGTGACATAAAACGATTGATAAATTGCAGAATGTGTAACCTTGTCATTAACAAATAATAATTTAACTAATAACTAATTAATATAAATTAATACTAATATAATATATTAGATTTAAAAAGGTAACGTTAATTCATCAAAGTTGGACATCAACTAATTGAAAACTTAAAGTTAATTATTAACATATATTTTTTAGTTATACCTATGTGAAGTAGAAAGCACTTTCAATTTAATTTTAATGTTAATGAAATATGTAATTTTCAAATTTTTTCAAATTGTTTTCAACTAACCTAGTTACAAAATGTTATTAACTAACCATTAAATAATGAAAAAAATACTAACGACAATACGGAAACTAAACACCGAATATTAAACGTTTGCTACATGAATTAAAAAATATATAATATGTATAGTTAGATGCGCTCAAACTTCCGCAGGGCTTTGTAGAAAACGTAAAACCATTTGTGTTTATGTTTTGTGCTACCGGCTTTGGGTAGGTATATTATTGTGTTTTCATAAATAATTATAATTATTATCGTTTTCTGAGAATACTTGTTTATATAATAATTAAAAAATAAATATAAAATATCGTATTTCGTTATATTATTATTATTATTATTATTATTAATATTATTATGACACATCTCTGGTTCTCAAGTATTGATACGCCAGTGCAATGGCAGTCTATAACTGAATTTACGGACGAACGGACGAGCCTGGGGCTCGGAAAGTTTGTAGGCGAAAAACTGCGCGACGAGTAGGTATTAAATATTACAATAACCGAAAACATTTTATGGTTTATACCAATTAGATATACCGAACGCGAATTGTTCGAAATTTAATATATTTAAGTATTTACCAACGTAGAAATTGTTACGTCGTCGTAGTCGTCGCGTTGACCTATCTGAACATCGTGTTGAACTTTTGTTAATTGCGCGAAATAAACACATCAAACGCGAATTCGTAGAACGCAGACGGATCTACATTATTATATTTGTATTACGATACGTTTAAAGTGTTCATTCAGCACATCATCATTCGTCGAAAATCCCGCGAGCGTCTTCCAGCGATCATGATTCAGGTCTTACATGTTCCACCGTTACCACGGTTCGTCATTGTAACATAATATTATTGAAATATGCTCTCGCGCAGAACGAAAAACTAGTGAAAATACAATTCAAGGTAATATATTATACCGATCGATATTTGGGTATTCACGTTCGGTGATAAATGATACGGTATTTGGAAACGTGTCTCGACTTCGTAACTCGTCGTACAAATCGTCTACATTGAAAATATAATTTCACGCAGATACTGTTAAAAGTCAAATTTTTTTTATAATCTCCAAAGGAATTATAATCTAGTTTTGTGTCATTGAAATTAACAATTTTTTTTTAAATACTACTCAAATTTTACTTAATCAATTATCGAAAAAAAGTACTGTTTTAGTAATGCAAAACGATATTTGTTTTTTTGTATTGATATCGAACAATTAACGATATCGTAATATCGGAAAATATTGATTAACATTATTTAAAATCTTGTTATATACTAATATAAATGTTTCAAAAAATATAACTACCACTAAAATATATAATATCTTTCATTATTTAAAAATATCAAAAGACATTAATACCAATTATTGAACATCCGTGTACTGTTGATCGATTAAGGGACATGGGAAAACTTGTTCGATACTCTTATCGAATCGAAATATCGATATCGTTGTTCATCACTATTCAGTCAGTAACACTGTAAATTTTTAATAGGAATTATTAATTTCGCACGTTATTAACATTATAAATTTAATGTATATAATATTTATATTACATATTATTTTATATAATATGTATGGACCTATGTATATTATTTTGTTTTTAAAAACAGTTGGAATTTAAGTAGATACCTATTATAACATATAAATTTGGAAATTAATCAATTACTCCTTAAATCAGAATAATTGCTTGAAAATAAATCGGAATCTCATATCTGTGTATTTCATTAGCGTAAAATATTATCATATTCCAATCTACGTGCCAAATTATTTATCACAGTCGTCATATGGTTTTAAATAGACAAGATCACAAGGTTCTCTCGTGTAACAACATTATTCTTTAGACGTTCCATACCTCTGCAAAATTCGCTCGTCATCGAACCGGTTTTCGCATTGACTTCGTTTATTTGATTTTTCTCTTTCTTTCCATATTATTTTATGTAAGCGGATCCGGGCGATGCCTGTGCCAACTTGACCATAAACGTGGTACATGCGAGTCAGATACGTTATACAACCAGCAGCAAAACAGAAGCCAAATAGCATGTTATTACTTAATATAACAAACAAAGCCGATCTTGTGACTACGGTGTGCTGCACTTACCCTGTTAAAACCTTGGGGTGTTGAATTTCGACATAAATATTGAAACTCGTAGAACAATCGTCATGAAACATGAAAATAATAGAGTACCTACCACAAAGATGTTACAAACAAAGTATGTTCTTGGACATGGTCCCGTAGACGCAGGATGAACCCGAGATTGTCTAATATGTATACTATACGAGCCCTATTGTTTAAACATGATTGATGGAAAAATATAAAAAAATCCTTGTCTAGAAATCCATTTCTGTTCGGCATAATCATTTCAGTTCTTCGGAATGTCACTGACTTAACCTTGCCCAACCTGACTGCAGTGAACATATCAACAACAAAAAACTGTTCACGACTAAAAATTACCAGAACTTTTCCTTCGCGTTAAACAAAACAAAAAACTTCCAACACCGTGATTATTATGTACACCAAATCTTCATAATCTTAGTCGTCAGGCATGTAATATTCGTATAATAATCTAATAATGGAAATCTCTATATATGTCATCTGTAAAGTACAATTTTTTTTGTTCAATTGAAAATAATCTTAAGAACAATATAACATCAAATTGGACTAGTTTCAATTTTTTTTATTAAAATTATTTTTATTTATTTATATTGTTAAAGTCGTGAATAATATATTGTTGCGCATAAAAATTCACAGAATTATTTACAAAACGTGCAGACTACTATTATTACTTATTTCACTCTAATTATCGTTTATAACGTTTACAACTGAAATTATGTTAACAAACGTGACTTTTATTTAAATTTAACATAAAATATACTATCAACAGAAAATATATTTATATAATATAAGTTTTTATTTCTTTTTCAATTTTTCGATATTATATTTTAATCGAATCATTTACAAATGAAAGTAATAATTTTATTATGTTTTCCAAAATTTTAAAAGAAAAACTGAATTCGTTTATTCAACGGAAATATCTAATGACAATGGCCTACATGTTATCATAGCAATTTAACATTTTCTGAAACATGATCTTCTATATTTTTTAATGTAATATTATCACCTATTTATTGTTAATTTAAAATAATATAAATTCTTTTAATTTTAAATTCTTATCATCTTCTTTCTTAAAAAAAGACTTCATTGTTCTCTGTTTTGATAGATTGTTGAATATGGAACTCACGTAAAACCATTATTTGGGCGTTAGTCACACAAAAAAGGTTGATTAATAACACTGGTTTATTCAGCCGAAGAATATTACATAACATAAATTTCCACAACAAACTCATTTATGGTTAGTGTACCAAAAATAGACTAAATCTTAAAATTGTTGATAGATCTTTTTCTGTCCATCGGATGATGCACTTAGCAAATGAGAACTCATCTAACTTTTTATTTATTTTCTAAATATAATACTGTTGTAAATATTAAATACAATGCCTATGTTTTGTTTATGAGGAGCACATCAAGTAAATTATTAATGGATGAGCCATTATATAGCAGTTTATAGTGCAGTCATTCCTAAACAATTACCTGGGATCGATGTTTTTTCCATTCTAAAACATTGTATGTTGGATGCCTGAATCTTGTATAATTTCGAAAATAATTAGACAAAACCTTAAATTATGTCTCCAATCCAGAGAAATAACCATTTTTCTCATTTTCTCGAAAAAATACAGCGATTCCAAAATAAGACAATATTTTGTTTTGCACTTATTATCCCGTCCATTTTTTTATAATGTAAGTGGACCATATATTATGCATTATAATATAAAAATTTAATATGAATATTACTTATTTAATAATTATTTCATCGTGAAATATAATATTTAAATGTATACGGTTCTCGGCGACCTTCCAAGGACGTTGCCGGAGTGTGATAATGTAATCCGCATACAGTTACATCATTCTAAGTATATTTAGATTGTGAGCTCCGGTGAAACGAGTCTGACGACTATCCGGAGGAATATGAATGAAATGCAATTCAACCGATAACATTAAACGAAATTGCTGTGTATATTTCTCGATTACACTATTATAATTATATTATTATCGTCATCATATTATGTAGGTAATTTTGAATAACCGTTTTATAGCCCTATATAATATATATATATTTGATACAATAAAATATAATAATATTTTTCCTAATCATAAGTGGTAATAAAGGAGGAGGAGTTTAAATGGACTAAGCCAACTCAAATTTCCAATTAGCTTATAAATTTTTTTTGAGTTTTATATATATATACAAATGTTACATTGGTATAACGATATTGATCTATTGGCTTATGAAATTTTAATATATTTCCGCCTATGAATTTTAGAATATAATAACACCATATTTTTAATTTTATCATTATTGAAAATGCCCTCGATCAATATTTAAAAAATAAACGACAAACGAACAATACGTTTTTCTGCGATATAATTTTCACTCGGAAGAAAAATTCGAGAGATTTGAGGAATTAGTTCGTAAACAGTATGTTTTTAATATAAATTGTGTCCGTGTTGAATTTCAGACAATTTAATAAAATATAATACAATGACGAATAAGAATACGTCTAGTTCGTCCGAGAGAGTTGTTGAAATCGTAAAAATATATTATATAGGTATAGTAGATAATAAACAGATTTTTCATTATTTTTTTAGTGGTATTTTTTCCTCCTGTCCACTATACTCCATTTTCCGTCGTCGTCGCGGTAGGTACCCGAATATTATACGTGACTCAGTCGCGAGTTTTCTATCTAAAATATAGATAGAAGTGAATTGTTTTATATTTTTATTAGTGTTGAACGACGTTATAATCGATATATTGGATTTCTCATTGATGTATTTGATATCAATATCGAAATAGGATTATCATAAACAACGCTGTAAAATTGAAGTATTTTCCTGTTTGAAATATCCGAACGTCATGAAATTTAACATAATTAATACTAAAATATATTTCATAATTTCATATTTTTGTTTCGATATCGATATTTTTAAATATATTGTTCACCAATACTGATATGCAACTGGACATAATGAATTAAAAAGTTAAAATTTTGTTTATTTGAATTAGGACGATACTAGTTACTTTAGTGTAAACTAAGTAATTATTTTCACTTGTTAAGTAAAGTAAAATAATATAGATACTTTTAGAGAAAATAAAATGTTTTTAAAATTAATTTAATAATAACATTTTTATATTTTAATAACTATATATGTACCTATAGGTAGATGGTACTTAGAAAATATGATAAAAATTGAAGGAAAAACGAAAACAATTATTTTTTAAAATTAAACTGTATGATATAAAGTGTTATTGTATTTTAAAAATAAATATTTTCAACTTTTTTTACTTTTTAACTAAGTTAAGTTATTTTTTATTTTCATTTGACTATACCTAGGTTAACTACAATCAAGAGTAATTTTAATTTAACTGGAACATTTTTAGAATATTGTATAACATGATATAAACCAATGAAACTCGCTTAGCATTGATAAATTTATAGTCTCTATCATCATAACCTGACAATTATAGATAACTAATAATATATACCTAATATAGTGTAAGAATGCGATATTGAAAAAAAACAGTAATTGGATAAAAAAAATTTTCAGGCTATCATAATAAAATACGATGCTTTTACATCGATCCTATATCAATTATATAGTATATAATCGGAATATTTTGTTATCTACTAAATTATTGGGAAAATTCTATCACTCTGCATAATATTTATATGAAAAATTTGTATAACTTACCTGCCAGTAGAAATATCAGCAACATTGTGATCTCATTGGGCTCGGAAATGTCGTCCAGATGTCCCTGAAACGATAAATTATCTGATTAATAAAAAATATAAAAAAATTTGACGAATAAAAAATAATTTTATACCATAAATATTATTATTACTAAACAATACTATGAGGGTTTCATTTTTCTCTTGCATTTGATCCGCGTTAGAAATCGTTTGTAGAAAATAATACTATTGTTCCTTTTCTCTCTTTTTCTTTCAATATTTTTACTATTTCATTATCTTTACACGCACACATACATATAAATCGAAAAAAATTTAAAAATAAGAGAAAACAAATTTTCTGAGAACTCTGTATTATAATTTTTTTTTAAAAGACTTCAAAAATATATACATATATATTCCAAGCTGTGTATTTATTATAGGTTAGTTATATAATGTATTACAGTTTAATAAAATGAATATATTTTTAAAAATTATATTATACTGCATGACATCTATCATTAATTATGAAACTTATTCAAATGACGCAACAATAATATTGAATGCAATAAATAGCCAATATCAGTCATAATTATATCTATTATTTACAATTTATTTAAAATAATCAGACGTTGTTTTTTCACAAATTATTATAAACTTATATTATTAAAAAATATTATTGGTAGTTGTGTATACACAATAAATTCAGTGATTTTGATGAGAAGCATTGCTAGTAAATTTTCAATATTAGACTTCAAATCAGTTAGGTTTAACCTTAATTAAACTTACCTGCCAGTAATTTCTAATCTGTTTTTTTTTTTGCATACATATCGTATGGTGGAGAAAAGTAAATAAATAATTTATTATATAATAAATATATTTATTAAAAAAAATTATGTATTACATATTATATACGAATTCATTATATATACTTATAGAATTTGTTATTCAACTTTTCATGGAATTTTCGAATATTTTTTCAATGTTTCGGTGATTTTAAACCCCACAATTATTTGTATACGAGTTAGTCGTCATTTAGACTGTTCGAAAAAACAGAACAACAAACTCACGGTGTGTGTTATGTATACATAACTTAATCTAACCGCTGGTAAACACTACCGTGGTCGTACGTGGTTGCAGAAAGTATAATAATCTTACAAGAATATTAATAATAATGGTATATGTAACGCGGGCCAGAACCTTAGTTATTAAAAATATTATAATATTATAATGATGTAATAAATCCTATTAATAATATATGACACTCCTAAGTAGTTACTCCGACCGGGAATACGGTCTTTTTGGATGGAAAAGAATACCAACGTTCAATGGATATTTCACGAGAAAGACAAACGATACGGAACATTTTTCTATGTAATTAATGACACCCCCTCTTATAACCTCGAAAACGTATCATTAAGCTCTCGTGTAAATCGCTCGATGATCAATCCATTCATCTATTATCTCACAACGCGTCGAAGTAGCCAAAATATGACAGTCGTTCGCCTCGTATAAAAATATATATTATCAATTATTGTATTATACCCTCTGGGCGGGAAAAAAGTTGTAATAACAATAATAGAATATTATAATATGATATTATTTCAACGCAGACGCGATTAACATCGATGGTCGTTAACGAAAATCCGCCCGTCTCGAAACCATCTGAAATCGTTTGTGAACGTGCGTCATTTCTGTACTTACTAGTGTATTATTACGACAATAATAACAATGTATCAAACGAAATACGCGTTCCCGCAGAGTCTCACCGCCGTCCTTGAGAATCGATCTATAATGGTTAAAATATTTAACATTAAATATATACCATTGTTGTCGTTACATAGTTGTTGCCGAGAGGAGCGGAATGATAAAATTAATAAATGACTTTAAAACCGAATGCTGCGTCCAGGCCGTATTTATTACGTTATTAATATAAAACAGAAATTAAAACAGTGAAATTATTAAAACGAAATTGATCTTCATTCGCAATTCGTAATATTATTACCAAAGTATATAAAAAACACATATAAATCGAATTGTAAAATATTTTATTACGGTTATAATTCCTTATATACCTATGTAACCGTATAAGCTGTAACTTATAAAAATAACGTCGACTGCTTTAGGCGTAATAATTATAGTTGTCGGCGATTTCGTTTTCTATCGTGCCAACAGTACTCCCGTATTACGGAATTCAATTCAGACTCACCGACGAACGACAAATCAAAAATTTAAATTATATGTTCTTAATTTTACTTTACGGCTCAAACATTACAATTTCTCTCGCGTTCTCTCAATTTTTAATAAGTAACTGACACAACATCCTAACCTGTACGGTAACCTATCTGATAAATGTTAACGTGCAAATAACCGCGTGTTTACTCTTAGTGACGCTGTTTAGTTTTGAAACTCAGTTCAATTTATTTTAGTTGATACCAAACTACCCCTATTTATACCCGTTATCTAATATTAGATTCATATTAGCATCGAATCAGTATTAGAAAATTTGAAGAAGGAATTTTTTTGGGCCCCCCCTTTTTACAGCAGTTTAATTGAACTACCTGAAATATCTATTCGGCGTATGTATCTAATCTACATTCCTCGTGGTTGGGGTTAGCTAAAGTAACGTGGTTGACGTTTTAAGTTAACCTCTTGTCGTTCAATCACGTAGAACGAAAATTCCATTCCTTTATTTTATTACTTGTGGTATCTAATTGTCACTACACTATACGACCCATATTTACTATTCGCTAAAAACTATAAGATTTCCTATGTGTGTTTATTTAAATCGAATATACTTTTGTTACGAAATCTAAATGCGAAGTCTACAAATTCCAAAATACCACATCGATTACAATATTATGCTACTGTTTGTTCGGACGAACAGATTATAACTTGTGTTATAATCGGCAACGGCGGTTTCGATATTGGTCGTAACATTCGATAATAAAGCATAATTTTGGAACCGTGAAAAAATTAATATGTAAGCCCATTTTTTGGGAAATAGAAATTTATTGAGTAACACACCGGATTACACTGTGCATAATATATACAATTATATGCGTACCTATATTTGTTTATGAATAGTAATAATAATAATTGTATACAAGTGGGATCGAATCTTCGTGACCCATCCGGCATAATATCGAACCCGGCAGGGAAGAAAGTGTTCGCCGCGGATAATCGTCGTCACGTTGATAATTTATGAACGGGTTTTTCGCGAAGAGTCCTAATAATTATGTGTATCGACCCGTCTCGTGAACTCCCGATGATGATGAGTTAGTATAGTGGATCGCGGCGAGCACAACCCTTTCATTATTAATAATAATAATAATAATAATAATAATGATAAAGATGATTTATAATGTCATAACACAATAAAAACAATTATTATTATTATTATTCATCGCCGTCACGTGTTCGGACGTTTGGTGAGAGCCGAGAGGTATTAATTTTTACGATTCTTTTGCCTTTTCGACTCGCTTTAGCGACGTAATAGTAATATATACACTCTAAATGCTGACACTCGGGTGGTCTGCAATGATTACGTGATCATTATAAATCAATAGCATAATATTTATGTAACGAGCGCAAAACATAACACAGGGTACGATAATGTTGTCCATATCGTTGTTTATATCGATTGGTCTTCGCAATTGTACATAATTAAAACTAGTGAGCGTAACTATACATACATCGTTTTGCCAAAATGATTTTCGTTAAATAACGTGGTTCGATCAATATATTTAATTAATTAAAATATAAAATCAAAGACGATTATGATGACATTATTTTGAAAAACTGTGAAAATATCTATATTTACATTTCATTTTTTAATAAAATAAAACAAATGATTGAAAATCGCTAACTTGATGAAAATTATAAGTCGACACTTCAAAATTTTCATAAAATATACTCTTTAATTTGGATATTTTTAAATTTTACATAATTTAAAAAAAAAAGTTATATTATTTATTTGTTTATGCGATATCTTTATTTAAAACGTAATAAATATAATATTATTACCTTTATTATTATAATCTATTGTCTACTTAATAATTTAAAAGAAAAACAGAATTCTAAAATTTTCATGACCTTCATGTCATTTTTCAATGTTTTCACAGTTGCGATCGATTTTTGGCGGTACGTCGGTTGGGAAACATTGTGTTATGACAGTGACATGGCAATGCGTTAAAATCGATATTAAACAAAATATAATCGATAATTCATATACTTGTATTATAGAAACGTTTAAAATGTTTAGATTATAATGCGTGTGCCATGTGATATATTGTATATGATTTTTATATTTTGACCGTACACGGATTTAGCAGAATATGAAATAATCATGACATTCACGTACCTACTGTTTAAAACCACGTTGGTTGTCACACTCCGATTTATCATAATAATAAAACACAATATTAATTTTATAAACTTGTGATTTACTCAAACTTTTGTTGGTACGTCACTACGTCACTTAACGCCCAGACTGACAACTGCATGCTAAACCTTTAGGATTATATTGAGATATTATTTAAAATGTCAATTATACGTCATTTTTTTGAAAGTATTATAAAGAAATCTAAATCAGATATTATTTGTACGTGTGCTCACGTGAATAGAACACTAGCGCTCATAAATCCTAATTTTACGCCTGTTATTAGCCACATTTTTTTTTCTACGAGTAGATAAACTACTACGTGTGTACGATAAATATCCGTAAAAATATTAGATTTAGATATGTCTCTAGATCCGACATCTTAAAAATGCATTAAGTATTCGAGAAACGTGTTGTTCGTATTGAGAATTTCGACTCTTCGTAGAATAATTATTTCTAATTATTTTTGTACATACGTTTTTATTTTAAAATACTATAAGTATATGTATTTAACAAGTTAAATATATTATACTACTCATGAGCAGTGTTTAGACTAGATAACTAATTCCTAAAATAAATTATTTAAAAATATTCTCTTAAAGTCGCATTGAGATATAATATTTAGATAATTCTTAATAGACATTTAATATATATTTTGTAACCATTATTTTATTAGAAATAAAATCGTCAAATATACTAGCAGTCATTATTGAATTATGAAAATATATTGAAATTCAAAGTAACAAAATAAAGTTTCGGGTGTATAGTCAATATTTATTTCCTTGAATTAAATTGCCTTTCCACGTGGATGCAAGATGTGAGAGTATTGTATTGTTTTTTAGAAAAATTCTATTTTATTATCTAGAGTTAAAATAATATTTTAAAGGAGATAAATTTTGTTTTATCTAGACAGGATAATGACAAATGCATCTTTCAAAACTTATCTCAATAAATTTCTATAACACTGTTAACAACTTATACGTTTTATAACTATTATTTTACTTATATTTTGGATAAAACTGTGTTATAAATGTTTGAATTTCAAATTTATTTATATATTTTTGTTAATTGTTCTGTTATATTTATAATAAATTATTTAATTTATTTCAACTGAATATTATTTATGGTCGTCATTGATCATAACGATTAAAATTAATAATGAACTTAAAACATCGATACACTAAACAAATCTGTAAAATTTGTGGAATCAAATACTGTTATGAAATCATTAAAGCTATTTCATCCTGACCATCATTATTCTATTTGACCTGTCATTAATTTTACAACATGGAACGTAATCATCGTGGTTTCTCCTCCGATCATATATTTCATTAACAGTGTGCCCCGTACGTTCACAATAAAAATATCTAATCAAATATATATATATAATACAAATTATGTAACCGTAACAAATCGTTTCCATTTTCCTATTGCGATTCCGATTTCCCACGCTACGATACCTATCATTCATGTTTAATGCAAATCCAAATTTATACGTATATATCACATTTGATAGATTTGATAATAATTATTTATCAATAACATTTGTTTTAGTTGTATGGCTCAAATTTGTTTACAAACATACATCTCGTGGATGGTCCCATTTTAAACAAACAAATATATCAATGAACGTAGTAAAAACTAACGAAAATTCATGAAAATAAAAATCACCATTCGGCTATAATTAGTGGGACTTCGATTCTATCCTAATTTAACATCGGCTGTTATTATATGTTCCATATATCAAGGTAGTATTTAAATAATGGATCTGGAGGTCCAGAATTTAAATAATTATGTAATAATTAATAAAGCATATTATTAAAAAATAATTTTAAAAATTTATATTGATGAAATTTCGCAGACCCCACGGACCCTCCCTCAGTACGGCCTTGCTATATATTATGATTGATTTAACTTTAATGCTCACTAGTGAAAAATCGAACACGAATATGAAATACCTTAAATCGATTTTTCGTTTCGATCGTACGCACGGACATGATTAAATCGATGCGTTTCGTTTTAAAATCCGTTTTGTTTGATTTGTTGAAATATTAAACAATTATGCGTGCGTATATTACTATTATTATTACGACAGAGGAAACCATTCATTTCATCAATAATATAATGTACTTATAACGGATCGTCGACCTCACGTTTTCGTCCTACGTGTCGCATACAATATAAAATAGGTACATATTATTATAAAATCATATAATAATAATTATTATTAAAAAATCTACATCATCGCCGTAACGCGGTGCCCGTCATTATATTCAAATTATTAAACTGCACGGCTTGCAAACGTTCTACGAATATTAATTTATATTAAATTGTATTATAGCTAGAATCCCGACGAGAGTAAATATTTTTATATGCTCGATATTAATTAAATTTTATTTCGCGTGTATATAAGTACTAATATTTACACACCTATCTTATGTCTGTAAAACGCGAATAAACGTCAAACTATATTGATAATAATACCATTGTATTAGACCGTATACTAATAGAATGGCCTTGCATATAGAATAGCTGTATTAATGAGCGGTCAAATTCTCTTGAGTGAATTTTTGTTTTTTACAATAGTACGATATTAAAATTATTGTATCAGTGGAAAATGAGATGGTTACTGTTTTTTACACATGTTATTGATAAAAAGTTTAAAAATAAAACTTTATTATTGATTTATTATTTCAAATAGAAATAAAAATATTAATTAATTAATAACTATTATTAAAATAATTATAATGACTTACAAATATTTTATCTATAAAACTGGATATATGAAGAATTCGAATATATCATTACACGAGTTATGTATAATAAAATTATTTAAATTAGATATAAGAAAATTAATTTGCTATGTTTATTAAGATTTCCAAAGGATGATAGTAGAAATAAATTGTGGTTAGATTATGTGGTCTTAAAAATAATTTGTGACAAACATTTTATGAAAAACAGTTTTAATGAAAGTGGTTATTTGTAAAAGAAGAATTAATACCGATATCGGTATAGAGGAATGAAAGAAAAATTTTTGGAACAGAACAAGAACCGGAACCGATTGTTTTTCAAGAATCGGCCCATCTCTAATTATATTATATTATACTATATTGTAATATAATAATAGAAAAATAAATAATTAAATATTATTTACATATGTTTAATATTATTGTGTGTTACATTAAAACAAAGTAAATTACAAAAAATGAAATAAATTATAATTACAAACAATAAACTGTTTGATAATTTTGTATGACCGACATTGACTGTCACACTCACAGGACACAGGGTACAATAAGGCACAGATGACAAATATACATAATAATATGAACTAACTATAGTGATTTATGACTGTACAATAATTTTATTGTCCTGTTATCGTATAAAACCAAAAGTCACACAAGAGAAACGGCCTCTATCTTTGACTGCTACGAATGACTAAAAGGCACATCTATTAGTATAAGGTCTATGATTACACCCAATATTTACCACGATTTTCGCATAGTAGCACGATTCGCCATTACGGTAGATACCTTAAATCCGAATCGATGGATATACTTGTAACGTGTTTAATACACCAGATACTCGGTATACACGGTTACCCGCGCGATATATTATACTTTCAATAATACAATACAACAATGGTTATTAACGACGCGTTGCGACACGGTTCGATTTTGATTGTCCGGTCTTCTCCGATCTGCCAGACGTCCGTCTAGGAATATTGACAAATTATAATGATTTATTATGGTAATTATACTGTCAAAAGGTCAACGACTCCCGAGAAACCGGAAGAACATGTCTGTTCCATCCGACGAATAAGTGATTATTAAATATTGCAATATAATTATTATCCAAATACGATCAGTCTGCTACAGTGCTACAGGCTGTTATATTCTACATTCGTGGATATGATTTTACAATAATATTTTTTGAATCGACAAAAAAAAAATAATCCGTCTATAACAGTAGTCAAATTTAAATATTACTAAATAGGTATTAACAATTATAGATAAATATTATTAAATATTAGATATATAAATATCGCGTTAAATTCTAAAATAAAAATCGTAGTGATCTCCGATGTTCTCGTCTCTCGTAATATAAAATGATTATGTAAATCATCAGTTTTTCAGTATTAAATTTATGTACGAAACTCATTGGGGAAAATAGACGGTTAGGTTGGGTTATATTAGGCAATAGATAAAAAAAGTTTGGCCTTAGATTTAGGTACGTTGTATATTCGAATGTACTTATAACCGCGATACTAATAATTGGAAAAAGTGCACAAAGAACATATAAAATAAACACGATTAGTTGATTATGTTACTACAGAGGAATCTTCGATAATAAATCCGTTCGCCAAAATATCCATTCTCAATTTAAAAATAATATTATTATTAATTGATAATTATTATATTGCAATGTTTACAGTGTAATATCACACGGGTAAAAGGTATAAATGCATTAGTATACATAATTTATACGACTACAACTTAATACGGCTATAATTATACTATATAATGTACCTATCTATTTGTATATTATTTTTTTATACATAAGTGATTAATGTTAATAATATACGAATATGTTTTATGACGCAACGAAACCGTATAATAGATTTACTTTCTTTCAAGACAACAGTTCATCGATCATAACGATAGAATATATTTACAATGAAATAATAAGATGAACATTTTCTATATACGAATCAATGGAAACGACATCGCGAAAAGCGACAAAAATTTAAACTAATCGATATAGATAAGTAGGTAATGTACAAAAAAAAAAACGCATCGATATAATATATTTTATATTCGAGTTAAACACCATTTTACCATAATAACAATTATTCTATCAAATGTTATTTAGATATGAGACTGCAGTTTTTCTATCTGTATAAATTATTATTTAGATGAATTATTTATCAAGTTATAATGTTTAATAACAATACCTACGACCTACCTACTGTACACGTAACAAATATAATAGCGGATATTTTCAAATATTATTATACAGTACACGAATATTACGTATTAGATTTTTCAAACTTGAACTAACTTGAACATGCGACGATGGGTGTATTATTTCAATTATAAATCATATAGACGCTGAGAACAAATCTGAATGTTATTAGTCAGTAGGTTATTATTAATAAAACTCTGATTTAATGTGACAAAAATGTCAATAAATTAATTTACGATCGAAATCTCTAACTAATTTTAAATAAATACCCTATTAATGTTTTTTTATTTTTTTTTTTTTTTTAATCTATTTCACCAACAGTAAGTCCAAAAGTCCAATTTAAAATAATATTTAAATGATGTGAAACAATAATAATAATAATAATAATAATATATATAATTATATTAATAATGATAATAATAATATACAAAATATATAACAAATTAACAAACAAATGCAAACAATTATACCATATTATATAAAATTATAATTATATTTATATATACGTTAGTAATAAATAAGACAAAACAGTTATTACAGTTATTACAGATATATTGTTTTTTTAATTTTAAATGTATTTTTTTTAAGTAACAAGGAGTCATCGATATTATTATTCAACAATTTAATTAAAAATACTACATATATGATTGATTATTCCTATCACTTTGGGATTTAATTTTTTAATCATTTAAGATATTAATATAACCAGATTGAGGAGCCTATAGAAATTAATTTTAAAGCAAATAAATGATGGAATTTATTTTTATATTTTTCAATTCAGTTAGAATAGCCAATATTAAAATCAGCTAATTGGTTAAAATGATATTAAGACGAATTTAAAATTCATTTTCAGTAAAAACCAGATTACCTGTTATAATTATAGTACAAAGTGGAAAATATATTTATATTTTAGTATTATTGTAGGAATTTGATTACATTATTATCATTATGTCACGAGAAAAGGGTTTGAAAATTAAATATAAAATTTTGAAAAATGTCAAAAATTGAAAAATTGATTTTGAACAAAGTTTTAGAACAGTGAGTTTTTTAAACACATCAATAGCTTGAAAAACCTTGTTAAAAAATTTTTAATAAATATGCAAATTCATTAAAATCCTATCCCTAGTTATTATTTATTACTAATTAATTTCTATAGTTTACAAATTAATATTTTTGATGCGCATGAATAAAAATAAAATAAAATTTCGAAAATCGGATCTTATAAACTTAATATTTTATAGGCATATGCATAAAATATTATGAACGTGCGTTGTCCGAAACAAATAACGGAAAAACTCCGATCGCACGATTATATTAAACTGAATATCGAATTATCAACGGAAAAGCAGTTATATCGATCGAATAACAATGTTACGTATACGTAACAGTGTTACGAATACAATAGAGATGATACTACCAAATAGTACGGTAATTGTTTTTTTTATCACCCTGTATCTTCTTCTACCTCAACTTACACTATCAATTAGATTATAAAGTCGGACATCCTAAAATTGGATCTCCATTATTTCGATCTCTTACATCTCGTCAAATCACACCAACTATCTTTATATCGCTCTCTTTCCATCTATCAACAACTTTTACGGTCAACTCTAACATTTCCCCTTATGTATTAATTTCTTATTCTATCCTTTCTAGTCACTCCATAAATTCATCTTATCAATATCATCTCCACTACACTCATCTTCTGTACCGTTTTTTTATCCACTGCTCAACACTCCGATCCATACAACATTGATAGACTCATTACTGCCTAATAATTTATAAATTATAATATCTACCTTTCAGTCTTATTGGCATCCTTTTGTCATAAAAAAGACATCCTACACCTCCACCAATACTTCATCCATACAAACTTCATCCTATTTTTCATGTTCTCCTCAGAATTAAGGATTGCACTGTCGATCCTTAATACTTGAACCTGTCAGTCTTACACACTACTCCTTATCACTCATCAAGTCATCATCATTATATGTCTAATCTTATCAATGTATTCATAACTTCATTTAAAATCATACTAACTAACCAATCCTTAGTCCTTTACCCTCAAGCGCTGTTTTCCACTTTGAAACTTCTCATTCTTATTTGTATTTATTATAGTCACATTTACCTAGTCGTTTCTTATATAACTTCAATTTTATTTTATTCTCGGCGGATTTACATTGTAGATGAGCCGTCGATTATTTAATCTGATTTAACTATATAATGTAGTATAAAGTAGTAGTTATACAGTATTTATCTATATAGGTAATAAGCAAGTTAACGATTAAAAAAATATATCGATATAAATCTTAGATAACATAAATAGAAGACCAGTCGACGAGATTTTTTGTATTTTATTTTAAATAATAATAATTTTCACAAAAGTAAAAGCCTGCCAATTAAAATTGAATGCGGGCAATTATACGATAATTTCAGACACTCTAACGTGATATATTTAGATCAATCGGTTACCGTCACAGTGTTAACAACGTTTAATTATAACACGAAATCCATTGATAATAACGATTAAAAATTATTTCGAGGGAGAAAGAAAAAATGTATATAATATGTAATATTATTAAAATGTTATGATTTCTCTCGATTATAATAATATACGTACAATATTATGTGTGGGTATATGGGCCCATTCCTCTACTTCCGGTTATTGTTTTGATATTATCTGGAGTGCATGATAAAAAATAATCAAATAAATTATAATAAAATGTTACTTATTCAAAAAATTCATAAAATCTTATATTGTTTGAATAAAAATATTTAAATCAAATATTAATCAAATACTTTCAAAGTGTTCGAATACGAGTTTTTAATATTTATCAGTAGTATTGGTTTTTATTTTGAAATTCAATAGGTATAAAATAGGTTTTATATCGATATTCGTATTGTTATTGCCAGCACTGATATTTTTTATCTTCACATTTTGAAACTTGTTGTTGATCATGTCATTTGTAATTTTCTATAATTATCACTAACCTAACTTGATATTTAATTAAAAAAATTAGCTAAACATTGAATTTTAAAAGTATATCTATTTTATTAATTTGTATACTTTTATACTTGATCAAGTATAGGTACTCAAATATGTATTGTAATTTTATTTTTAAAAAAGTTTAATATTATAATTATTTAATTATTTAAGTATCATTTATTATTCTAGATTATTTTTCTGTTATTTAAACCTATAAGAAGAACGAAGAACATAATATTATTATAAAATTATAAACTCGCCATTTAAATTATCGCAACAGTTTATGGTCCGCTCTTCATATTTATCACATAAAGTACTAACACCGTTCGGAAAATACATTAATTTACATTACAATATTATCTGAACACAACGTGTAAAACACGTTAATATTATAATTAAAAAACAATCGTTGAAATACTAACCTAGCTAAAACAAAATATAAATAATTATGCGTTACAGAGTAAAAAATATTGGTCAGACCTACAAAATGGACATTATAATATTATATCGAATATATTAACATATTGCATATATGATGATGTTCGCCACTCGACATAAACAAATTACCATATTATTTTTAATTAAATATAATTAATTGCATTGACAATCAAGTATTAAAACAAAGGGAGATATTATTTAGAAAGTGGCAAACAGCATTTCAAACGACGTTTTTTCAAGTAATATTATTATAGGTCGATATTGATAATATATAATATACATATTCAAATTAATCGTATAATGTACATTTGAAAATAATACGAGTACGTATAATATATTCTTGTTGAAAATGAAAATAAAATACAAAATGTCGTTGAACAATTTATTATAATATTGAAAGTCGTTCGGAATCGCTTTGGATTTGACGCTCTTGAATAGATGAGTGACAACTGACTACCAAAAACATGATTGTTTAAATGAGGTTTAAATCATAATGGTTATCATATAATTCCACGTTACAACAATTTTCTCGTTTTAATGAAAAATGGAGAAAACAATTATTTACTAATTTGTTTTGTTTATAACAATTATTTTATTAAACTAGGTACCAATATTTGTGTAAGAAATAATTAATATTCTTAGTTCTTATTACTATTTAAAAAAAACAAATAGTTAAAAGATGATTTTCAATCGATTAAGCGACATTTATGTTATATCAATTATAACATAATATATACCTACCTACGAAATAACTAAATAATTGTAACAACAACTAAAAGTTAGTTGATTAAACTAACTACAACTAAGTATATAATTCTCACATATTATGTAACTAAAATTTAAGATTGATATAATTTAAAAATATAATTTGTTTATGCGGGAGGAGAGAGTAATTTTGTCTAGACGACATTTAAAAATCATACTGTGACCTCTATCATTGATTATAAATTGTAGATAGACTAATTAATATAGATATATTATATATAGAATATCTATTAACAGTGTTTATATTTGCTTTAAATTAAATTGCTGTATTGTAAAATGTTGAATTAAATTGTATGCTTGTATTATTTATTATATATAAGATTTAAATATTGATTTTAATAGTTCGTTTTTATTATATTAACTACTTAAAAATGAGAATAATGTTGAAATATTTCATATTTAACGAAAAACATGCAGTTAGCGAGAAAAGATGAAAAACTCGATTTTGAAACCCCAAAATTGACTAAATTATATTTTAACAATATTCGTTTTAAAGATAACTAAAATTTGAGTATAATCGAAATTATTATAGTTGAAATAATTAATCGATTTATACATGCATTTAATTAATTCTGTGGAAATAATCCAATGCAACGATAATCATGCTAAAACACCAAAAGATTAAGTTTAGACAATGGTGAAACGAAATTAATATTTAACATTTTAACTATGAAAGAATTATTTTTATAAATACACTAAAAAAAAGTTAAAGCGAGAAATCGTACGGTAAATCATAACCAAAAAAAAAAACTTAGATGTCAACCGGTAGAGTTGATATATTATAATTATTATTATGAGCAAAACAAAATGTGAAATCTTGGAAAATTCTTAGAATACTGAGAGTATTTTTTATAGACTTGACGATTCCAGGTAATTTTTACATAGTATAGTCGTAGTTTACATCTACCTTTTAAAAATCTTGCGACTTCTTATCAGTGGTATATTTACTGGAGGGGAGGGGGTTAAACAAACATTTTTTTTTTCATAATTTACTTAATGCATGCTTGTTATTGAATGTTTTTGTAATGTCGACTATATTTGCATACATATTTTGATTTCCAACCTCTCTTCTATGAGAAATCTTAGATTTTATCCACCACCTATTATGATGATATAATTACTAATAATTATATTTATGTTAATAATGTATAAACATTTCTAATTTCTACATGTACCTACTAATATAATGTAATAATAATTGCTTTGACAATAATAAGATTATTACCTTTCATGAAATGAACATCGTTATAGGTGTTACTACGACGTGTGAAAATCCTATATGGTTTGTCGAAAATCCGTTTTTTTCTCCTTTTTCGTTAAGTGCACGCCGAATCGCTGGCGTTGAATCTACGAAACGGTATATTTTCCTCCATGACGATATTTCGTATTATTAATTGGGTACTTATATTACGGGAAAAGGGGGGAAGAAGAGAAATAACGAAACGCGTAAATATATATATATATATATATTTATTTATAAAAACACCTCGACCGAACACGTTAATTTACTATATTAACTACAATTCTAGTAAGTATAATATGTTTTTTCGTAACTATAATATATATATATATATATATTAATATTTAATATTACTGTTATAAAAAATACTCGGAGACTTCGACGCGCGCTGCAGAACCGACTACGATCTGAACGCGTGCGACTCGGCGTGATCACTGGCGCGACGCCCTCGAGTTGTTCGCCGCGACCGCGACATACCGATTAGACGAGACACGCGCGGATCCAGTGGGAGGATCACTGCCGGCCGTATAGCGATATAATATATCGTAGTATTATAATATGGCATATAAATATATATGTATGTAGTGGTAGGGCCCGGAAAGTGAGAGGACAAGAAAGTGTTCGTTATTATTTTTTTTTTTATTTTTTTTTTCCTAAACACGATGTATACACCTATTATATTATTATATTATGTGTGTGTGTATGTTTAGAGCGAGATTTTTGGATATATATATATATATATATATTTATGTTATATAAGTATAACATTACGCGTAATATAACTAGGTATAGGTACTCGATTGATTTTTTTTAAGAAGGATAAAAAACGAAATTGTAAATATTACATATTATTTCGATACATATCGGCAAATAAATATTATATATAAATAACTAATAATATGATACTTTAACGATATTATAATTAGAATATAAATTCATACTGTATGTATGAATTTGAGAGTTGGAAACGTCGACGTTTCAGATTTCATAGACCGTATAATAAATTAGATATATTATTTTTCATATGAATACGTATCTAACGGATTTTTGCATATTTAGCCGTTAGAGCATACAAATTAAAAATAGTTTGCATAATATTATACTGTCTACTGACTAATATATTATTTTTGTTCTTATAATATAAGTAACTTTAATTTACTATACATATTTAACACATTTTTAATGCGTAAACTCTTAATTACGGTCTCTAATTATAATATATTAATCAAATACAAATAAATCACTTGATTATAGTTTAAAATCTATGCCACTATAATAATATAATTTATCACATATTTCAGTCATATACTTTATGTACCTATAAAAAGTTATTTTATATATTTTTATTGTGAATACATAGTTATTTAAATCTTGAATTTATATAATAATGTATATTGTTCACGTTAATATCCACATTTCTAACACCGCGTTTATTTTCATAATGATATTAAATAGGTATCGGTATACAAATGATTTGCATAGTCCGGTTGGGTCTGGTTCAGTCCTAACATATAAAAATAATTAAAGATATGGTTTCGTCTGGTCTCATAACTTTACACGTTCGTCGTTCGATCTAGTTCGGGTTAAAATTCATTAATGTTCGATTCGGATTTGCTAAGTAATTTGTAATAAATTATATTTGATTGTTTATTAAGTATCTATTAATTATTTTAAAACAATTTCAATACGTATAATATAATATATGTTTGATTCATATATTATACAAAATATACAAAATTTCAAAACATTGGTCTGATTCAAGTCCAATTTCATTGTTTATTTTGATCCTAGATACGTACCTAACCAGGATAGGTCCTGCCCCTAATATACATTTAAATTTACTGGTCCACAATAATCGTATGTATTAAGTTATAAAATTTAAAAATCAAAAATAATTGTATTGTTTATAGTAATAAAACAATTAGATGCTAAACTGCTTGTATATTAACTTATTACGATATTTAATTACTCAACAAGGATTAATCTTACCTAAACAAATTAAGTAAGTATGTTAGAAGAAATAATAAAAATGTAAAATTAATTTTAAAAAATATAATTTTTATTCTTCATTATACTATACTATATTTATTTATATTTATATGGACATGTACTCAAAAACGCTAATTCTAAATAAATGACTTATTGACTATACACATACATGATGAGCTAAATTTCAATAGTTGTTGTTTGTGGAGGGGGGGGAGAACAAGGTGGGCCACGGTTCCCCTATTTTTTCTGTTTTATCGCGCCCATACATAATATGTAAATACCACCTTCATAATCTACAATAACATGGGCTTATTGTACTTTTGTATATTTGTACCATTTTGTCGTTTGCATTTTGTACTCTTAATCCTTGTGGCTTGTTAGCAGTAAATAATGATATATGTTTAATAAAATTTAAAAAACTATAAAACTTTGTACATTCCTAAAAAATGCATTGAAAATTAAGTTGTCAGTTACTATACAAAATTGTCCTTATCGGAATAAAACTTGTCCTGCTTCAATTTTTGCTCCTCTTATAAAAATACTGAAATTGAGCCCTTGATTACCTGTATATAAAAACTAATAAAAGTACAACACTATAGGTATTGTTAATATAAAATAACATTATTTTCGAGATCGTATAATTTCTGTAAAAAATAATATGAATCTATTAGACTTTTATTAGAATTATAGATTTTAAATGTTGATAATTTTATTTTACCAAATAAAGTCAACTGATTTACGTAGTTTAAATTCATAGTTTATAATAGCCACGAACATATAGGATATTTTATTTTTTTTATAATCCATTTCATTAAGTTTATAGTATATTTAAAAACTCTCGAAAATTGAAATAACAACGTATAAGTATCACGCAAGCTGCAAGTATTTACTTAAGTAGGTATATTCAACTGTTTAAATGTAATATAATAAAAATTTCAGTCGTTAAAGTCTCTCGTTATTGTATAATAAAAATAGTAAACACTATTAAAATAATAATATATTAATAAACTTTGAACCTGTAAATATTATTCATATTAAGTACCTACATTGTTAATACACAATTTTATTAACCTGTTATATCGAAAAACATAAAGTCTTGTTACTGAACATGAACTTTTTATATTATATATTAATAATCTACACCTAACCTAAATTTTCTAAACGAGTGTCATTATATTAATGATTTATAGAATAATACCTATTATATTATTTAATTATGTCCATAAAATATGCATAGAGAAATAATACCTAATAATGATATATTATATACCTCATCTATTATTAATAACTTATAATTTTAACAATATTTTTTGCATTTTCAATTTTTTTTTTTTTTTTTTTTGAGTATATCACAATTTATATTTTCATCTGAAACGAATATTATTTTATATTTGATCACACATACTGTTGTATATATCACGGAGTTTTATTAATATTTAAGAAAATAGTATGTAAGCTGATTTTTTAGAAAAAATTACACTACATTAACTGAGATAATTATATTTATTATGAAAATAGTAATAAAAATTATGTTTACATTAGAATAAATTTAATACATAACCACTTGTAAAACGGTAAACATGCAGGGGATATTTTTTTAGTGAGTATAACGATAGTAATAACATCATCTTACTTTTTAATTATATGTTTGAATCTTTGGATGTTTGTGATTATATATTATTATAATAAAAAATATTTGTGTATTTGTGTTATTATACTCAGGTAATCTAAGATACTACGAATTTGTGTTATAAACTCTGTGTAATATATCATATTAATAGGTATAAAATTTAGTCAAATATTATATGTACCTATATATAGCTATAAATTTTTATCGCTTTTTAAAAAATTGAATTTTATCTTTATTTTGTAATATTGTATACCAGGTGGATTTAGGTATAAGGTATTTCAGTATTATGGGTATTACGAGTATTTCATACTCGTTAAGAAGTCGCCATACTTCAATTTCTTGCTTCCATCTATCCGAAAGAAAATTATAACAAAATCACAATCCCGTGTAATTTAAATTGTAATATTTGAGTTAAACTTACAAATTAAACACTTTTTACCAAAGTTAAATAGTTGAACATTTTTCCTGTTCTCTTGCGAGCTTTTTATAAAAGTCCATGACAATGAACTTATATAATTATTTAAAATATGTGCATATAACTTTGTTGTTAATAAGTCACATTATACAGAAATAAGCTTACAAGAGAACATAGAAAATATTTCTTCTCAACTCAAATGCCACAATTTAAGTTCTACTTAAAATCTGGATACGACGTTATAGCGTTCTCTTAAACCAATAACAATAAGTATACCTGGTATTCAATACAGCATTATAATTTTAATAATAATGCGGTTTTTTTATTTTTATTTTTGTTCTTTTGTGGGGGCGGGATGGAATGATTGATTGCAACGAGCATTATATACACGCGATCTATCTCGATCTTTGCCGTCTGAATTATCGGCGTCGAGAGGAAAACTATATGCGTATATAGTTTAGCATGTTATAATAATAATACGATGCAGCTATGAGAGAATGTAATGAGCTGACGCGGACACCTCGTATATCTATGTGTGTGTGTGATCGAACAAAAGAGACCCGGAGAGCTCTTGATAACGCGTGACTTGCGATTTTCACCCGCGATCGGTTTCTATTCTCTTTATGGTCGGTTAATTGAAAAGTATAACGCAGAAAGAAAAAAAAAATTAAAAATATTTTTATAAAGTGATAATAATAATAATATATTATACAGAAAGAAATGTCATTACGCGTGCGGCGGCGGCAGGTCCATAAATATAAAATATAACACACATTATTTTAAGCATCGGAATTGAGAAAAAAAATAACTATATAAATATCAAACACTGACCGCGGTAATGAGCCACATGATTGATCGCTTTCTTTTCATTCGCACTTGTACATAATATAATATAATAATGTATAACGCACACGTTCGGTATACAAACACAAAAAGAATGTATAGGTACTGCGTGTGCATATCTATATTGGTATTATTAATAGGTTCCTAAGTATAAAAAAATATAATTATTACGACAAATTGTTAATGACGTTCAAATTGAAATATTTGGAGAAAAATATACCTGTATAGTGTTATATAATATTATATTGTATCTTTGGTGAATGGTCAAAAGAGGTTAGATTAGGTAAAGGAGTCAAAGGTTTGAATCAAAACGACGAGTTACCTAAATATTATTATTTTCAGTACACGATTATTTGAACATTCAAACATCGTTTTATTTACAAATATAGAAGCATTTCGATGTAATCAACATTTTTAATGATTTATAACTAGGTACTATATCAATTACGTTAAAGTACACGATTTCAATACACACGGCATATAAATCATTATAATATTATAATATAGTACGTAATATTAAGATTTAAATGACTCGAAGCCCCGAGTCTTGATTATATTTTAAGACTTTTTATATAAAGTAATGTATAAAGAAATAATTATTGACTAAATTCTTATTAGTTATATATAATGAAAAGTAATATAAAATTAGAAATTATATTGATTTTTATAAATGTTAACAATATTCAACGTAACAAAATCATTCAAATCATTTTATTATACAACATAATATGGACACTGCGACACTCGTTTACACGTAACAATATCACAATAACGTGTGATGATAATATTATGTGCTGTTCAAGGTACGATTAAAGTTTTTAAACGATTTAAAATTAACACTTAGACTAATGTGTATCCTTTCTACATCGATAAAAATATTATTTACTGAATTTGCCTTTATGTTAATATGCCGATTTTTACTTATTTTTCACTCGTCTAAACTTAATATATTACTATTGTGTTACTTTTCACGATATTATATGAGTAGTACGCATTTATGTCTTCAGTGTACCGTTTCTTTTGCAAGTTTTACGTCGGCGACGATGATGATACAAAGCGCTGGTAAACTTTTAACCCGAAACGACCTCGTTCGTCCTCGAGCCGATGATCCGGAACGTGCAGATGATAATACCGCCACCGTCGCCGTCGCCGTCGCCGCAGAATCCAACGCATGCGACAACCATTATCCATATTATTATGTTATACCACGAACCAGCTACCATATATCGTGTATGCGGTATGTGCAGTATTTACTATAAATAGCTACAACGAGATCCAAGTGCGCCCGACGCGCATTATATATATATAATGTACATAGTTGATATTTATACTATACAGGATGATCCATTTAACATATAGAACAAGCACATTTTTGAAGAAGAAAAAAATTATCTTAAAACAATAATTCATAAAACAATACGATATAATAACCTAACATTTTTATAAATTATCCTTTTATTATTAAATGTTTTTAAATTCATGAAATATACAACAAATAGTCTATAAAATTAAAAATTTACACTAAAGCTAAAAAAACCCAAAATATGCAATTTATATACAAAATAAAATTATGTTCAAACATAAACAAATGTTGACTTGATTGTTTTTGTGATTGTGTAAAATGAATATGCAAATGCTACAATTCCTCTACCATAATAATTAAATATACGATTGCCCAGAGGAAATTAAAAATTTTGATTTTGTTTTTTTGTTTTTTTTAATATTAAGAATACAAAACCACACATTTTTTTAGATTAAAATTATTATAATGGGATTATGTTATATGGACGAAAAAAAAAATTCATAATATTAAGTATAAAGGAAAAATCATTGACGAGGACAATTTAACACAATTGGACAATGTATTATTATTTTCTCATTGATTAGATTATTAATTATTTTAATTTACAATTTAAAATTGTTTTGTTTTTTTATATTTTTTAATTGTTATAATTATAAGCGCATTATAGTATTGTTCGAAACCAAAATAAAATATAAACAACAATACTGTTTATCATTTAAATAATCAACAATAACGACTTAACCTATATATTTGATTTTATAATTTATAATATATTATTAGCATATTATTCACATTATTATTGGTATTTAAATTGTTACAAAACCGTGCCACGAAATGATATTCACTATTCACATGATATATTATTTGACCGTACCGCGATCAATTAAGAACATTTCAATTAAATTCAAGTTTCAATCACGACTCCATTAATTCGTTGTTATTCGTATCGAAAATTGAAAAATTTTAAAACCAGAGAGCAATAAACAACTTTATACGGTGAATTGAATTGTATACATACCTATATATTATCCAGTGGGTTAATACTCTCGACGGATACTGGACGTTCAAATCAAAGTGAGCTACTTGAACACAAGTCATATAATTATTATCATTCATGAATATGCTATTATAATAATAATAGTTATGTTACTTATAAAAATGAAGTCAAAAACGTGACTTACTAATTGGACTGTTTGTTATATAAGTTAAAGAATAAGAAAATACGTAATTTATTAAGAGCAATAAAGTCTTATATTAAATGTGTTATATCATATACATCTTCAATGCCAAAAAGAAAATACATTATTTTGTATTGAATTTTTACTGTTACACGATTATAATGCTTACCTGCATATAAACGAGTAAATACAATTCTACATATTTTATAAATAGTTCGAAGAAGAAGAAAATTAAATCGTTTTTATATTTTTAAATTATTTAAATTTAACTTATTTCTTTATAAAGTTTATATACCCTGTAAAAATACGAGTCTTTAATCTAAAATTTAATCATTAGAGTTTTTCATAAAACCACTTGCCCAGAATCTAAGTTACAGTATTACTAGCAATTACTATAAACTTCACTCCAATCAATTTTCTGGAAAATCACAGAGTTATAATTACAACCAAATTATTAGAAAATAAAATTATATATTTAAAGATAGTCGTTTTAAAATAATATGTATTAGCAAAATGACACAATTATCTACCACTTTGAAATTTTTAATTATATATCCCCTAAAATTTAGACCAATGATTCTCAACCTGTGGATCAAATTTTGGGTCGTTAATTAGTTATTTAGGGAATCAACACATAAATACTATATATAAAACTAATAATTTAGAATCGTGTAAAAGTAGAAATCAATTTTTTTGGGGTCGTCGCGTGGAAAATATTGAGCAATTAGCTGGATTAGTCTATACTTAATTATTAGCTACCTACTATGTTATTATTTTTAAACCAATCTTAGGACTTTGGGCTAAAAACCAGTAATGGCTTCCAAGTTCGTATTCCTATTTTAAACCGACAACAGATCGACAAACGGGAAATTTTTAATTTATCACAACTTATTAAAATAATTATAAATTCCTTTTATAAACATGTTTTGATACAATGTAAACTATTTAATTTAAGCCAACAACAATACGTAATCAACTCGAAAATTCAAAAGAAAAATGGATTTCGCATGGTAATGATACATTCACATTATCTCAGTATATGATATTCAGAATATTACACTATAAGACTGGACTTGGAATTTTCATTAAAAATCACTATTGTCATTGTTTACGCAGGCATGTTAAGGTCGTCGGCAAACCAGTGTGTTAGTGTATAATGTAATACGAATTACTTTACACGTTGGAAGTGTAATAAAAACGACGTTGTAGTCCATGGCCGTGTAGATATATATACATATATGTATGAATACGATACAGTGTCATAGTTCAAAAGTTCAACCACACCTGTATATCATGCCCGGGACCTAAGTACGAGTACTGAAAAACGTCGTGGAAGAACAAACTTTAGTCACCTGCAGTATTATCTGGAACTCGCGGTGAACCGACCGATTAAGCCCAAGTTCACGTTCGACGTATAAATAATAATATCCGTTTGGCGTTTGTTATAGTTCAGTAGTAGTCAGATAGGTGTAGTATTAATTTTGTAACACCATTGTACTGCCGGGCGAAATCCAGTTAGGAAATAAAGCTGTTCGGTACCCGCAAATAGCGGTTACTGGTTAGCCTCTGGCGTAGGTGTGGTAAAATGCGAAAAAAAAAACACATCTAGGTACGCATTATAAATATATAAGTCTTGTCACATTAAAAAACATTGCGCATTCATCACATACGTATGCATGTGAATATTTTAAATTATATGGTATAGGATTGGCCGTGTTTGTGACTTTGTGTATAGACGAAAACCACATGTTTTACTTTATAGTTAGCTACACGATATTATATTGTACCCACTCAGCGGATGATCAACGGTCCGTGAACGTTTTCGATCAAAATTAAAACCCATAACATTATCTAATATCATAATATCACAACGGTCCGAGAAAATCGATGACAAAATATAATAATATATTTCATTTTAACGTATGTTTTTCTCTTGCAAAACGTTCAAAATTAAATGAAATTATCGCCAGTGTATCTAAGCATTAGCAATTGTCTACCAAACGCGTCGTTTGAAAAAGGAGCGACGGGGGTGCAAATTTTATATTATAGTTATGTCTATTGTATAAATATAATAATTATTACTAAATTATTAATAAAATTATTTATCATTTTATAATTTTTTATTTTACCCAATGACTCCAGTATATATAATATTTAATAATGAGAAAAATACATATATTGTAAATACGATATATTAAAAGTTGTATGTTATTTTGAGTATTTAAATCTTTTGATTTAAATATTTTTAGTTTCATTAAATTCGTAGAAAACAACACGATTTATATAAAACAACTTAACATCTATAAAAGTTCGAAAAGTTATTTTTTAAGTTATTTAATTGATTGATTTTATGTAATATTGGTAATATGATGTAAATGTTTTTATTAATATATTATATAAATACTTAATTAAATATAAAGCAAATCATTTTATAATTAAAATATGACTGAATATTTTAATTATTTTGTATTACCCCGCTACCGCCGTAAAAAATGTATGTTTATAAAAAAAATAATCCTCTACCATCTAATAATAGCCAAGGGTGTACTCAAAGCTTTTTACGACACTGATTATCGTATACCTACATAACTACGACGCAGATTTAAATGCAAAATTCATTTTTTTTTAATGTACTAAAACATTGTTTTTCAAGTACAAAATTAATTTCATACATCAAAGAATTTAAAATTGAAACTTTTATTTTTGATTTTGTATTTTTAGAACGTTCATTTGCGATTATTATTATTAATATTTTATAATTATAATTATTTATATAAAAAAATACTTTGAAAGAATTTTTTGGGTATTAAATTTAATTTTTAGGCATTTTTCTTGTTTTTAGAGCATTTAAATTCGCATTCTACATACATATAACATATCCACAACACCGTTCAATATCCTATAATTATTTAAATACATTTACTGTAGTATAAGCACCAAACTATATTTTTATAATTCGTCCATAAGAAAAAACAAATTTTTATTTTAAACTACGTCTCAATAATGTGTTTAAATCGGGAAAAATAAAATATTTATTGCATAAAATCATTTAGTAATTTAGGTTCAAAATGTACATTTATGATGATAATCTTTAATTACATAGGTATTAAATAATTACTGTTAAATGGTTTGTATGTTTGTTTTAACTATAAATTAAATTGAAAAAAAGGCTAATTATATGGATTTGGTGCGTGAGTGGAAGATAAAGGCCGGAGGGTATAAGATAGTTTCGTCTAATCATTCTAGTAAAATAATAGTTTTTAAAAAGTATTTTAAATACAAATGACAAAATTTTCTTAATTTAAACATTAATTTCATGAATATAATTATTATAATATTATTATTTAACTTTTCTATTACGTGAAATATAAAATACGTATAAAAGTACCTAACAAGAAGGTAAAACATAACTATTTAATTTCAAATATACAAAATATACTTCTGAAGAATAAATACGTACTCGAATATTTCAAAACTACTTGAATAAAAGTACCAAATACTTACCAAGATCGACTCTTACATAAATATATTTTGATTTTGTATTATTATAAATTATAATTTCACTTTTTATAGCCTATACCTATATGGTAAACAAGTGTATGTATTATTATCGATTATTAAAATCACTACCTATATCGTTTACAATACAATCCGCCCATTACACGTATTGGAAATAAATTTAAAATCAAAATATACTTCCCTCTTGTGTATTATTATTGTGCATTCATATTATATAAATATAATAATATAATATAAAAATATATAATAATATAATAATACTCATTTATGTGCAAAACCAAAACAATTATTGCATTTTTAAAATGCTATAATTAAAATCAATTGCATAATGATCCAGCGACTGCGAAGTATATAATATAATATTAGTTATTTAAAGCAATTTATACTGTACAAGTCATACGGTGTAATAATAATAATTTTATATTTCTATGGACGTGCAATTATCTATACTACCAATTTAAAAGAATTGAATGCCTAACAAGAAAGTGATATTCCGAATACAAAAAAATAATAATACCTAATAATAAATACGATGCGCGTGTTATTTGGCTGCAACTCGTTTATTGCGAGGTACAAATTATTATAAAAATAATGGATTCTGTGTTTTGATTATTTTCTTGAAGTATATACCTTATAATATATAAGTGCGACGCGACGTATTAAACACTTTTTTTTTTAATAACAAAACATAATAATAATATGGCGGCCTCTCGTGCGAAAACCGTTTCTCACCCATAAAAACTAATTTCAGATTCCATCGTGGTCATCGTATATTCTTCAATGTTACATTACGGCACGTTGCTTTGTTAGCAAATAGCAATTTTACAAATTGAATTCGGAAAAATTAATTAACCTTCGTGAATATTATATTATAATATGCCTCAGAGCGTTGTGTGTGTGCACGCGAAATGGCGAAATCGAAAAGAAATCACGTCGAAAATATTGTCATACCTTATGTATAATAATGGACTATACCCTCCCTGTGTCTAAAAATTATCTGATGACTTTAATTAAAAGCAATATTCGTATAGAAAGTAAACTGTTAAACTTAAGTCTGAGTTTTAACACCTCCGAAATTCAAAGCTATCAAAATGTTAATTTTGACTTTTACAGAGAAAATTTAAATAAAATAATTGTAAAATGTTATTTTTTTTTAATAAAACAATTATATAATATTTAAACGTAGCGCCGAAAGTTATAACGTTTGACATTTTGACCGATATTTTAGCTACACTGCGTTAGTGTGGTAAAATTAGAATAAAATTATTAAATTCAACTATTTCGTAAAATATTTTTAACCATGTTTCTCATTGGCAGTCTGCAGAATATCGTTTATAAATTATAATAACTTAGATCAGATGGAGAAATTGGAAATAAATTTTGAAAAATATCTGTCTAAAACTCGCTATCTCGTGTCTGTGAAACTATCTGTCCGTTATCATTTATAACGGAGACTTCCCCGTCACTGGAACTACTACTATTTGCAGGCATTTAAAGTTTTTAGATAAATTATTCTCCCGGTACCGACTTATAATTTATTATTACTTTTTACAATAAAATGTATATCTCGAATTGAATAAATATACTAAAATCGTTTTTAAACATAATGTACATGCATTATTTTGGCTCAAACAAAAAACGGCGTTACCTTAACTTTGGAAACAAGTAGAATTACTAATTTGAGCCATCAACATTATAATAGGATCAAAGATTAGTTAATCTATTAGAAATATGCGAAAAGGATGATTTGAGACTGATATCCATCGAGCTATTATCAAGTTAGCATCATTTCATTAACAGGAAATCATCGATTTCAGAGGACAATCAAGAAAGTACTTAATTTTTGTACAATTATTTTTACTATTTTTTTTTTTTTTTTTTATCTAAAATTACATTACATAATTTATACATTTAATAGGTAGATATTTTACGTTTCGAATAACGTATTGCTTAAAATTATAAATTGAATGAATATAAACCTACAGTAGTTTTAATTTATGTTTGTCAAAGTAAAAGATAGATTAGAGTAGAAGAATAAATATGTTTGAAATCAAAATATTAAGTTAACAATTACAAATGACTAAAATGGTTTAAGGGTCCGCCGCGGACAATATAATGTTCTCTCGCCTTGAGTTTGACTACAATATAATATTAAATTATATTAATATGATACACGTATATGTTCTCAGCGATTATATTTTAATATTATTATGATACATAATAATAATCATGTACAAATTGACCCCGGACGGACAGTGACAGACGGTAAGCACAAGGACAAGTGCAAGCATCGCCGAAGAATATAACACTTTCACTGGACTAGTTTGTTAAAAACGTGTTACAATTTCATTGGAAATGAAATAGCTACGAAAAGAAACAATAAATTAATAGCCATTAAATCGACAAAATGGACTAAACTGCTAAACGATTATAATAATATACCTATATAATATAATATTCAACCTACATACTTTTTTTTTCTCAACCTCTATCTCTATCTCTTTCAAATTCCATCTATCTTGTTTGCAGTTCGTGATTGTTATTTTACGTGACCTTTGAACTTCATCCGTATAGGTACCTACATACAATACGCATTCTAGTAGTAGTCCATGTTGTACACCCGTTCAACTAAAGACTAATATTTTAAATTTTAAAAAAAATACAATATAGGTACGCTTGTTTCTACATATATATGTTATAATTTTAAGTAATACTAAATATTTCGGCCGGTATACCATGTATTAAATAATAATTTGGAAACTCTTAAAATAAGTCATAATTATATTCAGGTAAGATATTGAAATGCACATTTCGTGAAATTTTAAACACTATCGACGCGCCAAGTACGGCATATAACTTTTTTTTAAATGTCAACAAATGATACGATGAGCCGATATAGTTAACATTTGAAACTTCACAAAATGTGTAATAATTTCAATATAGTATCATTTGGATTTCTTTTCAGATTGTAAAACCAATACATTCTTCGCCTTGCTCAGAATCTAAAATTAACTTAACTCAAGTTAATAAGTTAATTTATTTTCTAGACTTAACTATTAACTTAACTGAGATAATAAAATAGTTTATTAACTACTGTAAACTTTTTCCAATATATGACAATTAACTTAACTTAACCAATTAAAAAATTGCATTAACTTGCACAGCCTTGATGATATGATTGTTTATATTAAGTTTCCAGGCATAAATTTAGACACCATCGTATTACCCTATAGTCTAGAACATAGTTACGACTTGGGGTCGGAACCTAATAGAAAAATAACGATTTTAAAACCAGATTCCGAAAATAAAATTAGAACTAACACCTGATTAAACCAAAACCGAATTTGTATCCGATGGGTTAATTATCTGTTTTAATAAATTGAACGATTATTGTTTTTATAGCTTTATTTATTACATAATATTATTTTTTATTGAGTGTTGAACTTGGAAATATTATGATAAGTAATATTTACAAATACATTATTTTAGTTTTATTAATTATTAACAGTAAATGAACGATAGTTTGAACTTTTAAAGGATTAGGTAAGTGTGATTAATTTGTATCTCACGAAAAGTAATCAAACTTAACTTTACTTATCAAATAATAATTTAACTGACAAATACCATACAAACAAAAAATTGTAAAACCTTGTTGCAGTTTCTAAAAAAAATTACTAAAAACTCGAACCTGAACAGAATAACCGTTGTTAGATATAATTTGAAAATAACCAGAACCGAAATCGTTTAATTAATTTTCTAACCCCTGAAGGTTACAACTATTATTAAGATGAAGGACATTGTTAAATATTGATTTAGTTACATACTTTAAGGAAAATATTATAGATATTATTCGTTTAGTTATTTTATATTTATAAAATTGGTATTTAATCATTGGTTTGTTTTTGCTTCTTTAGTTATTATTTATTTATTATAATATACAAATAAAAATACTCATTAATCTATTTTTTTTAAATATTTTTTATTATTATTTTTAAAAGTAGGTACATAATTGAAAAGTGACATAATACATTTTTATAATGAGCTATTTTTTAATATCTTTTCCTAACCTCTCCTGCTGTTATCAGTTATTACTCTATCTATAGTAAATAAACTTACAACAAACATAACTATAACAACTTTTATGTTATCACTACAATTATAAACTTATAACTATATGTACGATGTTTTCACTCAAGTTTAATTATCGTACGTATTTACAATTTTATTATCATTTTTAACATAATAATATGTTCATATTTCATACCTCAAGTTAGTCATAAGATAAATTTTCTATCCGTTCTGTTTATTGTGTATAGATTAGGTGTATAGGTTAAGTAGTCCTTAATAATACTGCTTTTGTAAATGTTTTTTTTTCCTTCCTAAACTGTAGTCTGCAAATGTAATAATAATAATATTATGCAATATATTATGTTTGTATAAACTAATAACGCATTACGCGTGTAATGTGTATTATTATGGTATTTATATAACGTGTAATATTCATATACAATGCAAACACTGTAGAGTGTAGACTATAATTATATGTGTCAATAATCAATAATATTTAATATTATGTTAATTATATAAAGAACAGGTGAAGCACCATGATTACTATATTGTTGTATAAATTATTATTGTATATCAGTTGTACGTCTAATAATGAAGTAAATCGCGAACTCGGATAAACATTTTTTTTTTTCTTTAAAATAAATTAACAATATAATAGGTATGATGATTTAATAGTAATTTTGGCCGTTTGTCGTCAAAACCTTTAGATGGTTCGGCGATTTGACCACTTAATTATCGTATGGTTAAAACAACATAAATAGATCATAGTTATAAAAACGTACAATAATACCACACCTTAGGTTATATAAGACAATATGTACCTACGACCTACCTAGATAAATAGATACACGTTATAATGTTGTATACATGAATAATTCAATAACAAACTGACAATACTGTTGATCAAGAATAAAAATATCTTAAATGCAATTTTTTAAGCCAAAAACCGGTGTTTTTTGTTTTTGTAATCGTTCAATAAAAAAAATTCAAAATCAAAAAGGTTTTAAATAAGTTCGAATATTTTCAGGCATAATTATTAAAAATATTTGTTTTCTGAACAATTTTTAAATATCGTTATGGTTTTTTTTTTTAATTCTTAGCTATCGTATTGAGTAGTTTCAAAAGTGATAGACGAAAATAGATGTGCAATAAAAACTAAAAATTACACGAGTTTAAGAAAGTATGATTAATTTCAAGAAAGTTAGTAGTGTACCACGTTATAGCCTTATAGGTATAAAAATAATAATAATAGGTATAGATTAGCCGAATATCTAATAGGTATATACCAAAAAAAAAAAATATATACTATTGAGAATGCATTGTACTAAATACTAATATAGATTCAACCATATTTGATAGGTACTTAATCGTCTTACATATTTTCTAATCAACAAAACTAACAGATACATGTTTTACTCCTACCATCAGGGCCGGCTTAAGACGTAAGCAACATAGGCCCAGGCCTACGGCGGCATGAAAAACACTTTTCATTTTTCGGCATTTTTCGGAATCATTTACTAAAAAAATTTAATTTTTCAAGTTAAGATTAAATTAATAAGAATTGTGTTCGTATCTATCTATTTAGTACTTATTTATTATTTTAATATGATTTTTATTTTACCAAAAGAAAAAAAAAAGCCGGTTTCTCCTGTTTATATTGAATAATAATGAACAACTAACAGGGGCGGCAAATTTAAGTCTTGCCTTCGAATAAAATATCACTAGATCCGGCCCTGCCTACCATTATCTAGACAAATACATATTTAGACAATTTATCTAAATCTAAATCCGTTCAATAAATTATGCTAACTAGATAATTTTTGATAGGTACATGTTAACTATATAAATAAAAGAAAATAATATTTTTTAAAATTATCTAGTTAAAAAATATATATATATTTTTGAAATAAAACTTTACCTCAAACGCAGCCGTCAAAATATTAGTACAGAGAATAAAACCTTGAATTTTAATTTGTAATATTATTTTTTAATAATATAATAACGGATACGTATTTATAATTGGGTATAATATAATTAACAGTAATAATAATATATTGTTGTAAGTATAATGACTGATAATTTTATGAATAAAAATGAATGTATCATAATAATTCTCTCGATATTATCTAGATTAGTGATTCTCAAACCTGTGGGTTGCGACCCAATTTTGAATTACCAAATGGTTGATTAAGGTTGCCAACACATAAATATTATACGTAAAACCAATGATTTAAAGTCGCCACGTGGAATAGTCTGAGCCACACTGGTCTAATTGACATTAAGAGAAACTAATCTATTAGTATTTTTTTTTTTTTTTTTTTTTAAGCTCATCAATAAATTGATAAATGATAATTATATCTATCTACGCATAACATTTACCACAAAAGGTGATCAGGTGATTATCGTGTTGTAAAAATAATGGAAACAACATTGAGAACGTACGCAATTTCCACCATCTTTGTAACGTGTAATTCCGATCGACCTGTATGTGTTATTATTTGTCTCTTTCGACAACACAACGTCGCAACAATATCTAGAATTGAATATTTATATTTTGAACAAAAAACAATAATATCTTAACGCGTATATTATTATAGTTTATACCGCGGTATATACAACAGTCGCACGCGGTCGATTAGTCGAGATCGTTATCGGTGTATATTTTATGGCGTGAACGTAGCCTTCCCGGAGAGCTTATATCACCACCCACGCAAACATACGTAATGTCATATACGAGCGTATATATTATATTTTTTTTAAAAGAACTTCAAAGGTTGTGTAACCGCGTTTACCGTAGCGCCACGAGAGTCCAAGGTCCGGGAGCACGCGTTCACCGGTACAATATAATAATATTAAATATATATATATGTTCCTTGTAAATTACATTATACCGCATTCCTAGCATGCTATACCTATATATATAAAACGTCCGTGGACCTTAGTGTAGTTATTATTATACTTCTACTACTACTACTACTCAGTACGTTAGTACGCGACGGACTAACGACTGTGTCCACAATAATATTATTACCGTTTGGCGGTAAACAAATTAAAACGTGCTAATGACCGACATTAACGCAGATAGATAATAAATATATGGATAGGCCATACATAATATATACTGATACAATGTGAGGTAGTGTTCCAAAACGAGAGAAAAACTGAGGCGATTTGTTTTTTTTATTTATTTATTTATTAATTATTGTTTGATATTATTTAGGACCTAGGTCCCTTGTTGAGCTCCCACGCTTAAAATAGTATACCACAGTAAAATTTTAAAATATTTAAATTGTCATATATGTTAGTTTTCTCTTTAAAGTACCTACTACGGATAAGACAATCAGAAATATATTATAAACCTCCAAAAATCGTTGAGGGTGGGTATAATAAACAAAGATTTTATTTATCTGTTTAACTGTAAGATGCAATATGGTCCACATATTGCATCCTGTTTACTACGAATTACAATCATAACGAATAAATAGATACGATCAAAATAAGCAAACAGAAGATTCAACAGGAAAACCAATGGCTATATAAGGGAGAACAACACCAGGGCAATTCAGACAACTGGCAGACGAGATTACGTACTGACGAACATCACAGATAACTATTGAAGAACGAGTAACTTTAACACGTCATTCTTCTATTAATTATAAAACATTTTTATTCTATTAGTATAAGTATTTCAATAAATATTATATTATTTGAAATATTGAGCATTTTAACATTCATTCTGATACGAATCACGTTGATCTGGTTGGAACGCAACAATATTTTGTAAATTTTTAAATATACTATTTATTGGATTTAATAGAAACTAAAACCCGAAGTTGTCAAAAAAAAATACCTACACTTTCTCTCAGTAAAAACTAAAATAGCCTTACTGAACTACAGAAAAAAAGGATTCAAAGTATTTTTAGAAAATCTGATATGACATCATAAAATCGGCGAATATGAAGAATGAAAATTGTGTTTGTAAATCAATTCTAGCCACAAATTATACAAACATGAGAATGTAATTATAATTTACATAATTTAATAATTAAATCTACATTAAATCGATTAATGATACACAGTCGTAATCGTAAAAACCAGGAAAGTACATAAACATGTATAGTATACAGACTACCTACAGACTACAAATTATGCATAATATTGCATATATTATAATAGTGCAATAGCACAAGAATCTTACGCGCAGGTGTGTATCAAAAATAGTTACATGTTGACTCTGATTTATGAAATAAAAAAATAATATTTAAATAATAAAAACTACCTTAAAATTTAGCTTTAAAAAAAAGCATAAAAGTCGATTTTGGATGTTCCTTCTTCGTCCCTTCGATCATAGTACAAATTAATTGTTTATTATAATTAATATTTGAATGCATTGATATTGCACTAGAAAATACGATTTTGAAGGAAACCCAATATATTACAATATATTATACTGATAATCCATTCCAAAATTTTACCACATGTGTAAATTACCTATAAATATTACCTGTAGACACTCAAAAATATGTTCAAGTCCCTACGATCAAAACTCAAGGAGTTATCATGAAATAAAAAAATTTTAAATAAAAAAAACCGGAATTTTGCCAATTTCCCGCCAATTTTAGGTAGTTTTTCCTCGCCCAAGGAAAAATTTTTGAGAAACTCGAAAAATGAACCAAATAAAGTACCAACTAGATGAAATTTGGTATAGAAAGGGTACCCAATTTGTGGTAATCCAACTATTATTTATATCCGAAAAAATGTTTTTATACATAAAAAAAACATCTTCGTAAAACCAATATATTCCTCGCTTCGCTCAGATCTAAAATATAGACATCATACAGTATTTTATAGTATAGTAACAAATTGATTTATTAATTACGTAGGTACATATATAAGGGTGAATACTAATTATAATAACTAAAATCTTAAGACTGCCAGTCTTAAAAAATATGCTTTTAAAAATAAATAGGTTATATTTTAAAAATTATATAGAATATAGTATAATGCGTATTTAAGTACTTGACTATACGAGTATATTTAAAAAGACAAAATAATAATAATAGGTACTTTATTTTAACCAAACACTAATTTTATAATTATAAAAAAGTTAATTAATATTCTAAAATATGTATACAAATTTCAAATGGGAGATGACTAATGATTGGTAATAAAAATAAAAATATAAAATAAAAGTATTTTGCTTCAAATGTACAGAAATATTTCTAAAAACTATTTAAAATAATTTATAAAATATATTTAAATTAAGTATTCCAATATATAGGTACTTCGATATAATATTTTAAATTTTCTTTACTATAAAATTCTATTACACTAAGTATAAATACTTAATATTTGAAAACTACACTGAGTAGTGTTATATTATTATATAGGTAGTAGGTGCGTATAATGTATAAATTACTAATAAAAGATAAAATATATTCTTTAATATTTTAATATTAACAATATTATATTGACATCTATAATATTATAAAATTGGCTACACCCACAAATTTAAAATCATGAATAGTTACGCCATTATATTAACTTTGGCCTTTCGTGAAGATTTCCTGGTACAAACGAAAAGCAAGTTTCTATGATCAACAATATTCGATAACCAATAGCCAGAATTTATTTGCATTCTATATGTAAAAATGATTTATGAAACATCATTATTATTCTAATATGTATTTATTACTTAATTTGATAATTTTAAGTGTTTTAAATACCAAATCCTAATTGTTAATTATTATTAGACATGTTGATTTATGGATATATATTTATATTATCCAATTAGACTGAAAATATAAATGTGGATACATCCATAGCTTTTTATTTGAAAGAAAAAATGACGATAAATGTCAATATCTGAAAAATATATATACAATACAAATCGAACGTATAAATGTATTAAGTATTCAATACTACCAAGGCTAGAAAAGACAGAACACGTTTAGCGGGCGGAAATAGCTCATAAAAAAGGGTCATGATAAAAAAATTCTAAATGGAAATAGTTTTAAATACAATATAACCAAACAACTTTTAGCATTTAGATAAAACAAAATAAAAAAACGTTAATAATTTATTAAAATTTAAAATGACCTAGTTTAACCAATTTTTTTTCTTTGTCAATATTCTAAACACGCATTAATTCCAATACATCAATTTGTCAAAATATAATGTCATACATTATACCACAGACAATTTTCCAGTCACGAAAAATCGGTCAGATGGCCTTAAAAATAATAATAATATTTATTTTATCAGTTACCACATCATGGTGATTAAACTAGCATATAAACAAATTGTATATTTATACATTTTTTAACCAATATCTTAAAACATCTCATACTCACAAACCTGTAATTTATGATAAAATTGAAATCTACGTACGCCATTTGTAAAACTTAATAAGTTTATTGTGTCATAACTCATAATAGATTTGATCATATACATTATATACAATATAATTTAATAAATATTATATATTAGATGTATTACACACACTTATAATATTATATTTGATGTTTCTAAAATAGAAATTAAAATTGAACAGGTATAATAATTATATCTTGTGCTGCTAATGACAGTGACGAATTTTATACTACAAAATAAATACCTGGCACTTCTAAACCTAAATCAAATACAAATACCACCTAATATACTCATATTACTACTAGCATATTACAATATTTTCAATATTTTTCACTAGTAAAATTTAGTTAGTCGTTACCAGTATATTAAATAATAAAGTTTTTAAATATCCAAAAGATATAAATCATAAGATAGAGAAAAAAATATGAGAAAAAAAAAGATGAGAATAAAATATTTGTTAATTTTCATGACTGTTATTATAGTTCATAATTATTTATAAAATCATATGATCATAACCTATTTTTTCTATTTTTTTTTTTTTTTTTGTAAATCCTACTCACGACAAAATAATAACTTTTGCCACAATCGTATTTTAAGCATAATAATATGAAAATAGTTTATAAATATATAAATTTAATTGAACTATCTTAAATGAATATTCATAATTTATGTGTGTTAAACATATTAAGAAAAAATTGATGACTAAATAATCTAACATGCTTACACGAAGAAAAAGCATTACATATCAGATCTTCATCAGTCATCACATTTATAATTTATATTATGTTATTCGCACTCACCCTCCTAACTTTACATCATTTGAAAAATACCAAAATATTTAATAGCTAAACATATTTTATCACAAAGTAAAATGCGTGTTATAAATCGAGTTCCGAAAAATAATACAGAGGGACTTTAAAATTATTTCTAGACAAAAAAAGGAACTTTTCTTGTACGGAATAATAGATGTTTTAACAATAATTATCTTATCTACCCAGAATTAAATGTACATTAAACATTATAATATTAAATAATATTTATGAAATGAAGTAATAAATTAACTTTATTTCGTAGATATTTTAATTAAATTAATTATTTTTACTTTAATGAACAATGAGATTTTTTTTTTGATTTTTTTTACGAGTACCTATATAAAATATATAAATAATCTATATTGTCACAATAAAATTGCATTCAACTTTATACCTATAGATACTTATAATTTTACTACCTATACTTTCCGTAATAATTAAACGTAATAAAATATAAATAGGTATCTAAATAATAAAAATATTAAATAATATATTGTTACTTAATACATACCTTGAGTTGATTGATTCGCTGATTCGCTTTAATTCAGAAGATCAGAAGATTTACGCACAGCATAACGCATTTGATCTGAATTAATCAACAGTAGGTATATATAGATATTGTACTGAAATCTGTATAATATTATATTGGTATGCAATATTCAGCATAATATATTTCGTTTTTTACGCGAATTGTGTTCGATAATTCTCTTGGCCGGTTGGAAAAAAAATCATCGATTATTTTGCATCGGAGATTGGAATAATATGTAGGTATATTTAACGATCTACCATCTACGATACTCGATATATCGGCTGCAAATATGAAACCTGACAATATTACTAGTTTTATGCAGAATCTACATTTCAAATCATAAATAATTTATTATTAAATTTGAATTTTATTATGTAGGGGTGTCTGAGGGCAAGGCCATGTCCTTGAGGCAAAATTATTATATAGTAACGCCCATAAAATATTCTTTAGTAGCTTAATTGAACGAAATTCCTATATAATTGATCTCATTATCTACAATATTATATAAATATATATATATGATATATATGTAAACCAATCGTGCCAAAATAAAAATAAATATATTTATCTAAATACAAATAATACGTATGAAGCAATAAGTGTTACGAACAAGACACGACAATATAATATGGCTGACAGTCTACTTAAATGTTATTTGAACACAATTGGATTGCAAATCAAACCGTTATGCGATTATGAAATCTAAGGGTTTTAGTTACCATAAAATATTTCATGTTCATTAATTATATCTATGTATACTTAAACGCATACCCAACTATAAAATTCCGATGCTTATTCAATTTTTAAAACCGATAAATTGTAATTACTATAAGCGACATAATCATATTATAAAAACGCACTATTTCATTTAAATATTTTGATATTTATTTATTTGTCATTAAATAAAATACCTATAGGTAAGTATACTGTATAACCCAAATGATTATAAAATATAAATGTCGAATGAAAATGTTTATAGCGCTCGTGATTTTTAATAAAACCGTATTATTAAATATAATACAGAATCACGTTTAAATTTCCTTATATAGTAAATTACAAAATAATATGAGCAGATTTATTACAAGAACTGAAAAACTTATTAAAGCTATGATGATTCATTGTAAAACTATGTTCTCTCAAAATATAAGTTTATAAACAAGGAAAATAATGCTATCTATCTTGTAAAGCATTTAAGTAAAAGTGCTGAATACCTATTTACAAAATATTTGAATACATATCTTGGAAATTAAATTCTTTAATTTTATTTTATACTTATATATTTGTATAAACGGCCGGTAGTCTATCCATTTGAATTTGTATACATATTTAAAATTTCATGTTGTAGGTATATTTTAATAATCTATTTTTAAACATTTTATATAATATTTTGTAATTAGTGTTTGATTAAAACAAGTATTAAAAATTACATAAAAATAATTTTTAAGAGTATCTCAGTATTAATACCTGAATACTTTTATAGACAAGTACACATTCATGTATTCTGCAGTATTCGGTACTCTAAATATAATTGTTTAAATGATTATAATACATTTTAAACATAAAGATGTTATACAAGACTATAATATTATGTTATATTACGAACAAATACATAATTTGTATTATCTTATCCTTCGAAATCAACACATTTCTATTCATAATTTTTTTCATTCATGATTTTATATTACAGTGACTTAATAATTATAATTATAATTAAATATTTAAATGTATTATAATATACATAAATTGTTTATTTTAATATTTTTTTAGTAAATCAATTTTTTCACATAATTATGTTATTATTATGTTTTGCATTTTTGCAACATTATATGCTACTAATTATTATTTTTATGATACGTATGATTTTCTATCATACGGATTGTATGAGCAGATTAAAAATAAAATTATAACGTACGTATATAAGCATAAAATATTTTAAATAATCATTTAATTTATATAAAATATTACATATTATTTGTTTCTAAGTACTGTACCTATATTTATTTCAAGATTAACAGATAAGTACTTAAATTACAGCTTTTACAGTCGTTTTGTTATTGTTATTATTTTACATATAAAAACAGATAAGATATAATATTTTAATAATTACGACATTTAGTTCCGTGGAAACCGGTAAAAACAAAACAATGATTAGGTATATAATAATTCTTATGGTATACTTCAAATCAAGTCAATATAAAAGTGTATAAAATTATACGCATAATCATTAGGATCGAGCATAAACGAAAGATCTGTCTAAACGATAATTTCAAATTATAAATATTATATGCAATTTATAATATATTAAAAAATGAACTCTTACTCAACGAAATAATAATATACTCTTATTATTTCAAAAAAAAATTATCATATTATGATCATGTATAATATGCATTAATTATAATGTCTACAAAGATATTGTGCTAATATAATAAATAATAATATTATTATATGATAATATGTACACAAAAACTGAAAGATAAATGGATATTTATTATGGGTATCTTTATATGAAAAAAACTTTCAAGAGCACTCATTTAAAAATTATATTTTAAACCCGTTTTACAATTAACAATTAAAATACATTTTGTTTATATTATATAACTTATAGGTATGAAAATATGAAACGTTAACGAAATATTTAAAATGCATACAAAATAACCCAAGTCTATTTATTTTTTAATAATTATTTTTCCAGGCTATATATATATATATATAATATTAAATTAATATATATATAATAATATAATTTATATATATTAAGTAATATAATATAAACAAAATGTATTTTAATTGTTAATTATAAAATGGGTTTAAGGTATAATTTATAAATGAGTGCTCTTGAAAGATTTTTTTATATAAAGATACCCATAATAAATATCCATTTATCTTTCAGTGTTTGTGTACATATTATCATATAATAATATAATAATATATAGGATTTTCTTTCTTTTTTAGTTTTTCTAGTAAAAAAAATTAAAAATTAACTTTATATTTTTATTTTTAAGTTATGTGTCAGTTAAATTAAGTTAGTTTAAAGATTATATTTGTATGAACTTTTTAATTTTCCTAATTTAATTTAGATGTTGATTTTTAAATTTATATTATCAATATTCAATATTATAACTAAACGATACAAAAATAGTTGTAGCTATAAAATAGATAATTATAGTAATATACATAATGATAATAATTATACATTTCACGATATAATGTAGATTAAATAATTACAAAAAATGACGTCTAAAATATGATTTTTTTATTTTAAATGAAAACAATTCCTAAAAGTCGACATATTGATTAAATTAAGAGGTCGAAACATCAAAAATTTTATGAAACGCTTTAAACTGGAAATCTTCAAATTTCACATAACTTAAAAAATACAAATATTTGTTACTAAATGTTAAATCTAAAGAAGAATAGAGGTAATATTATATATTATTACCAATATTACATTAAAAAAATATTGTAGTGCATTGCCTAAATACCAATTGAAAAGAAACTGAAATTGACTCAAACATTTTAATTTTTCGCGGAGATATTTCAATTATTACCTATATATATCTGGGACACTCTCAATCATATATTATATACTCTGAGCTCTGTATTATATACCAATCGCGATTATGAAACACAAATAACAACTAAGTATATAATATTATTTTAAAAAAATATCTGGTTATAATAAAATCAGTGCAAGTACAAATAAAACACTTTCGGACATTACTTTTTATAGTTATCCGCTATTATAATTAATTATTATATCGTGGACTAAAATCGTAAAATTTACGCATTTCACAACCGAAAAATTATAGATATATTTTCTTCTGAAATAGGTACATTCGTTTTAAACAAATGTATAATACCTACCGTCATATAGCATATAGATATTTCATAGATTGTGTCACATGTGTTGTGTTTATATATATATAACAGCAGTTGTACCTACATTAAAGTTATTTAGAAACAATGTTTATAAAGCATTCTCTTTCGAATCTTTTGGAAATCACGCCATGACGCACGGGCTTAACAGAAATGAATAAAATAATCGCTCCATTCGATACCTAATCGATATTTAAAGAATAAAATCGTGCGCCAACTACTATAGCTAGATTGTGGACAAGTATTATTGCAGAAAATATCCTACTAGTACAATATAAAAGTCATTTTTTCGCCGTTCTTTTGTACATTTAAAAAAAAATTAACAATAATATGGAAAATGTAGGAAAATCTATAGATCTATCGTAAAATGTAAAATTCATATTATTATATTATTCATATATAAGTAATAATCAATCTCAATGCGATGAGCAATATATTTTTCATACCATGATAATATTATACGATTAAATTATTACAAATAATGACATTAGGAATACCATTTCTCCAATAAATGGCAACAATTTCTAAAAATCGACCTCTTGATTAAATTAGGAGGTCAAAATATTACAATTCTCATAAAATATACTCATTAAAAATGGCTATTTTCAAATTATAGGTACATACCTATTACCTATTTAAGAAAATTAGATTAATAATAACAAATATTTATTTATTTATAAGGTGATTTTTTTAAAAAAAAGTAAGTAATAAGTTTCCGTTATTTTGATTTTAAATATTTTATGATAACTAATTCCGTTTTGATCGTTGGGACTTGCAAATATTTTTGAGTAATTTCATATAGGTAGTTTACCCTAGTCTATCTGACTAGTCAGGTATCTGATTGACTTTCGCTCAGAATCGTATTTTCGAATTCAATATATCATTGCATTCAAATCTTAATTACAATAAACCACTAATTTCTACGAGGACCGAAAGGACGAAAGAAGAACGTCCAGAATCGACCTTCCTGCATTTTTTTTATTATTCTCCCTTGTTCATCAGAGTATTTTTAAGACAAAGTTGATTTATAATTTATTTTATTGTTTATTTATTATTTTATTTTTTTATACTGCATTGTATTTCCTTAAACTTGAATCTGGAAATAATGCCTTAACAATATAAATAAATTAAAAGCTTTTAATAGATCACAATTTATTTCTTGAAACTGTATTGAAGTCTTGTTGGATCTTTTCTAAAATATCATTCCATAAAAATGCCATATATCACATTTCTTTTTTAATCATTTTTTAGCAATAATGTAGCATTTTTTTTTTTTTTTTTAGTATTTTCTGTTTCTTAATATTTTAATGACTCATTATTTTTTCTAGTTCTAAAAATTTCAGTAAAGATCCTTATTAAAATTTTACTTAAATAAAAATATACAGATTTTAAAACTTTTTTATAAAATAAAAAAAAAAACAATGATTATTTCCGATAAATGAATTCAAAACGTAGTAGGAACCCACTTTTATACGAATTCCGTTGGCCATTGCCCCTCTTGCGTTCTGTCTCTCCCCTTAATCCGTCCTGACTAATACGTGGGTACGTTACAATTAAAATACATTTATCATACAAGATATGGAGTTTAATTTTTCAAAATGTTTACACGTCTAGTATTTCATTTTCATTTGTTTCTGGCTTCAATATCATGGAATAAAAACTATAAAAATGATAAATATGATAATTGATAACAACATTTAACGGACATTACGCTATCATCCGAAGACAGAATATGGAAATCTAAAATTCCAAATCCACAATTTTTCAGTCCATAGAATAAGACTGTCTCAGTCACTTCAGACATCAGGCACTGCAGACACCGTACAGACAGTTCAGACTTTCAGAGGACGAGCAAATATACAATTATTTAATCTTTAATCTGGAGTCTGAACTTCTGGAGTGATCTTTGTCTTCATTTCATCATTAATTACAAATTATGTTTTAATTTTTTAACTTCTAGTTGTTTGCAATAACTCTTTTTAATGACATTTTATTTAATTTACTTATTTTACCAAATGCATAATTGACCACTGTACACAAAGACAATGTCGTGTCATATGACATATCCCCGCCAAATGTTGCAACGCGTCAGTGATCGTAAAAAAAGGAAATTAGCTATTGATGATTCCATCAATGTATCATTGAAAGACGATTTGAATTCAAGCATTATTCCAGATTCTCAATTAGAAGTGGTCGAAGATTCAGAATCGTCACTGAAAGGACACCGAGACCTGTTTGGTGAACTTATACCTAATAGCCAATGCCTTAGCAGCACAAAAACCAACAGTGATTTAAATAATAAAATATCTAGTTCAAAAAGAAAAAAGCGGCAACGAGAAGAATTTGTCATTAGTCCAATAAAAATAACAAACCGAGTGTTTTTTCCTTCCCCTCGAATCATCAACATAATGAGGGACGCACAAACAGAATTATGTACCTTAATGGGTCTTAATAAGAGTTCCAGTGATGGTTCAGTTTTATCAAACAACAGTCTGAATGTCAGTGGAATACAAAACTTATTAGATAGTCCAAATATTACACCAGATGCTCGAAATAAGTCGAACAGAATTATTAATGAAAACAATAATGATCCATCTCGAATCCTTGAAGGTAAATTATTTATTAACTTCCTAAATATTTATAAGATAAATCATTTAATGTAGTATAAAATCCTTTGTGCTGATATAATTTGATTAACTAACTAAATGTTATTGATACAAATATATTCAGGCCCAGATTGGCCTGGCAAATTACTAAGAAAATCTCGGTGGGCCGGTAGAAAAATACTTAAGAAATGTGTTGAAAAATACCAGAAAAATAATACATTAATGTTACACTCCAATTGTATTGTATTTCAAAATAAAATTTGGTAGAAATACTATAAACAATTTAGCTATATATACATTTAAAAGATAAAATTAAAAAATAAGAGCCGGTAAAATATTGATATCTCGATGGGCCAAATTTACCCAATCCGGCCCTGAATATATTATTAAAGAATATCCATTTATTCAATCTGTTTATACATAATATATAACTGAAAAAAATTAATTTACTACTATTTCTATACATATTGCAAATACAATATAACTATATTTTTAGTCTTTATCATATTGAATAGTTATCATTTTTTAATGTATGCAGCATAATGGGGATACAAATGTAAACAATTTGTTAAATTGATAGAGTTCTTAGAAAAAATTAATTTTTATATTATTTTGCTTATATATTTTATTATATAATAAAATTGGTATTATATGGTATCATATGGTATTATATGTTTACTTTTTGTATTTGATTTTCATATTTAAAACATGATTAAATATAATATCACAAGTATGTACCAATCTTTTTTCATGATCTATAGAAATTAAATCAATTAGGTACATATAAATATATATATATACAGTAGTGTTCCCATAGGGTATATTCCATATACAATATTATTATATTCAAGCTTTTATTAAAAATTATGGATATACTACCTATACTCTCAAAGTCTCAAGTAATTCGCACAGAGAGAAAAAAAGGTTATATATTTGTTAGATTTTTATAATTAATAATGTCTGATGACATATATTACGATTGTCTATTATTATAGTTGACATTGACTGAAATTGATAACGTTGGGTAAATATAAGAAAGAAAAATATTGTAAAAACATATACATTTTTACATTTGTAATCATAAGCGGCAAGTACACAAAGCCAAAGCCCCCCCATGAAATTATTATGTTGGGATCCAGCCATCATTAATTTATAATAAATGAAAATTAAATGATTATCAACATTAAACTATTGTATTTATGGTGAACAGTGGTTTCAGCCACCATGTCATTTTTAAAACTTATTGTTTGATCTATATTTGTAATTTAATTTATTATTATTGAATAACTTTTTCCATTCACCCTTTGTATTTGAATATTATTGGAGTATTAGCACTTGTTGACTTAGTATACTCTCATAGAAATTAATAGGAACATTTCTATATATATATATACAGATAATATAAAAGTATTTATTAAATTTATACCTTAATTTGATTTGATGATCTTTGTGATGTACATTAGACACAAAAATAGAATAATAAATTACTTTACTTTTATATTTTTCAATATTTTTATACCTAATTTATGTGTGTGTAATTATTTTTATGTTTTAGGTGTTGTTGCTTTTGTAGATTATAAAATTGATGATGACCGCAGTGGTACAAGCATAAAACTACGACTCATTAAACTTGGTGCTAAAGTTGAGAAAACATTCAATCTTAAAGTAATAATATACATAATAATAAAATATTTATAATATTATTTATTCAAAAATTAATAAATTATTTTTATCTGGCTAATTCTTATTAAAGGTTACACATGTGGTATTTTGTGAGGGTTACCGTAAAACATATAAGACAGCAATCAAACGCAATATTCCATTAGTATCAGCAAGATGGATAGAAAAAAGTAGATTGGCCAATAAAATGTTAGACCCAGCTGACTATCCACCTGTAGATATAGAAAACTATAAAAAAATACAAGAAAAAGAAGTGGACCTTAATCTTCCTGTATATATTTTTAATCATATATTAAAATATACATTTGTAGTTTGTTACACTTAATTATAAAGGTCAACATTTAAATTAATTTTTTTTTCAGAAATATAATACTCATAAGAAATTTTTAAGGCCAAGTAATATTGAACGGGATAAAATATTAAAAGACAAATGTAATCACCTTTTGCAACAATTTAGAAATTTTACTGCAGAGCATATTGATGAAAATGAAAAAAACAGTGCCATTGTAGAAACTCCAAAAAAACTAAATAACATAAAAGAACCTGTAAGTATATTGTAATAATTGATTAATTTATGATATGTATTTCAGTTTTTAATACTTACATTTTTATTATTATTGTAGGATGATCCTTACAAAATAAATGATATGATTAGTATCATATCAGATCAACTATGTAAATATTTAAACACAAGTAGTCCAATTCCTGATGAAGAAATTGAAGAATTGTATTTACCATTGTCAATTAAAGTATTAAAAAAAATGTTAACACCGAAAGAAATGGAGAAAAAAACGTACATAGAACTTGATAATGACTTAGTTAAAATTGAAAATCGTTTAAATTTAAATATCCAAGCAAGACAACGATTACGTAAATTATTATTTCCTTCTGATAAGGAACTGCTTAACATGAGTACTACAAGTGATTTCCCAACACCATCACCTCCAAAACAAAGAATCAGTGCTCCGGCCAAATTAACTAGTACAAAGAAACGAAAATTAGTGTTCGATAAAGAAGTTTTACCTCATTACAAAAACTTAAATGATAAAGAAAATATAATAAAAGTAAAAAATAATGAGTTACAATGGACAATACCTTCAGACCTACGACCAAATAAAATAAAACAAATTAATTATCAAAAACAAAAAAAAGTAAAAAGAAGAACTCAATCTCAAGAAACTATTAATAGTATATTATCAAGAAATTCTTCTATTTTTTTCCAGACACCAAAAGATTCTATAAATAGTCCAATAATTGTACAGTCAATTGCATGCACTGGATTGTCAAAAAGGTAAAATTATATATTATTATTTATTTTTTTAACTTATACTTTTTTTTGTTTTTTTAGTGAAATAGAAGTTATAAAGTTATCTATACAAGACTTAGGATCATTTGTTTTCCATACAAAAGTAGAACCTTCAACTACATTTTTAGTTACTAAAGTAAAACCAAATAGAACATTAAATATGGTATTTGCAATGGCTTTTGGATGTTATATAGTTTCTGAAGATTGGGTAAGATCACTTAATAAGTTAATTCATATTTGTGAAAACTACAAAGAAATATGATAAATAAAATAAACAATTTTTAATTTACATATAATAGTTATATTTAAAAAAATAAAAATAATTACAAAATATTAGAAGAATTTTATTTTACTAAAATATATTATTTTGTTATTTTTTATTGTTAAAAAAATTATGGAATTTTGTAAAATTTCTGAATTTTAACATCTATTTTTTATAATTACCTACTTCATTCAATCTATTTATTTGAATCCAGATTTTATTATTACATGATAATCATGTATCATCTTGATGGTCAATCCCAGGGCTATAGCTAGGCACTAGCAAGAGGGCTTTCTCCAGGGGCGCAGTATTGCTAAAGGTGCAAATTTAATGATATTTATTAATACAAATAAAAGTTTTCATTACTATATTAACATACTTAGACATGAAATCATGGTTTTAATAATATTATAAATTTATAACATATAGCCATAAAGTCAATGAGTTTTAATTTTAACTTATAATCTATTATACACGTATTGTATGGGTGCTGTTACCTCTTAATACGATCCTGGTCAATCCCAGATAATCCAATATCTAAAAAAAAAACTCTAGAATATATTTATAGCTATTATAATAACCAACATTGGTTCCCTAAATTTTAAGTATAAATTATATTGAACATTTTTGTTTAAAAATTATTTAAATACAAAACATAATATTCGTCATTTTCTTTTCCTTTAAGGTACACGAATCATATAAAATTGGCAGATGGTTATCTCATCAAGAATATTTGATTTCAAATATACCTGAACCTGTTAAGGTAACAATTACTGATTAATTTGTGTTTTTTATCTTAATTATTTGTTGTTTATAAAAAAATATGTGTTAGTTTAATTTATATTTTTTAGGAATTTCAAACACGACGTCACACTTTTGGTTCATTGCTAACATTTCATATATTTGATAATGCAGGTAAAATATATATATCAGATACTTGTGATCCATCTGCTAAACAACTCAAACAACTTGTACGTGCATGTGGTGGCACATGCACTAGTATTGAAAGCCTGGCCACTGTAGTTGTTGGTTATACACAACGAATGATAAATAATGTTAATGAAAAATGGATTTTAGACAGCATAAGTCAAGGGACATTGATAGATAAAAGTCAATATATAATGACTAATAATCTTATAATATAACCACACATTCTGATACAATTTACATATTAACTTGCATCATCTATTCTTAGTTTGCTATTTATTTTTTATCTATTATCAATCATTTTAGTTGACAAATCTTTAATTTTTATGACAAATTTATTATTTTAATTAAATCAATTAAATATTGCACATGATAAATCATTAAACTGTTATTTATTAATAAGTAAAATAATTTTAAAAACGATCAAACTTATTTTTCTTGTATATACAAATTAACTTAATAGTTTGAAATATTTTTATTTTTATGTTTTATTTTGCAAATTTGCAATCAACTTGAGAATGTCATAATTTTTGTAATACTGTTTCTATATTTTCAGCAGAAATGTAACAAAATCACATCTAAGTGAAAATTAAATTGTGATTTTAGATTAAAAGATAAGTAGAGTTTTAACTCAACTTATAAGTCAATTTGATTAGATTAACATTTTCTATGTTCTGTAGTTTTTTATTAAAATTATTAAATAATCTGACAATAAATTTAATGTTTTAATTTTCTCTTATTTTAAATAACTATAACTTCATTCTCAGATGAATTTTACAAAAAAAAAATCCTCATTAGAGATCTTACTGCATATGACAATTTAAGTTCTACATAGGTTTGATTTTGTAATATTTTAGTTTCTAAAGACAGTAAATACCAATATAGTGTCCTATTAAGTTTTACCAAAATATTTAATTCATTATTACTTTACAAAAATATTAATAGTATTAATTTTTATATATTGTTGATTTGTACATACCTCATACAAAATTTAGAGAATTAAACTAACAAATCTTGAAGATTTCTGGTACTTAAATGATTGTAATACCATAATAGTTGTTAATGATTGTGTAATTATTATAATAATAATAATACAACCATAAACTACTTTATTGTAATTTAAATTATATACAAAATAGAATTATTTAAGTTGTTTTATTGTTTAAAATTTATGAAATTAGTATTCCTTTTCTATAATTCACTATAATATGCTACCAATGATGTAATTTCGTTTTAAATTATTATTTTATTAACTAGTTATATTAATTATATTTTCATATTAACTATAATTATACAATTTCAAAAATATATATTTTAAATAATTATTATTGTGTAAGATATAATTTAATTTAATTTAATATAATAAAGTATTTATATTACAAATATATTTTCTGAATATTATGTTAGTAGCTACAACTATATACAACTTGAGACATCTGCAAAAGATAATAACGATTATTAATAATAATCAAATGCGTAATCATAAAAGTTTATGCGATAAGTATAACATGACTACACTTCTTCTTCTTTATCTGGCCCTTAATACTCTTTAAGAATTTTCGCTGTCACCAAATCCCTCCATTTGTCTTTATCCTAGAATAGTTCTCTCTAATCTTGAACTCCCATTCTGTTCTGCTCCTCTTCCACTACATCTAACCATCTTTTTCTTGGTTGTCCTCGAGATCATTTTTCCGTAGGCTATAACATGACTACATATAGTCTGTCTTTAAATTAATTTAATTATTATTGCTCTTCTTTAGGTAATCATTATTTATAAATTATAACCAATAATATATATTTCACTAAGAAAACCCAGTTATTTTATCACTAACTTTTATGAATATTATTTTTCCTATTTCTTTTGTGATTTACTGATTAATGCATATGAGTCATTCATTCTTGTATTTTTTTTTTTTATCATTTATGTTGAACATTCACTCAAAATTTATCTAGTAATTAATGTGTAGAGAGTACATTAAGAGCTTAATAATTTATAGAAAAATCAATATTTGATTTATCAAAATAATTTTTTATTACTCTTTACTTTGCACTTTGGAAAGAAAATATTTGACAAGATTTCCAATTATGTAACAACACATGACTGAATAGGAGAGGAAATGTGGAAATTATACTTGGTTATGTATTTTGTTTTTATTTTTTTATAAATATAATATATTATTGTGAATATTTATTCTTTAAAATAACATGATATATTTTTATTATTTAAGATAATAAAATATAGTTATTATATTATTATAATATAATATACATGTAAATAAAAGAAAAAAAATTCTATCAGATTCTTAAAATTTATTAGAATATATAAAAATCCCATACAATATATTATTATGCTTATAACTCCACCAAAAATTCAATCAACAAAATTCAAAAAAAGAATTATAATACAATGGAAACCCTTCTCCCCATCATAAAACTAGTATTTTTAAACTGTTACACTACCACCATCACTTGATTTTGAAACATTTTTATTAATATATGTAAAAAATTGAACACTCCCCTCAGACAATCTTAAAAATAAAAATTAAATCTCAATATAGTTAAATATTCATATGAGATAATATAATAAATATAATTTTTTTTTTTTAAATATTTATTTTAAAGTATAAAATTAAAATATAACTATAGAAAATTTTATTTTATTTACTTCTATGTTAGTATATATTCTAAACTGATATTTTATCGTTTTAAACTTTTAAATGCGAGTATATAAAACTGAATAGTGAGCTGAATGTCGATAAAATAAATAAATAGGTAAACTTTTATATTGTAATATCGCCATTATTAGTGACATTGGCATATTGTTTAAACAAATAAATCATGAAATATAATAAGTCGTTATTAAAAATCAAATAGATAATTTGTTAACAATATAAATAATCTATATAATATATAGTTTTTAATTTCCTACATGATCAGTTATCAGACAATCAAATTTTGTTATGTTTACTATGAATAAACACAATTAGTTAAAGATAATTGAATATTTGATATATCATATAATATGAATAATGTTCAAGAATTAATCTCATTATTTTATTATCTTTTAAAATTCGATGAAATAAATTATTATATTATAAAAATATTGTATTTCAAAGAATGTTATTTTAATCATTCATTATAATATAAAATATGAATATTGACAAAATAATTAATTGTCGACAATTGCAAATGATACAATGCCAAATATTTTAGATTACTACATAAAAACTTTTATATTTTTGTGTTAACAAAACAAAAAACATTTTAATGTAAATTAAAAAATGTATATATGTATCTACTTATTATAAGAAATAGTATTAATATTAAACATTTTAAAAAATATGTTAATAATAAAACATAATATAGAAGATTTAAACTTGTTGATCACTAATAAAAAATTATCTTTGTCCTTTTAGACTTTTTTTAATAAATCATAATACTGAAATTAATTATCATTTGTTACTAGGTAATTGATAATTACTATTCAGTTTTCAGTATTTTTATTAGTTTATGAGCAGAAAATATCATCATGTTACACAAACTACGCGTTAATTAGTGACGAGTTTGAAAAAAAAAAAATTCATGTATAATCGTGTGTACCAGTTAATTTGCATTAAAAATGTGCCAAATATGATATTCTTTTTTTTAGGTGAAAATTTTAAAAATCAAAACAATTAAGAATTAATAATTATAAACATTTTACTACATTATTTCTTTATTAAAAATACTTAAATGAAATTAATTTAAGTGTAACAAGGAGGTACCCAACAAATAGCAAGTACTGAACTGAGATAGATACCTTTTATTGTTGTCACATATAATTCGGTTTAAAAAAAAAAAAAAAAAACCAAGATTCCAAAAAAACGTTTTAATAATTTAACCAAAATACCCGCGTTTCATGGATTAGAATCACACAGATCATGGAGTAAACAATTCGCCACTTGTGACTAGACATCGTTTGTGCCCGTTGACGTCGTGTGTTTTTTCGTTTTGATTTTTTTTTTTTTTATCAGTACGTCCGTCGCGCCCGATTCGTGTAGTTGTTCTACTTGTTATTCGTGTTTTGCGTATTTGTCAGTCGGCCCGGAGACTGTCCGTTTCTATCATAATAATTTCGACAAAAACCGACGACTAATGAATAAATACAATTATGAATTAATAATGTCATTATAATCTCTTATTGTTTATAGTTTGTGAATCCCGTATCTCACGAGTGAGTCGCAATAACCGTTCCCAGAAATAATAATATTTACACCTACCCATATAGTCTATTCGTGTGCAAAATTCAATAAACCCACTTGGGCGCCTGATAACGCGATTTCTGTCTGTGTCACCTGTTTGGATTAATGTGGAAAACAAGCGAAGATGACTTGGGGAATTGAATTATGGGTTAGTATCTTGCTGAAATTTCCGCGACTTGTACATATTATTTTATATTCGTACATTTCTATCAAACGATTTTCCTATTAAATCTTATACTGCTAGCCTCTTGATTTTTAACTGCTTTAACCAATTCGATAGTATTAAATGTAAACATCTTTTAGAATACTTGCTATAAGTTATTACTTTAGTATTTATGTACATTAGTTCGTACAGTAATCATCTATTATATATATATATACATTTATGAATACCTTTATATTATGACCCCCGAAGGCTGAAAGTGGATATGTGAAAGGTTTCTTCGTTTTATATATTTAATATGTACATAATATAAATAAATTTATTCAATGTAGCCTTTAGCCGGATTTTTATTTGATAACAATGTAACATTATTATAAACTTAAACTAAATTTATTGGATATTGAGTATAAATATAATTATTAACCTGGATTTGGAGGACACTAAAATTAAATATTAATTTCTGTATTATAAACTATTTGTTTTTAAGGCAAATAATATTCTCCAGTTTATCTTTCTTTTAATATGTTTATTAATATCTCAATTAATACAATACCAACAATAATAGGATTCTATGAAATATTATAAGTAATTATTGTTAAATATATAATAATATTAATTTGAAAAGTTCAAATATAATATAACCTAATGTACCTAACTGATAATAATTGATTGTGTTTTTTGTTTCAACAATATTCTAATTTTCATATTAGGTAGTCAAATTACAAACTCAATAATTGAGATATATTAATAATGTAGTAGATACCACATTTTATTATCGTACTAATTTTATAACCAATTATGCAAAAGAAATAATTATACACCAGATTTCCTACAATTTTTTAAAATATTTTTTATGAATTCCTGTAATTTTTCTAAAATTCCCGAGATGTCATTAAGAATTCCTGGATTTCTTGGAGCTTTAATGGGTATTTCCTTTGGATTTTCAGTGTTTTGTTTACCAATTTCCCATTGCAAATTAACCCCCACAATTATACAATTTAAAAAAAAAATAGGAAATTAATAATATTTGATTTCACGGAGCATTATGTTCCTGAAGAAAAATGACTTAAACCCAAATTCTTCAATTGCCTCCTGAATGAGTCACCAAAAATCGACCTATCGTGTTATTCAAATTTAATATAATAATAAAAATTGTATAAGTAGGTGTTTTATTTTTATATTACCTAAGTTAAATTAATTATTATATTGATGAAACTTAAGTAATGCTTAGTCATTTATTGGATTTAAATTATGTATACTGTGCAAATTGTTTATGTATCACATAACTAAAATCAACAATATTGAATATAGTATTATATCCGTATCTTAAAAAAAGTTGAGATGTAACATTTTAGTTTTTTAAAATCCATAAACTACAAAGGTTGCCTACTTAAAACATTTTTTTTTAATTTTATATAGTTCTGTAAATTTTTGAGACTGGGATGTATACTTTTTAAATATATTTATGTTATAGTTTTATAGGTATTTCACATAATAATACTTTAAAATTGTGTGACACAAATAGGTATATACTTTATATATATATATACATTTTTGTTTTGTTTTATGCATATTAATATTATGTAGTACTATATACTATATAGTCATATAACATATAATATATATAATATAATTTATATTATTAATCCTAAAGGGTAAAATCAATTATTTAAATTATAATTGACAAATAATAAAGATAATACAGATATTGAAATTAAACTTAATTTTTAATTTGACAAATAAAATATTAATAATTAATATTATACATTTAAATTATATATTATGATGTGCTATATATATATAAATAAACTAAAGTACTAATTTAATTTAGTTTGAAATATGGTAACTTACAAAGAGTTAAGTAATTAAATTTATATCAGATTTATAATATTAGTCTTATACAGCATATTTAGTATACTTTGTTAAGCATCAATATTTTATGAAACTACAACTAACTTCATTATCTAACTTATGATCGAACTTAACTCATTTTATCATTTATTGAAAACTAAGCAAATAATATATTATAACATTTAACAGAAAATCTTTAAAACACAAAATTTGTAATTGGTACCTACCTAATTACAGTTTTATTATTATAAATTATTTTTTTTGAATACAGTTTACTATATTTAGGTAGACCTAGGTTGTAGGTATATACTTTTTAAAAATTGTATTATAGTTGAAAATTGTAATATGAACTGATAGGTAATTGTAATATTAAGTAGGTACTTTGTTAAAAATTAAAACCAAAAAAAGCAATAATATATACCTATATATATATTTATTGATAGATATTCTTTTATTTTTGAGTATATAATATAAATATTTAATTTGATTTATAAGTTTAGTTTACAGTTTTTTTTGAGACAGATATTTCATAAACACTATTATTTAGCTACCATAAATATAATATTCTATCTGATATTTAATAAAAAAATTATGTCAATCTTGTTATTTAAATTTAATTCTAAAAAATTACAAAGGTTCGTTAAACATTATTCATATGATTATCAAATCACATATTCTTCTATTAAGATATATATTTATTATATTTTATTATTTTATATTTAAATGTTGAGCTTCTTAGTAAGATTATTAGCTATACTTGGACGTTTTTGAGCTTATCTAACCTCACGCAATCTTAATTAAGTTAAACAATTTAATCCTATTGTAGTGGTGTATAAAAGTAGAGTCAAGTATGGTAAAAACTTTTTCATGTTTAATAAACACATTTAAAAAATTTAAAAAATTTTGAATCTTTATATAGTTTTTTTTATCATTATTCTGATGTTATTATTATTTAATAATAACTATACAATATCAGAGGATTGTATATTATGAGAAGTGATTTCCTAGTCAAAAATAGGAGGGTCGGTACCCTTTTGTATGGTAGTAATTAATTATCTCAGATATTAATAGATTATACTATTAGGTATAGAAATAGTATAGTAAAAATGATAAAAACTAAAAAGCGATATTAAATTGTAACCTTGTAGGGATAAGTGGATACTGGTTTACTGTGCTCACTCCTAGAATTCCAAACATTCGGTCTACCTTTGTGTAATATGATCATTTTAATACTTATGTGTATTTTTGTGTACAAATTTTACCATAATTTTATAAATAAAAAATCATTTGTTTCTATTTTATTATTTGTAATAATGTATAATAATGATATATAATACCCATAATATTATAAACATTAGTTTAGTACCTAATTTTAATTGATTTAGTGCTAATCATATTTACTTTCAAAAAATACTTAATTTCTATTATAATATATTATTACGTGTTAACAATGTTAACATAATATAATGATGGTATAAATGTATTACTAATTAATATGTTTGTTAATTTTAAGAATTTGTTTATATATTAATTTTTAACATAAATCACCAAAATTTTGAAACATTTTCAACCTATTTTTTAACTAAAAAAGTAATTTTAAAATGTATGTTTAGTTAATTAGTTTATATTCATTATTGTTGTTTATATTGCACACATATATTTATAAATAAATTTATGTTAAACTCATTAAAGTGATTACATATCATACAATTTGTATAGGTGATAAAAATAATTATTATTTTATTATTAAATTAGTTAAGTGAATTCTACTCAAAACCGATTTACCGAATACAATAATTTATTTAACTTTAAAATTTTGCTTAAATTAGATTTAATGCAGATTTAAATCAGTTTAGCTGAGTTTAGCTGTTTCCCAAATTACTTATCAAGAAGACTAATTTCAAATGATTCTGATTGAACTTTGAAACCGGTATGGCGGTGTATGACGTTCTAAAAATATTTTTTAATATTAATTAATGTATGGAAAAACTAAACTAAATGTGTTTAACTATGGAAGTTAATGTTTTTTACATTAATATTTATAAGTGTATTTTTTTCGAAGATTGGGAATATCTAAACTATTCATTTATATCCCGTATAATGATATCAATGTATAATATTTCTCAATTTGATTTCTATGTTTTCGTATGTTATCAACAACATGAAAATATATATTACAATTATAGTATTTTGTTCGATATTTTAAAATTACCTCTTTTTATTTGTTTATGTATAGTATAATATTTGTCGAATCGAATATCTATGAGTCCATTGACATTTGATACAACATTATAACGTGTAATCGATAATATTATTGCAACTACGTTGCATCTTGTCATTCTTGTGTATCCTATCCTGTTTCTGTTTCTTGTATACCTTGTTAAACCCGTATTAGAATAATATAATTAATTGTAACCCTTTTTGGTTATTAAATTTAATCATTTAGGAACAGTAATTAATATGTGATTTTATTTTGGAATAAAGTTCTACCGGTATTTTATCCAATTTTTTCGATAATTTCCCCACAAAGGAATTCATATACATTATCTTAAATGTTTTCGTAATGCTATTCCGATGTTTATCTGCAATATTTGACATTTTTTCTACCAAATTTAACAACTTATTTAGACATTCTTCAAAAAAATTTCCTATTTAAAAACAGCATTTCTGTTCGTATGCTATAGTGAAGTTATTATTAGTTCCTGTGTTTGTCTGGAGAAAGTAGAACAACAGGTTTTTCTTGTACAAATCTTGTCTGAATTAATTGCAACGATCAACGTGATTCTACCCTTGCTGATTATTCTAGGCAAAAACAGAAATTATTCCTTTTTTTCAATAAACCGGAGTTATACTTACAAGACCTACCTACAAGATGAATATCGAAAATTTAACTTATTTATACATTCCGACATTCAACTATTATTTTTTACCCGAAGCTATAACGTCCTTGCTTCATGTGTAGAATAATAAACTTTTATAATTTATGTTCTTATTTCTTTCCTGTAATTGCCGAGACTAGTGGTTTACTAATTTGTACAAAGGTTTTTACAGATGTCACATTGAATTCACCACATCAACTGAACTTTATAATATTCTATAGGTTATAATATTGGTAATACTTAATGATTATAACTTGTTGAAACCGAATATTATTATGGATACTAAATAGTAAATTGTGATTTGTGACCAATAACTAAAATGAACTATAGTAAAAATATATGAATTTAACAATATTTACGATATACGCGCATTAAAATTAAATTAATTTAAATACTTAATAATGCGTTTTTACTAGGTAATAGATTTGTTGTGTTTGAAAAAATTTAATTAATGTATAATAAATTAAAAATAAATATTACAAAATAAAAATTAAATAAATATAGATATTACTATTTTTAATATTATACGGATTCATGCTGCTCCTAAGTCTAGATGTATATATTATTATAAATTTACAAATAATTTAACCTAAATTATATCTTAGTAGTTACATATTATCCTTATCCCTTTCAAAATTTCATCTATCACGTATTTCTAATCTTTTATATTAGTAACACAAACTAATTTTTTCAAATAATTTGTGATTAGTCTATCCTGCTATCCGCATTTGAATAAAATTGTTGTACCATGCCTATTAAAATTAACGTATTTCAATGATCTTTAATTTCTAATATAATAACGCATACAATATTACAACATATTATATTAAATATGGACTATTACAAGCTATTTAAACAACTAGAAAGTTCGTCGGTACAACTTCTTTATAATTTTAAAAGTAGAGTGTCGATAACCTTGACATCCTCATAAGTCATAATAACCATAACTAAAAAACCGCACAAAAACTGAATATTTTTCCCACCACTCTGGTTTATAACATTCTTATATGTACAAATATTTCCAATATAATTGACGTATTTTAAAAAAAAGTTTTCTATGGTGCTCAACTGTGTTGTTATTTGTTACATTACTTTTTATATTTAATATTTGTATCTACATTCTATACCCAGGCCCAGATTTAGTGAAATCTTACTAGGCTGAATAAGATGTAACTCAAGAAGCCCACAAATTTAGAAGTAACAAGTTTCATTAATTTGTTAAAACGTAAATAAATAATAAAAAGTAATGTTTCACATTGTACTATTTGTACTTTTGTGTGTATGTTACATTTTAATTTTAATTATTATAACTTTTAAATTATTTAAACCTAAATCTTAACAATTTGTATTTTAAGATATAAATCTAATACCACCTTTTTTTTGTCATTTTATTATTTATAGATTTTTGTTAGATAGTTAATAGTTGAGTATGGACATTTATAGATAAAAACATGTTTTGCACGTTATTCTTATTACTCTGATGTTGATTATCAAATGCCAAAGTCAAAATGTAGTTTTATATCCATAGATTATTTATTTGCCACGAAAGTTATATTTTAATTATGAATCCTTTATTTTTGTATAAAATTAAAATGTGATAATAGAACATGGAAAATAATTTATTCATTTCGAATTTAAAGGATTTGCATATGAAATACTTACATATTGTATTTATATGCACACTTTTATTCTTGCATTCCTAAAGTAAAAACTCATCATAATATCTGTTTATATCCAGTGAAAGCGTAAATATACAATATGAATTCTGGAGTCCGTTATTCGAACGTTTGTGTTATTAATTAATGGAAAAATCGTTTATAGAACGGAAACAATGTACATATTATTATGTTGATTGTTAATGGTTATACTTATAATATAGGTAAGTGGCTAATGGCCTGGTATAATCTATAAAAACCTTTCCACTCCCTAATTTTTAGTGTTCGCTTGTAATACATACCTGGCAGAATAATTACTGTCGTCGTTATTTTCATTTTGGTATGTGCATTGTACACGTGCCATTCAGGTATGGTAGTTTGAATGGATTAATTAAAAATCAACTGAGGACTGTTTATTTATTTTATTTTTTTAATTCAGTAATAGTTAAGATTTTATTGGCATTCCGTCAAATAACGTTTTCCTATTATTATTCTATATGCGCGCCACAACATACCTATAATATATAACCTATATTATATCTATAATGCGATATTCCTAACCTTGATCTTAACCTAAAATAACGTCTAACTTTTTCAGGACCAGTACGATAATTTATCGTTTCATACACAAAAAGGCATCGATTTTCTAGAACGATATGGACACTTTATCCGTGACAGATGTCTCATTGAAATGGAATACGCTGGCAAACTCAGGTATTTTATGAAAATATATACATTTAGAAAGAAGTCTGTAATATGCAAGAGAATATTGTAAATAATATATATATTATATTATGACGTATTTTATGCTGGTTATGTATATAATCACCATGTACCTATATAACCTCCATATTTTTATATACCCGTCTATTTAAAATATTAGATTTTCAAAAATTTTATAAACATTAATTTTTATTTTAAGTTTTTTTCGTATACTTTCAATAAACATAAATCATTTCATTTATATCAGAATGTGTTGATACATCTTACGTATTATTTACAAACAATGTTGTTGTCCCGAAAAAATATGAATACATAGACTTATTGTTTATCTTTATACTAATATCTTATGGAGATGTGTTTAAAATTGGTTTGTTAGCATTTTATTTTGATAATTATGTTTTAGGATTTACTTTTTACTTATTTACATTATTTATTTATAATTTATTATAGTAACCAAAAATTATAAATACATAATATACACTACATAATTATCTGTATAATGTATGTTATTATTATTATTATTATTATTACTGTTTATATTAATATCTTATGAAGATGTCGATGTGTTTAGAATTAATTTGTTAGCATTTTATTTTGATAATTTTATAATAGGATTTAATTTTTACTTATTTACATTATTTATTTATAACTTATTATTGTAGTTAACCAAAAACTATAAATACACTACATTATCTGTATAATGCATGTGTATATGTATTCCATAAATTTTTATATTATTATCAAAATAAAGTAAAGTGTAAGACTTGAAATAGTTAAATTAACAATAGTTTTTATAGAATGTGGATATTTATATATTTTATGTAATATTGTTTATTTTTTATGATAATGAGAAATGAGGACTATGAACAGAATCATATCAAGTAAATAGTCCATTCAATCAATCTATTTTAAATAAACCTCCTAATAGGTTAACCTCAACTATTTTTCATTATAATTTCTGTTATATTACTTAGATAAAAGAAAATATTAAATAGAATGATTTATTATTTTTCTAGCCTAACCTCAAGAAAACCTCAAAAAAATTTACACTTATCTTATAATTTTTATATGTTAATTGTTTACTTTTATTTGAAAATGATAACAAATTACAGTTGGGTACAATTTTCATTATATTTATTTTGCAAGAATTATTTTAAAATTAATTAAAAAACAAAGAATCAATACTACCCAACACCCATAAAAATTATTGCATTTTTCAATAACTATCAATATATAACTATTCTACAAGACATGATCGAAATGGTGTGCCGTTTTAAATTTTATTATGGCTGCCACGCTATGTGTTTAAAATTACCTGAATTTTGCTCGCCGTCACCGGAGTCGTAAATGTGAAGTTTAAATTTTATTTATACAATAATAATTTCTTAATTAGTTCTAAATGCTAAATCTATAAGGATGTGTCAAAAAGTGATCACAAATTCACGAGTATAAAAAGTAAAAACAGCACAACCTAACATCTACTGACATGTGATGTACGGATAGTAAATTTATTATTAATATACATTATATGTATATATGTATATTATAATCTATTTTATTTAAATTATAATCTTTATGTTTTGATAATACATATCAATATTTTGTTAATTTACATATTACGAGTATTTTATTTAAATGTTATCGAAATATTATGAAATCACTATAATAGTGATTACTGATAACTAATAATTTTACAGGAAGTTACAAGTTCGTTTTACCGTGTTGATTTAATTTATTAAATGCATATTTTTTGTTAAATACAATTTAACCACTTTGTCTTTTTATCACTGGATGTATTTCTAGCGATTACTAAACAATACATTATACACATTGAAAATCTTGTTAAAAATATTTAAATATAACATTATTCTATTATTGCAGTAATACGTATTATTATAAATGAAATGGCATAAAATCACTTTATGTATTTTCTTGATAATAAAATTTAAAAAATGTGTTCTTTTTAATCTATTTTTGAATTTATTTGATAGTTCTCTCAGTCTAATTGTATTCTAATTTCTGATACAGTGAATGTTTAAAAACATAATATTATTCGAGGTTATATGCAAAATATTATATTTTATAACACAAATTGGCAATCCATATAAATATTTTATTATATTATGATAGTTATTAGTTATAATTTCATAAATAGATGTAGGTACTGAATATAACGGACTTTGGACACGTGAAAAGTTTTAAACATTACATAGTTTCGTCATGTCCAGATTCCCAGATTTTCTCGGTCATTGAGCATGACATTGTGCTAATGATCGTGTTTTATCGTGTATTCACTATCATTGAACTTACGTTGAAAAAACTACTATAATAATTCTAATACACTATATACATAATACAAAATTAATGGTAATGTTTTAAAAATATTTAATAAAATTGAACAAATTGTTATTGTAATTTATATTTAATAATACAGTTTGTGTTATACATAGTGTGGAATGTAGATTCACATAATATACCGTTTTGCTTCTATATAAAGATGAACAGAATACCTAGATAGAATAGTAACAAGATAGATATAACTTACTGTTTGGCACTCGACACATTTTGTTGATGCATCTCAGTACAAATCTCTATTTTATATCACTGTAATTCATTATAACACAAATAAAATCATTACGTCCAAATACGATAGGCAAGGCTTGTTTGACTAGATTTAAAATTAAATACAAATTTGGAAGAATTCAACAATATTCGGTATACAATAATGGGAAATTTGAATAGGTCATGGTCATCCATAATGTTATCAATAGGGCGCGTATTAAAATACAAAATGCATTTTTTTCTGAACGTACTAAAACATTGTTTTCCAAACTCATAATTAATTTCATACATCAAAAAATTTAAAATTTAAATTATATTTTGTATTTTTTGGCGTTTTTGGACATTTTTATATTTTATATATTTAAGCATTCTTTTGCTTATTTAATAAGAATTGATCAAATTTTTAATTAAATTAACTCACTTCATACCCACCTTCCTAAAAAAAAATTATTACCTATAAATAATTTTTTTAATATTATGTATATTGTATACGTATAATAACGGCGACATCAGCACTATTGTCTGATAAACTAAATTTATGACAGGGTAACTTCACATTATTTTTGTACTTTTCTTTGAATACGGAATTTTATTATATTAGTCATATCAGTGATGAGTATTATCGATAAGTAGTAATATTATTAATTTTCAAAATCAACAAAGTTCAATTATTATTTACAATATTTTTTATAATAATGTAATGTAAAAAAAATAATTTTAGAGCATTCTTTTAGGACATTTTTTTAAATATTTGTAATATTTTAAATGCATTAAATTATGCTTTTTTGAGTTATTTTTCTTATTTTTAGAGCATTTAATTTTACGCATTAGGTATCAACTAAAAATGTGTATATTTTCTGCTTTAAACAATCGCAACAAATTGAACTTTGGTGATTAATTATTAAATCGTACAGGTATCAAGTACTCAGGTATATGACAAGCGTTGGGTTAAATTGGGTAAAATTATAATTTTTAATGACTTGTATTTTAAAATATAATATTTCATTACTATTAGATAGTTTATTAAATTTGTTATAACAGATTTTGTAAATAATATTGTCTCTGTGATTATAGTATAAATAAATCGCCCGATTTATTAATGAAAAGAAATCAAGTTCTAAACCGTCAATTTTTTTAATTTTAGAAAAACAAGATTTTTAGCCTTAAATTACAGTTAACATATGCTAATATTGATACATTATATGATTCGTGTGAACACAAAATTATACATTTAATCAAAATAAATATACGTTTTTTAATAATTATATTCAATTGCATCCTGAAATTTAAATACATTTCACCGAAATGAATAATAATATTATAGTCAAACAACAAGTACCTAAAAAATATGTTGACTTATTAATTTAACGTTTTTGATTAAATAACTTTACCTGTGTTTAATGGTATAAAGTAAAAATAAAAAAGTCTATTATTTTATTAGTTAAAAAAAAAAATTGTACATTTAAACGAAACATCTAGATTTTTTTTTTTAATTAAGTCGCGTTTGTTTATTATAAATTATTGCGATATTTTACACATCATTTCTATTACACAATTTTAAAATTAGCTGGTACTAAATATCTAAATATTATAACTAACCTACTGAAAACTAGGTACTTCTAACTACCTACTATAAAACTCAAAAAATAATAATTGGACAACACAAAATATATAAATTCTTTAATAAACTATGTAAATCTAATATTGACTTTTAATATAGATTATATTTTAATACATACCGAGCAGTTGCTTTAAAGAAATTGGATATCCGCTGTACATACAACATACTACATTAAATTGTATACAATTAACTTATATAAGTTTAGTATAAATTGTATTATCGGCATAAATATGAATGATTTAAACTATCATAGCCTACGTCTTACATATCAAGTATAACCTAACCTAACATAGCTATGTATTGTACGCTAAATAAATAATGAACTTTACAATATTATACACTCATTATAAGTGCTTATAATATATATCATTTTTTTAAATAATTTTGATCAAAATTGTATTAATATATAATTTGTTACAATAAATAAACGAAGTATAACTTTTTTTCGATTTCTAAAATTAAAGTTGAGTATCTTATTTTTATGTATTTTTCAGACGATTGGTTAAAAATTATCAGCCTAAAAAAAAGGAAGAAGAAGAATATCAGTAAGTCACATTTTTGTATTCTTCACCTCATTATACATTGTCAAATGTATTATGTAATATTAATTTGTTTATAAGTTTTATTATTTATATTTTCTACTTTATAAGAAATCTACAGTTATTTAAATAGATACACAAAATATTTATACTGAATAGTACATTTATATAATATCAGATATTATATAATGTCAAAATTTTCAAATCATAATTCATATTTTTAAATAATATTTTAATTCTATATATTACAATTTTTAGTCAATATTTATATTATTTTTTATCAAACAAACATGACGTAATTTTCTTTATTATTTATTAACAATTATTATGACTCCTATGACTTAGAATTTAAATCATAATAATGTGCACCATTATTATATTGTATATTATGATCCTATATTACCTAAAAAAAAAACAATAACAACAAGATATTATATTGTAAAATGTAATAATAAGTAGTATATAGTATAATAAGTATTAAATTGTTAAATATAGTATAGGTATATTAAATGAAAAAAAAAAATACTAATTCATCTAATGACTGTCTTTAGATTTATATACTACGAGTATTATTCATTTTTTTAACATTCTTAATATATATTATATAGATAGGAGATATACATACATTTATAAACTTTATAAAAATGTGCCCATCTCAACGTTTTACGTTTTATTCTGAATATGCTTCAAATAAATAACTTATTAATATAAACTCTGAATACATGATTTTTTTAAGTTACTATTTTCATTAATTATAAATGCATTAAAAGTTTATAGTAATAACAATATCATATAGGTTAATACTGTAACATTTTTAATGGACATTGGACCAACCAATCACGAAACGTTATCATAATTATTAATTGTTTTAAATATTAACTTTTATCCATCTTATATAGATTATATATTTAGATTAAATATTGACAACATTTTATAATATAGTCATGCCCTTTCAGAGCTCAAAGAACATTTTTTTTCATATTTTTATTGATTTAAATATTAAAAACAAACTAATATAACAAAATCAAGTTTTGTTTTTAAATATAATGATTAATAAATAATTGAATTATATACAGTCCAAAAATTAAAGGTTTTAATTTCAGGTTGATATAAATCTTAAAGAAAATTCAAGTAATAAAGTAACATATTAAAATTTGTTTACATTGTATGTTGATGGCTATAGCATATAATTTTAGTTAAAGTTAGACTAGTTGTTAATATGATTAATATCTATCTACCTACCTAATTTCAAAAATAATATTCATTTTATATTTTTTATTTTAAATTGAATAAACTTTAAAATATTTTACTAGCAAATATTACAGACATCTATTAATTGCAATCGAGTATGCAGTTTAAAATTAATAATGTAAAGCTAATATTCTTGATATTGTTTATTTTACCACTAAAGACAAAATGCAACTTAATAGTTTTGTATTTATTATTGATATATTAATGTAAATTGTATGTAGCCATACAGGTCATCTGAATCAAAATAAAAATCAACTTAAATATAAATGTGAAAAATACAGGTTTAGTGTTCAAGACTAGTTCATAAAAATACGGTACTTAATTTGGCTATCGTTGCCCAGAGCATATAGAGAAGTTCAATATACTCTAAATGTCATCCACCATCTTACATAAGTAATTGAAACAGGCGTCTTCTTTTTATACATCGTATATTGCCTTAAATTGATATAATCTATCCAATCGCTTAAAGATTAATTCGATCAAAAAAGAAAATGTAGAAATGTTATCTAAAATTCTGAATAATATAAAATAATTTTATCTTCTCTGTTTAAGTAGGTTCCATTTTAATTTGTATCATATTATTTATCATTTCAAATAATAATTAGTGTAAACTATCAAATACTATATTATAATTACGATTACAAAATAAATTATCATTCATTATACTATAATACTACCAGCATACTTTTCAAATTATATTTTTAATTTAGTAAATAAAGTTTTAATAAAAGAAGGCAACTTTATAATATTAGTTTACGTGTGTTTTACATTCCATAGCCCTACGAACTCATAATATATTATTATTACCTTAAACATACATTCCACCTATATGAGTCATAATAGTTTTAAAGAATTCAAAGAGTTTCATCTTTTATCGCTGTCTCGTATTTATATGTATATCAATAATTGTAAAATATATTTGTGTTCTTATAAACTAAAAACATAAAACTAAAACTTTAATTTTAATTTAATGCATAGATCATTTTCTACGGTTTCCTTGGAAGTTTTTGTTTGTACATAATACATATACGTATGAATGTCATTATAACCGATGCGAACATATTACGAAATTTAATATTATAGTTCTATTTCCATATTATAATTGTGTACTCCCATGTTTGTCGCTTATTTTAATGCATTGTTGAAATAAAATCAATAATTATTATTACTGTCATACCTGTTGACCTATAAACATTATTAAAATATATAATCGTATGTTTAAATCGATAATAACATAATTGTTTCTATACACAATTTGTATAGCTGATGTTTAATCGGGTTCAATTCAGTATTATTTTCTTGGTCGTCTTCGTTTTCGTAATGTTAAAATGTTTCTCTATATTTTCTCGTTTAAAGTAGTTTCATGTAGGGGAATCTTATTTTCTCGGCCAAAAGCTCGCGTGAGTCATGTAGCGATGACGTAACTACACGAGCGATCGATAATGAAGGGGAACCTATCCTGTTGGATGTTTTTCATCAATTACAATAGTATTATTCTACCGGTAAAACATTCAGGGTCAAAATTATAAATAATTCTGCATGTTAAGGTAGTAACTAAAATAAGGGTAATCGGTAGTATCGGGTATTAAAATGCACAAATATGCAAAGACAAACAAAAATAATGATTCGCCCTTGAGTTTTTTCAAATATTTTAGGATTTTGACGTATTTTACCCCTCTTTGATGACATTTATTGAAACACTATATTCATCTTAATAATCATTATTGACAATAGTATCATTATTATCGAATCACAAACATATTAATATTTTATATTCGAGATTAGATGTAGGTTTTTTACATAGTTACACACAAAAAAAGAAATTTATGATTACCAGCCTGTATGTTCTAGTGATAACACTGATCATATATTTACACAGATGGCTAAAAATCTAAATCTAAAATATTCGTTTTACAGCATTACAGACCTACTAAGTTATTAAATTTGTTTTAAATTTATAACTACTTAGCATTATAAATCTAAAAACTGATTATTTTTCGATAGGTTTTCTTATTTATATTATCTTATCTAATACAAAAATTGAAGCATAATTCATAATTCTATTTTTTTCATGCATATATGCAAATAACTAGTTGTATAACAACATGTATTTTCTCATATTTTAAATTTGTGAAAATGTTATTAATTTTTTAAGTATCATAAATTAAATGTTTTTTTATTACTATTGTTGTTGTCAATAAATTAGGTATTTTTATTATATTATTAATTGTTTTAGTTAATAATAATAAATTAGCTTAACAACTCCAATTAATACTAGGCTACTAGGTAGTAATACATCATAGTTATTGGCTAATAATAAATATTAACGTTTAAAACCTGGTAGAAAAATGTTTTCTCCAGCACTGGACTGAATTTGTTATAACTTTTTTTAAAATATTATAAAAGAATAGTTTTTAATAAAATTCCAGGTTATACAAAACCTATTTTTATTTAAAATCATTTTTGTATAACTTAACTAAAATTTTTAAAATTTTTATGTATTGAATTTTAATTTTTATAATATACTTTCAAAATGTATTAGTTACAATAAAACAAAAATTACGCAAAATATTACCACATAATAATAATATAATACACATGTTCTATATTATCCTACATAATGAAAACCACTGCTACGAACATTAAGTAAGGTCACATTATCTTTTTATAACATAGTATAATATTGATTTCTATATTGTTATAAAAAAGTCTAGTATTTATTTATTTGTATTATTTGTTATAACTTTATGCATTTGCAGATATAGTACGTGCAAAGCGTTCAAGGCGATGTTATGTGAAGTAAACGATTTGGCAGGTCAACACGAGGTAATAGGTGAAAATCTCCAATCCGATGTCATCAGAGAAATTAATTATTTAGTGAAGGACATTAAAGAAGAAAGAAAAAAGGTACTTTTTATTGTTCGGATAATTTATAACAATATAATACATAAACGATATATAAATAATTTGGATGGATTAAATGTTACAAAATTCCTCATAATGTTGGGTCAACACATAATTCACTAACATTTTCAAACAAAAATTATAGACTTTTGCAGTTTATAAAACAAAAACGAAATATTTGTCCAGACCGAGTAGAGTTTAGTTTAAATAAAAGTGAACAAATACAAAACTTGATGTTTATGTTTTGTTTATTTTCCTTTCTTCTCCGTGCAATAAATAGCAACAACGTACGTCCACCATACACATTTTCTAATGTTCATTAAAACAAAAACCTTTTGTTATTTATCGACTTGTTTGCTCTTAAAAACTCCAACCAAATTTTGTTGACGTATAAAATACTATTGTTTTTAAAAATGTTTTCGTCGTAGTTGCTACAGGACAGTGCGAAATATGTAGCCATGATCAACAACCAGGTCGCGTCTCTAGAACGGTCACGGAAAAACTACGAGAAAGCATTCAAAGAAGCTGAGAGGGCTTTGGACAATTTTCAGCGAGCAGACGCCGACCTGAACTTGTCCCGAGCCGAAGTGGAAAAACAGCGGATGAATATGGCCATAAAAAACCAACACTGCGAGGAGTCTAAAAACGATTACGCAAACCAGTTACAGAAGACCAACGAGCTTCAGGTATAGAAGTGTGAAACTAAGTAAAAATTCTGTATGCAGGTCTTGAGTATCATAAAAGTTAAAAAGTGTCATGACAAAGATGGTTATACATTATTTGGTATATATTATCGCAGCCGAAATTTGGCCAAATCGAATTATTGTCTAAGCTATATTGTCCTAGTTAATTTAATTGTTAAATGAATAAACAATATAATTTGATTTATTATTTTCAATGCAGCACACAAGTGTAATTCAACATCCTCCCCTAATTAAGTTTAACACCGAATAGATAAAATAACCTAACCTTAGCCCCTCCTAAATTTTAGCACTATTTACACTACTGCATACAAGTTATTACTTAGTATATAGTATTATATTCGTTCAGTGAATTTAATTTTTGTAATAACGTTTAACCCGCCTATTATGCCTCCATCTATTTAATGAGGAATGTAACAAAATCACAGAAACGCACAACTTAATTATGGTATTTAGGTTAAACTTAGAGCATTTAAATAATTTTGAAAAATGCATATTTTGGAAAGAATATCATATCGCGCCATATCGGTTTTATAAAATATCGTTAGGCAAAGAAATTATTGAGTTTTTTATTATTTTAACATGCTGTAATTTCTTTATCAAACTATATTTTACAAGATGGGTATGACATTATCTCCATAATATGGTTCTTTTCAAGTTTGCAAATAGATTATATTCTCAGCCCAAATGTCACAAATAAATATAAATATTTACTATAAACACCATTAGAAATTCTAAATCCTACTCAGAATAAATACTGATTGTCTGTTTTAAGGCGATTTATTCTTCGTTCACCACTCTATAGAAAATATATAAAATGTGAATTTATATAAATATTAGGTACCTATATTAAAATATAAAATTTAATATTTATTTTTCATCATATCTAGTAGGTATGTTTTGTCATAATATTTTAGGCATTTCTCTAGTGTCCTATAGTAATAACTGATAAGAAAATTTAGACGAGTATAATATTTTTTTTTATAAAGTGTATAAAATTACTGGTCAATTGTTATGTGTTAATATTACAATAATATTAATTATTAGTGTTTTAAATATTCATGAAATATTTAATTTAAAAATAAAAATAAAATAGTCAATTTATATAGTTATATATATAAATATATATTGGAGCGATAGAACATTATTAGATTAAGTAAGTTTATTGTAAGAAACAAAGATAAATCGATCACTTAAAATTTGTTTTATACAACTATAAAAACTATACAAGAACTCAAATACTCATGAGTCATATAGTCACAACTTCTGAACCAAAGCCATGAATGATAAATCATTCATTATTAATGTTTATTTTATATAATCAGTAATTATCTGTATCAGATTACGAATAAAAAATTATAAAATATTTTCATGATTTCATTAAGATATTTCTAATTCAGAATCCTACTCATCATTATTATAGAAGCCAAATTACAATGCAAAATGCAATTTTTATTTTTTGGTTATTTAAGGGTTTAGGTCATACATTCCTGTCACATAATAAAAAATGTACTTATATAGTTTAAAAAAATTCATGTAGGTTCTTTAAATTTGAAATGTTTATTTTTGATTTTTCGCTGTTTTTCTGTTTTTGGACCATTAAGTAATTTTATTAATTTTTAATGCATATTATTTTAGTAACATATCCAATATTTTTTAAATTGAATAATATTTTTAGAAATAAAATAACATTTAAAAAAATAAAAAGTTGTCATCAAAATTGTTTAGGACTTTTAAATCCAGGTTCTACTTATTACTCATTGGAGTGGTATTAAATTATTCATTTTATGTGTAAAATGACTATAAGTCGTATTATATTAATCGTATCAAATTTCAAAATCCAAATAAAAATGCTGTGTTAATTGCAAAAAAAAACTAATGGGAATGAATGACAAATAACATACATTGAGATAATAATTCTTTACAAATTATAATAATTATTCTGTTTATTGGATTTAATGAAGTCGGCGTCAGTGATATATTGATATCAATAGGAGTTATGTATGATTATTGTTTACGTATACGTGTATTTTGCAGAGTCAACATTATAAATCACTGATGCCGGAGGTGTTCAGACAACTGCAGGAACTCGATGAGAAACGAATTCGCAACGTTCGGCATTTCATGGCCCATTCGGCGGATGTTGAACGAAATGTTTTCCCTATAATAAACAAATGTCTGGACGGCATAATAAACGCTGCCAATCAAATTAATGAAAAACAAGTAAATCATTATTATTATTAACACCTGTGTCTTAAAACAAACAACTGAAACCCATAAAAATCATTATTCACTTGTTATTACAACACCCTTTGTAAAAACCAAATTTATTCTTGGTATAGTTATCCTTTTGCTCAACTAAATGCACTCAGAAACAGATATCTATCATTTTCAACAAACTTGTTTATTTTTAACTTTTTATAATAAACATACCCTAAATAGATTGTTTAAGTGTTAAAAATATACACCATCCAGACCCCACTTATAACCTACACAAGCACTGGCGCCACTCATCCCTGTACTCTTCATGGTCTTGAATACAGCAATTACTTTCTTTCGGGCAATTTTGTTTTTATTCAATAATTAATTTTTGGTATATGTTTAGGACACAATTTTGGTGATAGAAAGATACAAATCTGGTTTCGAACCACCTGGAGATTTCCCATTTGATGATTTAAGTCGTGGCGGTGAATCCACACCAATCACTATGCCTGGTGGTAACACTTACATATCATCGGGTATAGGTGCTCATAGGACTGAATCAATGACCGTTAAGGGAACCATGTCAGCCGGAAAATTAAAAAAACGAGTAGGACTATTTGCCATATTTAGCTCCAACAAGGTATGTATTGAAATTGATTTTCATGTTTGACATTTATATATTTACCATATATTGTTTAATAATACTATTTATAATAAACTATTTTTTTTTTCCAATTATGTTTCAAAAACATTTTTAAACAAAACATAAAATATGCTCTTCTTGAATAATTCTCACCCAAAACTTTTTCTGTAAGTACATATTATGGAGAAAATGATCAGCCTACATGACAATATTTCCTCAAGAAATACTAACATACTCAATATTTGTTGTCCATTTGAATGCATTGATTTTTATTAAAACTATAATTTATAATTAACATTTTAATAAAATATATCTATATTATCAATACTTTTAAAATACACATTTTGAGTAGGTCAGTATTTCCTGAACACAATATGCGCTTAGAACAAACGCCTATGCGCCTTTTTAATATTGTTACATATTTATTTTGGGCTAGTAATCTTAGTATTTAATATATTTGTTAAATACATAATATACAGTGTCACAAATACTTACAATTTCTGTATTAACTATAAAACTGTGTTTTTAAATCAAACCAAATGTTAAATGAACATAAAACATTTTAATGTTTACTCAGATACATACATTAAACAAACTTATATTTGATTAACTAGCTTGTATTAAATTATAATTATAAGACCAAAATAACCTTAAGATTATAAAAAATGAATTTATTTAAGAAAGAAGGATGCATTGTAAATATATTATGTTATTATATTATTTTACGTACATTTACTAACTGCATGGCTAATCACGCTTGCTTTATATGTTTTACATGCACTCTGAAGCTAATGGATGTATGCAGTTCTGTCAAGGTATTAAAAAAATTATTTTTATATGTGTGTTTAACTTTATAACTCATAAAATTGTAAAGACATGATTATTAAAAATGAATTTAAATTAAATTTAACAAGATCACTTATAATTTGTATTTTGATAGATATTAAAACAATTTAGTAAAAATTTTAACAATGAACTATTACTAACTATTAACATTTCCAGTTTACTAAGTACAAACATAAGCGGTGTAATATTAATTCACTTTTTAGATGTTATGGTTTTTATTTAAACTCACTAATAAAAATTACTAATAACAACACAACTAACAAACTTTCCAAATAATGTAATTATCTACTATATTTAAAAGCATCATTTTTAACCTTAATTTTTAATATTATGTACAGCTCGAAATTTCTGTGGACTATCATACAATTTTTACAATGAAAATACTATTAGACAAATATTAAGCTTGTTTTTTTTTACTTTATTTTATAATTTTAAACTCTGGATTAAACAATTTAACGTTAATTTTTGTATTAATCATTTCTTTGTTTATTTGTATATAACAGTTGTATAGCACAATTAATATTTTTTAATTAAATTGTAATACTATTTATTTAAAAAATAAATGATTTATTGATGTTAATTATTACAGAATAATCTTTCATCTTCTGGTGATAAGGATGACTATAGTGAATTACCACCAAATCAACGTCGAAAAAAAATCATTCAAAAACTAGAAGAGATACAAGCAAAATTACAGCAAGAAATAGCAGCCAAGTAAAAATATATTTACATATTAATGTATAATATGTGTCATCTAAACTTATATGTAATATACATTATATTTCTGTAGAGATGGTTTAATGAAAATGAAAGGAGTTTATGAATCAAACCCAGCACTTGGTGACCCAATGTCAACAGAAGGTCAACTGAATGAGTGTTCTCAACGTATTGATAAATTGAATTCTGATATGGCCAAGTATCAAGGACTTTTACAAGAAATTGAATGCAATGGTAGCCCTGCGAGTACACGAAAACTCGAATCAACAGAACATAATGGGATTGGAAACGGAAGTAATAATAATGTATCCAACCACAAGTAAGCCAATTATATAATAATAATTGATTTACACATGTTTTAATTTAATAATGCCAATTAGTAGACTGAGTGTGAATATACCAGATGGAAGAGCTCCTCTTGGAGAAGATGAATCTTTAAGTCGTTCTGCATCTGATTCTAGTGTTTCTATACCTGCGGTTGGATTAAATAAGTATACTATAAAATAGATAATATTTTATTCATTGATTTATAAACAATGTTGTTTTTCTTACAGTCGATACCCTGGTGAAACTGTTAGTTTGGGTGCTTCGCATAATTCGTTAACAAATGAAGAAGATCCTCCACCTTATTATGATATTCATGATTTACCACCACTTGGAATATGTACAGCTCTCTATGCATTTGAAGGTAAAAACATGAGCAATTTTATTATGTTAGCTATATGATTATATCATTTACAAGTAATAAATTAATTGTATCAAAATATATTGTTACAGCTACAAGTGAAGGCTCAATACCAATGTTTGATGGAGAGCAACTACTAATCATTGAACAAGATCAGGGTGATGGTTGGACACGTGTAAGAAGACAACCTCCCAATGCTGAGGAAGGATTTGTACCCACATCATACATTTCTATTCACTCAAGTTGAATACAAGAATTAGTTTCACCTTTTAACATTATTATTTAAAATTATTTTTGTATATATTAAATTAAATCTTTCCTCTATTCAATTGTAAACTATTTATATATGTGTATGTAGATATATATATATATATATTTTAAGGTTGTGAAAAGTGCCAATTTGTAACAAGAAAATAAAATGTAATCGATCAGAGCTCAAGTTGTCATGTAGGATTTTTAAGTTAGAAATTTTTGTTTTAATATTGCTATCAGATAATCAAATTTCTTTAACCCATGTGCAATTTTAATTGGACCAGTGGTGAATTTATTTTTTGCTTGACTTTTTATTTTTCTACTTATATACGCCACTGTGTTTAATCGTTTTCCCATCTATTGACTCTGTTAAAAACTGTTTGGGAAATATAATAATTAATAATATATGTTTATTATTTTCCACTTAAAAATAAGCTTCCGTCCACCTTTATTATTTTTATTATTATTATTTTTTTAATCTAATTTTTTTAGTTTAAAATATTAGTTAACACAAGTTTTTTTTGTTTATTGTTTTTTTCTACTGAACTTATCCTTTCAAATGAAATATTTAGTATTTAATAAAACTTAATAGTTTTGTCAATTAAAAATGTATTTATACCTATATTGTTTCAAACAGATGTTTAATATAACATTATTGTGACTTGATGAAAAAAAGGTTGTGTTAATTATACACATTATAAATACTCAGTCACTCAGTCGAGTGGTTATTATATATTATATATTTTATGCATATATATTTTAAAGATTAAAGATTATATATAATATTTTGTATAACGTTAGTAATAATAAATAAAGAACCATTTAATTTTTATTGAATAACATATGCTTAGTTATTAGTAAATTAGCAATATTTACAAAACATTAGCGAACAAAACTAACAAACTACACTTTTGTAAGTAGTTAATATATAATATGTAAAAATATATATATTTTTTTTTATTGTTATTTAATTATTATAATAATTATTATTTATCCTAATAATTATAACCCACATATTTGTTTGTTTTTGTACTATTCCTACTCAATCAATGTAATGTGGTAAACAAACATTTAAATATTTACTATCGCCAATCCACCGATTTGTATGTACTAAATTGTTAAAAAAACATATCACTATATATTGTTTCAATACCATACACCACATTCATCTTAAACTTTACATTACCTAACTACTAACAATATGTAAACAAAATTATTTCAATGTTTATGATTATTATTTGTTATTTATTAAATTGCTTAGTTAAAATAATCCGTCTTGTTTTATTTGATTTTCAATCAATATTTCCAAGAGAAAAATTATAATTTGACTTAGTTCATTTTTTATCTAAAAAAATAAGTACCATTGATATAACAATAAAATAATAATTCATATTATGAATTTGTTGTCGACAGATTAGATCATTTGTTATTAGTACCCTTTTCCTTTATTGATTCGATGGCTAGCAGGCCCAGATTGACCAGGCGAATTTCTAAGAAAATCTGGGTGAGCCAGTAAACAAATCCATAGAAAAACTGTTATAATAAATAATTTAAAATAAAAATATTAATGTTATACATCAATTGTATATCAAAATGAAATTTTCTAGAAAAATTAAACACATTTTAGGTTAATTTAAAATCTCGGTAGGCCCTATTTTCCCAATCTGATCATAATAGTCACTAATCATGGAAAAATATTTTGTACGCTCGTGATTTATCGCTTAACCAAATTTACATAGTAATATTATATTTCACGCATACATATACTAGAAAGATTTTATTTATAATTGATATTGTATTTAATTTTAATCTGTGCATTAACTACCAATATAGAATACTTTCAAACAAGCAGTGGTGCAAATGTGAACTAAAATCTTGGAGTTACTACAATTATTACATAACTTTCCTAATGCCATAGTGGTTTTGCCCCTCAAAACATAAAACAATGCTAATGTCCAACAGCAGTGTCGACCTGGGAACTATGAAGCCCCGAATTAAAATGGCCATTTACTCACAAAAATTTGAAGAGAGAGGTACAATATGTGTTAATCCTATTTTACATAACAACTAGGTAACCACTTACACAGTTACACATTACATTAATCATTTTATGAGGTCCAAATATGCTATTGATATTAGGAAAATAATAAATAGATAAGTACACGATAATCTTGTTTGTCAATGTGAAAATTATTTATTAAAAGGTAAGAAAAGATAAAATAGTTATTACAACTAATTATTATTATCTAATTATCTGTAAAAAATAAGACTAAAAAAATGAATAATAATATCAAAGAGCCGGTATGAGTTTATTAAACATTAAAAACTAATTATATTATTACAAAACAAGAATTAGAAGAAAATGAAATTATTAAACTTTCATAATAAAATTAATTCTAATTAAATAAAAAAAATAAATAAAATGGTGGAAATTAATTGATTCCTTATTGTTGAACAGTCATACTGAAAACTTTTTTAACATATTGTTCGAAAACGACACGAAATTTCACGAGTGTTTTCGCCAGTCGCGTGTAGGACATCGCAGTCAATAGAAGACGAAAATAAACCGTGAAACCGCGACCAGTTTCAATGCCATAGAAATGCGCACAGACAATTTTCTTTTTTTTAAGTTTTGACTTTTGAATTAAGTTTTAGACATTGTGTATTTTCGATAAAATATTCAAATTTAAAAATAACGTTTTAAAATCTAAGTTAACAATTTAATATGATATAAGAAATAAAATATAATAATAAACAATTACTATTTTCTTCTATATTTTTTTATATTTTTATTAATTCTTATTTTTTTTTTTTTGTCTATTACGTTGTGAAGGTACACCGTACATACGTCTAACACTGTAGTTATAACTAATCAATTATTAAAAATATATTACAAAAGTAACAAATATGTTTTGTATAATTGTAAAAATATTGTCAAGTATAAAAATTATGTGTGTAAATGGTGGGAAGTGGCCAGAGGGAGATCGAGGTCCTAATTTTTTTATAGCGCAATCTCTGAACTAAAAGTCTGCACATATTATTTATAGGTATAAACTTTTCCAAAACACGTTGTGTAAGTACAAAAAAATATATATTATATTAATATATCTGAAATCGCTTCTCTGCATACTTAGTTTGGTTAAGCGTTTTTAACTCTAAACTTAACACAAACGATAAAATTTTAACAATTTATAATGCGATTATTTTATAATAAACATTAGATTAGATTGACGGAGTAGGTAACAAAAAAATTACTTTTATTAGTCGTAACTAATATCGTGATATTTTGATAATGTATGTCGATATAATTCGCCTAAGATCAGATAGAAATATTTTAAAATTATAATATTTAAAAAACCTATTCATTTTTAATCATTTTTATAAAAATACATCTTATACTAGGCTGAACAGACGTCCCGTTTAAAACGGGATTGTCCCTTTTTTTATCATCATGTCCCGTTGTCCCGATAAACTTCAAACGGGACGCTTTTTATCCCGTATTTAGAAGATGGTCTCGTTTTAATCCCGTTATTTTCATATAATTATATACATTTTATGAAAATATATTGATGTATGAAACAAAAATAAAACAGTTACTCGTATATTTAAAATTTGAAACCAAAGCTATAAATGACAATTTTAAACACTTTAATTATTTAGGTTAATTTACTTAAAAAGAGTAAAGTAATAAGAAAATAATTAGACTTTTACTCTCTATAGTTGTGTGCATATGTGTGAATGTATATTGATGAAGGGTTTTTTTTTTGGGGGGGGGGGAATAACAACTGTCCCGTTTTTTTATTTCCATAATATGGTCACCCTATCTTATACCTTCTGAACTGCAGTTTGTGTTCGCAATATATATTCATTATAATTAAAAGTACATATTGTAATTACATACAAATATAAATTATTTATGAAAAATATTTTTTCATTTCTCATTTTTGTTTAAAAAAAAAAATTAATACCTATATAGATTTTTGTGAAAATTAAAATATATTATACAAAAACAAAAAACTAACAATTTATACGAATAAAATATAACCTAACCTAATCATGATGAGATGTTCTCACCGAATTAATTTTGAATATTGCGATCAGTGGCATCATTTGAGAGGGACAACTCATACATTTGCCGTAGTCTATAATTAGCCAAATCCTAAGTCAGCAGATTTCAAAAATAACAACCCCTAAATACAACCCCTTAATTGATTACCGCTTAAAATAAAATAAAATACCCACCAAAAAAAATGGCCCTTCCGCTCCTGTTTTTAAAAATAGTCGGCAAATTTATGGGTCTGCTCTAGTCTAGTAAAAACTGAAATGACGCCGTTGATTGCGATGAAACGGATTTCGCAGGAATTAATACAAATTGTATAATAAATATGTACAAAAAAAAACGTGGGAAGGTCGATTCCGACGTTCCGCCTTCGTCCCTTCGGTCCTCGGAGAAATTAGTGGTTTATTATAATTAAGATTTGAATGCATTAGAAAATACGATTCTGTGCGAAACTCAATATAATACAATATATTATACTGATAAGCCGTTTCAAAAGTTTACCACATGTGTAAACTACCTATAAGAATACTCAAAAAAATTTCAAGTACCTACGTTTAAAATTGCATTAGTTATCATGAAAATCTAAAATCAATTTTGTCAAAATTACGATTTCCGTCATTTTTTGGTAGTTTTTCTTTTCTGAAAGAAAAACGTTTGAGAAATTCAAAAAATAAGCTAAATTAAGTATCAACTAAATGTTATTTGCTATCGAAAGTATACCCTATTCGTATAGTAATCGGACAGTTATATACTTATACTTATACCTATATCCGAAAAATGTCTTCAAACTTTTAAAAACACAAAAATCAAACATCAATGTACAATGTTAAAGTTTGAAGACCTATAAAATAAAAATTAACACTAACACTTATTTTAAACGTTTTTTACCAGCATTTAAATATTTAAAATTATTCAATACTAAATATTTAATACTTTTGATTTTGATTGATCATTTATAATTTATTATGCATTTTTTAAATTATTACCTATAAGTAAAATTATGATTTTATATTTTTATACTTGCAACTAATTAATCGTATAACTAATAAGTTACAACATTATGTAATTTTATTTATTATTATGCGACCCATAGGTCGGGAAACAATAAATATCCATAATAAATAATATTACAAATGTAATAATACTAACAAACAACAATACAACAATACTATAGGCATAAAAAAATATCTAATCATGTGAGCATAGCTTATTTTATGCGTGTGAATGCAACTATAAAGTAACTATATAATTAAAAAAATATGATTTAATATAAAAACTTATGATTTTTATAATCAAAAATAATAAATGCATGCAACTTAAGAGGGTGATAGATCGAAAACTAGGGGTGCTATAGCAAACGAGTGATAATGTAATATCATAATCGTCCTGTATATAAAAATTGTTTAGTTTTAGGTATAGGTACCAATACTCACTAATATCGTGTGTGCATCTTCACTATTTGTCCACGTTATTGTTTTCCAACCAACAAAAGACAATGCGTTTGTTTTTATTGTCCTTCAAAATGTACATTGAACTTGTTGTAACGTAAGACGCACACTACGTCGTCTTGGGGTGGTATGATGTGTACTATAAGTCTTTAACCTATCGGGTATACAGGGTGATCCGTTTTGCGTACAGAATGCTCGTATCATATAGAAAACTATCGATTTTTTGGGCATTTTTTGTAATTTACTCAATTCTATCCGATTTTAGTCATTTTATCATTTTAACCGTTTCGGATACCATCAACTTTCGATTGTTAATCAGCAACACCCATATTTTACATTAAACAAACGTATAAAACAATTTGTGTTTAATTAAATTTCGAATTTTCGTTGTATGCTGTAGATACAAAAATTATCGGTTTCAGAAATATTTGAAAATATAATTAAAATTTAGGTTTTTTTTTACCATTTTGCGTATTGCAGAGATATCCTTTTTTGCTAGCAACTCGCTTGTCACAATAAAATATATTGAATTTTATACTTACCTACCTATACATAATATTCTTAAAATAACCAAAAAAAAAAAACGAACGACACTTTGTAAACATAAAATATCTATACACTGTTTAGCAAAACCAATTTATGATTCAATTATTATAATATTTTATTTTGATTCTAAATAATATTTATATTGTGAATAATACTATGCGTATTAATTTTGTCACAATTATTTAGAAACGATTATAGCTAGTGACCTGCAGCGATCATTATAATTATTGACTACCGAGTATTGTGCTCCATTTGGAACATTTTTCTATAATATGTGTTGATACTTGGATATTAAAATTATATTAAAATTTTAGAAAATATAATATTAATAATATTATACGCGGCTAAAAACATGAATAATTGTATAGATTCCGTCGTAATACTCTATAACTACTAGGTAATAAATATTTAAAATAATTTTAACAAAGACCATTTATTTTTTTATTTACATTTAAGATTTAAGTCATTTATGAAAAAATTTACAATACAAGAGCTGAGTAAAATTGAACAATCTACGTTTATTTCAACCAAATCATCTGTAACTACCTAACTGAAAATTAACAACAATTTTGAACAATTTTAGAAAATTAATATATAATAAAATTATATTCTATTTTATATTCTAATTCAAATTTAATTAAAAATAAATATTTCTCGCTTGAATACTTCCTGTTCCTGTTCGCAACACCGTTAAAAGTTTAATAAGATGTGGAAACTGACAAACCTCTCATTGTATACTTTTAACTTCAATTTCATTAAATATTAAAGGCACTCCATTAGGTAGTGAAGTTTTAGAATCCATTAATTAATTTTTTTAATTATTATTATGTATTAAAATATTTTTATATGTAAAAATTAGCCTAATGATTTACGTTCTACAAAATATAAATGACATACCTATAATAGAAACTGTTTATAAATTCTTAGTCATTATTATAATATATCTTTATATACTTAATTAGTTACTTACATAATTATTAGCTAATAGATATTTTAAAAACTCGCATTTGTTTTCATTATATGTCTACAGTTCCTGAATTTCCATCTCAATAATTTTACTTTGCATAATTCTTTTTCTTTAGAATTTATGGTTTAAAAATGCTAAATTTTATTTTGGTATTTATTAAAATTTTTTGCAAAAAAATAACTGCAGATTCAAATGTAAATTCAATAATTTATTAACGATTGATATCAACATAATATAATTACTTCGTTGTATGATTAAAATATTGTCAGTATAATACTTACACCATTCTAGTATATTCTATAATCAGTTCTTACACTAATAATGATTTTATTCATTTTAACGGAATTCAGAAAATCGGAAGTGATATGTTTTTACTCTTTTTACTTTTTACTAAGTAAGTATATCTATAGTGTAAGACTGCAAAAATACTAAATAACCATAATATATTACATGGCCGTATTCAGGGAAATTTACGTGGTCAAATCCCCCTCCCCTGAACATTTGACGACATATTAAATGATATACATAATATAGTATATACCAAGTATATGTCTATCTTCAAACTACCACCTAACCTTATATTATATATATATTATATTCCTATTTATTTAAAACCTGTACACCTGGTTAGGGGTTACTCGTGGTTATTATTGGTTATACAATATGGTCACAACCCCGGGATGAAGGGTATATAATTTTGGTCGAAGAGTTTGGATCGAATTCGAATATTATGCTTAGTGAACATTTTAAAACTGTTAAACATTTAGTTTTGTGGGCAATAGTAATTACTTTCGAATTGTTTAACCTATCTACATTATCTACAATATTAAAATAAAATATATTTTACACAGACATACGACGCAGACAATAATATTATACAATATGGTCCGTATTACTGCAGGTACTGTTCGTAATTTGTTGCAAGTGAAAACCGGTTGTCGTCGTAGTGTTTGGCGATCGATTCGATAGCAATAATATATTATTTCATATTTTATTGTTGGCGACTGCAATTGTTGGCGGTATAGACGACCTAACCTATTGGTGAAAACCGACCGAACCGAGTTGGGTATACGTAGGTTACGATAGACAGTGAATAATGTGAAAATACCACATTTGACTCAAAAAAAAAACAAATTTTAATTTTTAGAATTTTCAACTTATTCTTAGTTCAAGACTAAAGTCTAGTCTTTTTAAAAATATTTTTACTAAAAAAGAAACATTATATTAGTTTTCATATTTTCATTAAATTTATTATAATAATATAATAATATTCTACCGCAAAGATATCTTTTATATTATAGTTTTCCATATGGTATTGAAAAAAGTATATGTACAAGTAACTATAAAGGGTAGCTTATTACCAAACAGGCTAAATACGACGTTTTTATTGGTCTGTTTGAAAACCGTACGAAATTTTTCTCATTTATTTTAATATGTTTATTTTATTTGATCCCATATTACTTCTTTTTCGTTAATAACGCACACAAAATTATCTTTTAATTACCATAAATACGCATTCGATATATTTAAAGTCATTTTCTCGCGTTTTTCGAACATTATATTTAAGTATAGTAATATTATATTAGTTAATGTATTAAATATTTAAATTATACAAATAAGATATATTGTCATATCAATAACAGGTATATTACGTAATTATATTGTAACCTATAATCAAATAACGGCGATCAACATTAATTAATATTATAATATGTGTATTTTAAATATTAAACATTTTTTGCGCGTTTTTCGGAAATTATATTGATATTATTTACTCTACATTATAACTAATATCAATTTTTTATGAACATAAAAAAAAACAGTGAAAAAAATCGCGCGGTTTTCAAACAGACCAATAAAAACGTCGTATATTTCGACACGGCGCTGGGGCTCTAGCCTGTTTGGTAATACGCAGCCGGGTACACATCACCGGGAGATTTTAGGTGTAATGTAACGCTCAGGTGTGTACGATTTAACGTACGTTTTCGCTTGCGCGATCGCGAACGCGAACCACGATCTATGATCGCGTTCGCGTCGTCTTGGTTTGTTCTTGGCGATCTTACATCGCGATCGAGAGTAATTTATATCGCATATTCGCATCATTCAATCGCACTCAATATTTTGTTGCGTGAAGTACTTTACTCAGTGAACGGTGAAAAAAAGTGTTAAAGTTAAAGGTGTAAAAGAATTCTTAAATTAAAATGGATACATCGGATGACGTACAGTTATTACAAATTTTTTTTTTGAAGAAGAAGATGATGATAAGGTTTTGATGTTGTATTTGTCAGAAAAAAACAAAGACCCTGATCCCTTATTTACTAAGAGAATGTACATTCAATAAATGTTTCGTCTTCAATTTTACTAAATTTGTTCATTTGGTCACTCGTTATTTCACAAGACACGACCAACGTCGACCAGCAGTCAATTCTAAAATGAGTGTCAAATCAAAATCGTTTTTCCTAAACAACAAATTAATCGCGGCGATTATATTATTATAAATTAGATCGCCGACCGCGCAAGGGAAACCAACTATATTTAATTTACATTGTATCAGTAGTCGCGCGATAATAACGAGGTCCGCGTTCGCGATCGCGCGAGCGAAAACGTACCTTTACAGTATCGTTCGTACGCGCTCGGTTCGGCGCGCCATCGATATTTTCACGAACGATGTTACATTACGACACGACGGTAGTGCGTACGGTGAGCCAGTTGCTCGCAGCGAATCGCCCCGATCGCTCTTCGTTCTCGTGAGTGTTTGTGAACAAAATTCTGTTTGTTTTTAATTGCAAATCATTCAAATGGATTGGGACAACGAAAAGGTGTTAGACCTCATCGAGTGTTACAAAAATAAACCGGTACTATGGTCCCCAAAGGACCCAAAGTATTATAATAAATTTGCAAAATCCGATGCGTGGGACGATTTGGCCACAGAAATGAAAACGACACCGGATGAGTGCAAGAGAAAAATGACTAGCCTTAATGCATCGTTTCGGCGAGAAAAATCTAAGATAAGAAATAGTCAGAAGACTGGCGCGGGTGATTATAAAATAATTTTTATAAATATTATTAAAATGCAATATTATTAGTCAGTCTTGATAATAAGGCCGCGTAAAACTAGTGGCTACATTACCGCCGTTCCGACACGTAGTCTGATCAGATTTTCTTCCGACAAAAAAACCAAGACTTATTCTATGGATTTTGCTCGACTACGCATTTCTGTTCATTTAGCCCAACTTTTAGAATAACTTAATAATCTATAATTAATTTATAGATTAGGAATAGGATGACAAACTTACAACTGTATACCTAATACAAGTTTATAACTATAATTTATAATTTCCATATAATATATAAATATATCGATTAATTACACATTTTATATACAAATCAATTGCGCAAATATCGATTATCAAGTGCGCATCTAGTTCTTCCAATTATACGAAATAGACCCAACTGCGCTTTAGAATAAGCCCTGAAAAAAACAAAATATAAAATAAAATAAATACCTATAGATTTTATAAAAAATCATCTACACCCGCAAACATATATGCCTGCCTATTATAGATATTAATATATCGCAGAGTATAATATAATTTAGTATATATATATTAATATTATTATATACCTAATATGCGTATTTTATTATTTGTGAAAAACATATTATTTATTTATTAATAAAATTAGAAGTAATATGAGTCAAATTACTATGTATTAGGTAATAATTTCCTTTCAAATATTATTGTAATATTTTCTCCTGTATTATAAAATAATAAATTAACGATTTACCTCGTTATAATCCAATTAGTTATATTTTTTATATAAAATGTTTATCAAAAATCTATTTTGAAGCAGGTTAAATGATAGATACTAGTTTATTTCCGATTCTAGTTAATAGTAAATAGTATTTTGTTTTTTATTTTTGCCATAACAAGAATTGATTTCTGAAATTTAAATTTACTAATACATTTTTATTATTTTATAAAAGGAACGAATACAGTTTACGAAAGCACATGGTTTGCCTTCAAAAGTTTGGCTTTTATTATGGATAAGGACAATCCACAACCTACATTAAACACTGTAAGTAAAAACTAAATATGTTGTAATAATATTTTAGACTCTTAACGGAGTGATGAATGTGTTGATTTTACAATGATGTGTTTTTTTAGTAAGAAAATCATTAAAATAATAAAATATAAAAATAAAAATGTAATAACCTTTTTTTCTATAGTTATTTTAATTTTAAATTTAAACGAAATTATATTTATCTAAACAAGAACAACAATTTTAGTTATTTCGTTGTAATTTCAAAATATTATTTGTTAGCTACCCAAAAAATCATAAATGTAATACAAGATAAAATATGAGTATTGTTTATTAAATGTATAATAATATTAATTTTAAAAAATAATAATAACACACTATATATAATTATCAGTAAAAAAATATAATAAAATTATGCGTAATCTCTTTGCCACGAAACCGCCCTTGCATTTACAAAATAATCTGCAATTTCGTTTCGAAGTTCTTTTACACCCAACGGCGATCTATACGAGGCATATTCCGGATTGGTAATAAAAAAAAAAATGTTATTGTATTCTGATCTCCAATTTCCTTCATTTATCTGCCAAATTCTCTGTCAAATGTGCCATTTGATGTATAAATGTTGATCGAACTCATACTTTTCCGTAAAAACTTATGGAGATGTGCTACAATTATCACAACAATCATTGCTTTTTCGGATTCTAATAGCATAGGCTCACGTAAAACCATGAAACACCGAAGATGAAATTCCGAAAACGTTTTCTACTACACGGCGGGCCTTGCATAAACGATGGTTGAAATTTCTTTTAACTTAACCTTTGGGATGTAAACCCGAATACACTTTCATTCAGTGGAAATGCCTCATCGCCAAGTATAAAATAGGACACGGGTATTTCTCTTCCTGATAATGGTAATGGGGCTGGTATATTCAACGAGTGGTTTTCCAATTTTTTATATAACTCACAACTTTTGAAAACTCCGCCATCCGAAATTCTATCCTGACATCCGGCATTCAAGTATATGCAGTTATAATTTGAATCAACGAGTGCAAATACTACAATAGTAAAATGTCCCTTGTAATTAAAATACTCGCTTTCACTATTAAATGGAGATTGGAGGACTACATGTTTTCCCGTCCATTGCGCCTTAACAATGGGGAAAATTCCAACGATTTTCGAACCCTTCTGAAATAGCTAACCAGCCTTCAGATGTCTTAGGGATCTAAAATTTTAAATAATAATATATTATATTTTTATGCTAATTATCACATTATTATAAAACATATTAACTACTTAAATTTTATTTTTCAAATTTTTTATTATTCAAATATTATATATTTATTCTATATCAGTAGCGTAGAAATATATTTTATACAAATAGAATATAATCAACAATTAAAAAGCTAAAAATATATTATTTTTATAATTAAAAATATTAATATTGATATAATTTGGCAAAATGGAAGTATCTTTATGAAATAAATATTTACACGTATTTAATTTTATGTGCATTTTCAGTTCGTCAAAGAACAAGTTGACACTGAAAATCAGACTACAGAATCCAAAGACGATTTAATACAGTCCACTAGTAGCCAAAACGATTCAGTTATTTGCAATATTCCATCAACTCGTAAAAAAAAAAAAAAAAAATTCAGATGATGATATTATGGACGAGCCATTTTCAATTTTAGATTCTGCGGCAAAACCTATAGAAGAAACTGAGTGTATTGCGTATGGAAAATATATAGAATCAAAGTTAAAAAGTTTTTCCCCACAAACGAGAAATGCTGTTCAACATGAATTTGGTAACATTCTTTTTAAAGCTTCCCAAGGATTTTACGAAAATAACTATCCTACTAATAACATGAATCAAATCAATCCACTTCATCCTTTGTTTTTAAATTATGTTAAAAACTTGAAAAAAAGTTGAAATATAATTTAAAATAATCTTATTATAACATGTATACTTGTATATTTTCTTTTAACGCTTTCATAATTGTTTGGCATACTTCGGGAACAATCTGTCCAATAACTTGTTTTGAAATTTCAAAAAGGTAGTGCAAACTTTGACAGGATTCTCCAGTGCTGAAAATCGAAACGTAACAGCTTTCTCGCACAGTAATGTCTTTTTGGAAATTTGTATTTTTGTTTTGAAATTTTTAAACCGATCAAATTTATTAAATATTCAAAAATTAATAGACGACATTCTAATGAAATTTTTGTACTGTTTACTTATTTCTGTTGCTAAAGACAATTAAATAAATCTGATCCACTACATATGTCTCTAGACTTCATTAAATTTATTTGACACCATCTTTTCTGTCTCTTTTTTATTATTATTATATTTTTTAAATATAATCAATTCAAATAAATAATGCGCTAGCGAATTGTAAATTGATTGAAGCCATTGCACACAATGTAAACTCAAGAACAAACTGTTAATAACTGATGGATAGACCGGCGAACAACCAGAGTAGGAAAAAAACCAAAAAACATGTTTTTTATTGTTTAAAACGCGTTTTTTTTTTGTACTTTTAAAACAGTTTTGAACAATTTAAATCAAATATAATATTTGAAATTTAACAATTATTATAATTCTAGATTAAGATATGACGATTGTGATACCATTGTCATATAGTACTATTATAGTGTAAATTATATTATTAACTAATTTTATAACTTTAAACATCGTATTTAAGGTTAAGAATTGAATTGTATTTTACTTATAAGTTGTAAATAAATAATTAATTTTCTTTAAATTAAATTCGTAATTAATTAATCATATCAACAGGTAGAAAAAAAAATAGTATTTGGAACTACTTTATTTAAATGAAACCAAATGAAAATGATTTAAAATTAAAAAATACAATAAAATAATATTTTGTTATAAATTTGTTTTTTGTTTTAACTCTACGAACAATCGATAGTCGATACTGAGTAGTGCGCGATCTGTATCGTACCAGTGTGGTTGTATATTGTATCGAGCATGAATTTTGTTACATTACACAATATGGTGAGAGTCTAATTAAATTATAAAATAAATTTGGTACTATGAAAATACGTTTACGGTTGTCGCTTATTAACAGAATGTTGATAATGAATTCGTTGAATGATGTGAAAAAATAAATTACCAAAAAATTATGGCCGACCTTGCCAGGATTCGAACCTGGAATCTTCTGATCCGTAGTCAGACGCGTTATCCGTTGCGCCACAAGGCCTCGGTGTGTATACGTGGCAAAACGTGAACATATAAGTATACGTTGTAGTATCAACTTTTACACGTTTACACTACTAAATAATGATAAGAAAAGATTAAATCTATATTTCTATTGCCGTGTGGATCGAATGCACATTAACGAATTAAAATTAAGTCAATTTTAAATATTAAAAGTCACTTTTTTGACGTTTATGGTTTATAACATTAACATTTAACGAATTTTAATTTCGTTTTAATATATTAAATTATTTTAATATTAATTTATTGCTTCTAAATATTTTTTCATTTTAAAATTGTCTACGTGTTAATAATGTTCATGTTTTATATATTAATACAACATTATATAGTAATACTTGCATAGGCGTACGCATAGGTTGTGCCTGGCACCAACTGCTATTATGAGTTAAGGGTCCAAAATTTGAAAATCTCCGTAAATTAATAACTTGAAAACAAAAAAAAGTATTTTATGCTTTATATCCCCTCAATTAAAGTCATTTTTTAATTACATTTGTTATTATAACTATATATATATATATAATGTGACCATTATTTATTAATTTATTAGACACTATTCCCGTTTTCAAATTTGATCTTTAAATTTAAACTTAACGAGTTAACACAAACGATTGATTAACTTTTCTGTAACACTAATTAAACTTGAGAGACATTTTTTACAATTAAATTATGTGTTGGAATTTACATAAAAAAAAAAAAAATGTAGTAAAAATGTATAATACTGACTACTGTTTATATAAAATAAGTATAAATAAAAATTTAATGTATTCTGTAGTTAAACGACGACGATTATTAATAAAGTGTCAATATAATGACTATAATATTATAATAATATATTAAGTAAAAATCACTCCATTAAATGCAGTAACGATCCGTCAAAAATCAAATGGTTATGATTTCCATATAGACATCATATAATAGATTATAGAGAGACGAATTATTATAGTTTGTTCATATTTTTCTAACACAGATTAAATACACGATTATATTATTTTAATTTTGTTAATCATTATAAATAATTATTTTTGACTAAGTGTAAGTAAATAAGTTATAATTGACTAAACTATATAACTTCTGATATGTCTGTGAGGTTTTTAAATGCATGTGCAATGTGCATTGTGCATTGTGCATTTGTTCATTTTTTTTCATAATTCGTCGTTTATAGTTTTATCAATAGTACAATACTATAAGTACTATCGTACTGCTGAGCATGCGCAGACCGACCGACCTACATCCTTCATGGCCACATAATATTATAATATAAATATATACCTACTTGTGATTTTATAGAATATTTTTGATGCATATAATACCTATACTCGGGAAAATAATCGATTAATTGTGTATAATAATTAAACTTATAAATCAAAATTGGTCAAAATATTGTCGTACCTATATAGTCGAGCAATTGAAACATATTGTAAAATGTTCATATTATATATAGAATTAAAAATAACTGAATTTACCTAGTCCTTGGTAATAAACTATTTACTTATTGTTATTTACGTGCATACCTATTAGCTATATCAAATATAGGCACATAACCAGGATTTTATTTCGGGGTGACGAGAATATCCAATTAAAAAATATGACTAATTTTAATTAATAGTTAAATAATAATTGATTATTATTAACTATACCATTTTTAAATCCATTATGAGTTATTTAATGATTTTTGGATATATTTCCCTTTTTTTTAAAAAAAAAAGTAGTTAGGTACCTAGTTTGGTATAGTTATTGTTTGGTGTAGTTAAAATATATAAATAAGACGTAATAATAAATATCATTATTTATTAAATCAGATAATCAAATTTAATAATATCTTAGATAAAACCATTTACGAGTACAATTATTATTGTCCTTGTCTGAATAGATAACTGTGTACTTATAACAGTTACAACCACGGTAAATCGGCAAATCGCGGTCGATGACTGAAATTGTATTATTGCTGCAATTGAAACATTATCGTCGTATAACTCTAATTTCTAATAGATATTGACTATTCGCTGTTAATTTGTATTTTGTAATTTATTAGTATACGTAATCTATTCGTAAATAATAGTTTAAAGGATGAATACAAAATATACAAGTTGTTTGATAAAGCAATATTATCTAGATCAGCCATATTACTCAACCTGCGCCAAATTGTTTTTATGTGGCCCAATAAGAACTCATTGAATTCATACAATTGTCAATTATACAAAAATGTAAATTTCAAAACATAATATAAAAGCTATAAAATATAACTGTCCACTTGTTGTTAACCATGTTTACATCAACATATTTATGTAAAACTTCATATTCAAAGCAGTGGCATATTTACGGGGAGAGGGGGGGATAGATCCACTCCATTGACCTATTTTTACTAGTGATATTTTTCGAAAACTGATATAAAATGAATTATTAATTATAAATATTGATATCCCATATCTCCTCTTGACAAAATCCTAAATACGCTACTGATTCAAAGATGTCAGAAATCGGTTTGCTGATTCACATCTAGACGACTTGCAGCAACTAATAACTATATACATCTGATATATCCAAAATATTGAAAAAAATCACACTAATTTAAAATAAATATTTAATTTTATTACAATAAATTATCAATTATTATACATATAATATATTATTTTCAATTTAATGTTTTCAATTTTTTTTTCGAATCCCCTTTCTGTTAATTTCAACATGAAGTCCGTGTAATATTTTAAAAAATATGTGATCCAAATAAAAAAAAAATGTTAAGTATCGCTGATTTAGACTCTAGAATCTTAGAGGTAACACAACCATTTTAAAAGACCACATAAAATTTAAACATAGATTAATTTAGACATAGATTTTTTTTAAAACAAATGATTGTAAATGATGTGAAAATTAAAATAATCAATTAAAACGCCTAGATCTGAAGCGGTTGAAGATTTTATTAGTATTTTTTAATTTATTATATTAAATACCTACTATATCAGCAGTCCGATATCTGTTGATTAATTGTCAAAAAACGATGATTGGGTAAAAATCGACAATCTATAATTACTATAAGAAAATACGTAATGTGTTTTTCGACACAGAAAACAATATTATCGAAAAAGGAGAAATAGGAGTTTATGTTATAACTACATTTTAAAAATGAAAAAATGTAATCAAATTATACGTATAAAAACGATTCTAATAAAAAATATTATTATATATGTATTTACGCAACCATATTTTTCGGTATGGTTTAACTATTGTGTGCCATCACTCGAGCGAGAATCAGCCCGTAAAAGTAAATTGAAAATAATTACGATTTATATATGCAACGCGTTTATGTACGGTAGGTTTGGCGTTTGGGTAAACAGTCGTCAATAAAATATCGCCATCGCCATCGCGTCGACGTCACGCGCGACGATAATCGCGGTCGTCGACTTTTATTATTCCACGTTTATACCGCGGTAATAACATATTACATTACATTATTATGGGTAATAACGACCGGGCTTCAGCGCGACTGCGGTTTGTATACCGCGGTTCGGGTCTCGTTAGTTCGTGAACGGGTCGTACGAGGTCGCGGATAAGATGACGTCGTCGTTCGTGGGCATGTTGTACAGTTGTATCCTCTTGGACTTTACCTGCAATAATAATATACCATATGCTCAACGACCATATTGTATACAGTATATTATGCAGCATGCACACAAACACCTGTCGGCGGCCGACCACGTCTTCAGCAGCTGGTCTCTCTCTCTCATTCGCCTCCCCTCTCCGTCGTCGGCTAAATCGAACGGAACGGACTAGGCGCAATAATGTTTCCCCTCCCGCAATATACCCGACGATCGGTGGTCTGTAATCTCCGTGGCGGCGGTGTAACTCCGGTAGTGGTAACCGTCGGCCGTCGCCGGGCAGGAAACCGTACGTTATTACAACAACAATAATAACAACGTATCGGTACGAGAGAACGCTGTGGATGAAAAAAAAAGTAAAATAAGAAGCCTGCCCGTACCATTACGAAACTTGTTATCTCCTACCGGTCGGCCGTCGACGTGTATTATATAGTTAAGAGAGAGTGAATGAGACGAAGTAAAAAATCTACGGTAGCCGCCTCGCGTTTAAAAAAAAACAAGACTATATTATAATATTATTATTATCATTTATTTCGTTATGTTTATTTATATCTCAATTCTACCGCGAATCGCACGATCGCGAATATTATTTTGTATTTTACGAAAACATATTATAGCGTCTGTTCTATAAACGTGATAGCCTATCTGACTCTTACCCTGATAGGTATTATACCTTGGTACTCTCTATATAGAATTTTAAATTTGAACTCTTTGTCCGCGGATGGACTCGAATTTTCGAAACTCTTTGTATTATTCGAAGTAAATAATGCTTGGTCCATTGGAAATCTCTCGATAATTCGATTACAAACAGTGCAACAATTCAAAGTTCCTTTTACTCAACTCTCGATAAATCTATGTAGTTACACATGATTTAAAAAGAAAAAAAAATGTAAGATCTTAGATTGTATATATTACGAATTTTTCGTTCGACATATCGAACTTATTTGCGATTCAAACATTCGATGAAGTTTTTCATTTGTCTCACCAATTGTCCATAGAGTGGACTGTATATTATGATGGGTCTTCTTACGTTGTACCATTCATTACGTTTCGTCTTAGTGGGTAACTGTATAATACTTAAATTACATTTTCGAATAATAATATATTGTATACGTGCTCTCGTCGGCGGCGGCGTCGAGAATCTGCTTTGGTCGGTGTACGACGAAAATTATTTACAATAACAATATGTTATATAACTCGTTTTGGTGCGTTCAACAGACGTATTTTCGTGTTTTTTTTTTTCTAAATATTTATAACCACCTCCTCGACGATAATCACTTCGCATATCTCGTGTACGATTATTTATAATATGTTGTTTACGACCTTTTTTTTTTTTTGTTCAAAAATATTTCCTTACCTGAGCGCTAGTGACGTCGGTGGTGGTCGAAGAATTCGCGCGCGATTGAGGTTTTTTCTACGTTGATAATAATGTCCTCTTGGAGGCTGCAACCCTTCGGATACTATAAAATCGATAAATTGTATTATTAGTATACACTGTTTTATTTTTTTCTTACAATTTTACTTTATGCAATCACAGATATATACTTATTATTATTACTAAACAACTAGACCAGCCAACTTAGTTTAAGTGATAAAGTCGGGTAAAAAGGACGACTTATTATCAAAGAGATCCGTATTTACAATTTCTTCATTGATAAGATTTGAAATTTGATTTAACAAATCCAAAGTAATTTGGTATTTTTATAATTACCATCATTAATATATCTAATTACCGATTATATTAACTATTATTTTCGTATAATTTTGCTTACAAAATAGCACACACGTATCAATTTTCTCTATTATCTGCTTTCCTTTTCATTTCTACATATGAGTCACATCCTTGGTCATTTATTATCTGTTAAATATATTCTAATCATAGTTTTCTTCTATATGGTTCTTCCCCTTTACGCTTCTTAATATTATATGAGTTATATGTAATAATGGTTTATAGATGTTATGTTGAGAAATGTTTAAAGTGATTTTTAAACCGTATACCTAATAAGTAGAATTGGTATAATTTGTTCCCTCCACAATTTAATTCATTTTTAAGACATTTTGTTCTTTTCTGAGATAAATGAAATAAGATTAAAATGTCTCTAAATGGAACAAATTATCAGATTAGGATTTTTAATAATAATTTAATATCTATTATAATATGTTTTACGAGAGACCGTTTCGCGAAAATGTGCTGGTCATAGCATCTCAGAGTAAAGATAATTCCTATACAATTCTCAATTCATAGCGTAAATCAAAATTTCTTACAGGATCAAATAATCCAAGTGTTCTGTTTTGGAACATTTTGATCCTTTTTTTTTCCAAAAAGGACAAAATATTTACTTAATTTTTTTTTTTTGAAATTTGTTAAAAAGGATCATATTATTTGTACATAGGAAATAAAATATCCTATAAAAAACAAAAAAATTTCACAGGAACAAATTGTGCAAGAAACACTATACTATTAATTATCATTTAAAACAGTTATAATGGTATAACATAATATTTTATTTGTTTCCATAATATTTATATTTTATTTTTTCATTTATCATACCTTTATTAAATAATGTTTACTGTTTAGTTAGTACAATATTTCTAAACTTTATACTGCGAGTCTGCGACCTGTGTGTATAGGAATTCGACTATTTATGATATAGATATATTATATTATTAATTGTGATTTAAATTTCGACTTTCGAGTATCATAACTCGAATGTTCGTGCCTTCGTGACTCCGTGCACTAATCGTTAAGTTAACGTTATTACGAGTGTATAACCCGTTAAAAATAATTGTTTAAAATCTATACAAACCGGTTTAAGATATAAATAAATTGAAAATAGGTAAAAAATTACATATATTATTAAGTTATTATAACATTGCAATGCGCCCATCATTCATGTGTGAAAATGTGTGATAACGATATTATAATTTGTATCAATAGTAAGAATTAATTCGTTGAAAATAATTTTGTTTTTATATTCAAGACATATACATAAGTTTGTAATTCGTTTAATGTTTATATAGTAACAGCTATATACGGTCGTCGGTTAGCCATTGAACGCAATATTGAACAAAATATGATGTTTACGTCACGTCGAGTAATTTTGAGCGATTGTCATACAATATTACCCTAACCGCGTCGTGTGTGGTCAAACTAATGTAATGACACTTAAATAATAATATTGTAGAAAAAAATCATATATTTTACACAGGGTGATCAGAATATCGTTTTACAACAATTTATTATAGAGATTAGTTAGTAGTTTGGTATACCTATGTAGTAGTAGATACCTACTAATTTTTTGTTTTTCAAACATCGATCGACCCGGAAACTGCCGGGTATTATATCGATTGTTGAATATTGATTGGATTATAATATTTTTTCTCATCTATTTCGCATAATAAGAAACTTGCTGCAATATAAAATTTGATCACTCTATATTATTAAATATATTAATTACATCGCTATGCGTAAGAACATTATAATTGCACGTCATTTATAGGCACTACAATGATGTAAAATTGTAAACAAATGATTTTTTTCGTTTGTTGAAACAATTTAAATGTTTGTACTGCATTCAGGTATCAGTTACATATTTTAACTCGTTACAATTTTGATCGTAACTTTTTATAAAATTATTACAAGTTACATTTAAATTAATTCTTTATAATATTATTTTAAATATATAGATTATAATGTAAAAGCTAATGAAGCTATTTCAAAATAGATAATGTAACATTATTATATATATAAGCAATTGAATACAAGTTACAAATTACTCTAATTTTGAGTATCAATAATATAATAAAATTGTGTAAAGTGTCACAATATTATGATGTAATTTTAAATTATTTCGTATAAAGTATTAATTTCAGAAAATATGCTAATACAAATATACAAATACAATAAACACATAAATTATAATTAATAATTATCACAATCTATATATATAGATATATATATTGATACTCAAAATCATTCTTAAATTCTCAATTTCATATCTCAAATCCTTTAACATTTAACTCGGAATCGAACATTTTTTATAAATTACTTTAAGAAAATAAAAAAAATCTTTTTCTTGGATAAAATAAAATAATAGTTTTTCCTGTAACACCTTTCACATAAATAAAGGTTTTTTGTTAATGTTTAAGTCTTATATAATATAATGCCGTCGTTGACTACATTTCTTTTTCTAGAAATTAAAACCACACGAAACAACAGAATTATTTGATTGCGAGCGTTATATACATATATTTTAATAACTATATTTTTATTTGATAAGAAATCAACTTATTATATCATAGGTAATTATATTATATACTATTATGCGGTATAATACAATAGTCAATATTATTCATCGTAAACGTTTATTTAAGATGAGGACAAAACAGAAATAAATACTGTCTACTGTGTGTTTTGTTACAGGTTTTTTTTGCTTTCCACCGATCGAACTAGCACATAATACGTATAAATTAAGTATAACTATATAAGTCGGATATATCCCACTATGATTATCATATACAAAAATATAAAAAACACAAACACAAATAGAGAATGGTCGGCTACTGTTTTCGAAGTACATTACGACATCATCATGATTCTCATTCGTAAGCAACATTATATTATAGAAGAGGAATAAATAAAATTACCTTCGTTTGCGTTTCAATAACGATATAATTTAATTATATATCATTATGTTTTTTAATAATAATTTTTTTAAAAACAATAAAAAATATATATATCAATATAGTAGAAAAAAACTGCACACTACGCGTATATTCATCTATTCGATTATATACGAGACAGTCCAGAGAAGACTTATTTAAGTGTATACAAATGCGTATATTATATAAATACAAAATATTTTAGACAACAGGGTACGTAATTTTATTATCATATTTAGTACCCTAAGAGTAGATGAGGACTTTTGAAAAAAAGCATATTGCATTTATTATGCTATTTATATATATATATATATATGAATTATAAAAGTTAAAATATAATAAAAATAACTGAACAAATATGCGTACAATTTTATTTTAAATTCATGAAATACCTATACCTATGCAACAAAAAGTCTAAAAAATTAAAAATATGCTTTAAAAGTGAAAAACAAAATAAAATTTAATGTCTTACTTTGTCCAAACATAGAACAAATTAATGTTTTACTTGTCTATTTTTATGGTCTTGTATAATAAATATGCAAATGCTACACGTACATGTCTGTAGACATTTTTGACTAACTTTGCACCCCTCCAAACCCATACTTTTAACAATATGGAAAATATACATATTTCAATCATATCTCAAAGTATTTATTTTTACATTATCGGGGGCCAGTTTTGTGGACAGAAATTTTATATTGATGGTAGGAGAGGGGTAGGAAGTTCATCATTATATTAAGTTAATTAAAAAAGTGTTTTAAAAATCATAATATAGTAAATAAGAGACGACTTATTATAACATTATATCTATTTTTACTCTATTTATAGCCCCGATAATAATATAAATTTAAAAATAAATAATTTGAAACATGCGGTAGAAATGTTTATAATATATTCCATGATGTTAAAAGTGAAAGGGGGTGTTAAAATCTCCCTAAAATCCTGTCCTCCATACCTACGACTGTCGTTGAAATAATAATTATATTTTTATAATAAGTTATTTGTTATATACTATTATGATTATATAGAAATATTGTAATATGTTATTCACACTTTTTAAATAAACTTAATGTAATTATGAACTCGTATAAAATTTCTGTCTACGGCAATATATAGGTACGCTACCCTAGTGACATTATAAATTATTTTCGAGAAATGATACACTGTAACCTATTAAAATGCAATAAATGTATACAATTGGGCATAGATTAATAATAAATTTTGGATCTAACGTTTAATTCATTGATGAATATGTATTTCCGACTTGTTATGTATCGTTGGGAAAAAAATTGTTTCAGACATATATTAATAATTACAACAATAAAAAAAAAAGTTTGAAGAGTTAGAAAACACGCCCGAGAAGAGGTGAAAATGTGAAATCTATATACGTGATAGCGTGCAGTGTGCTAGACGCCAGTGTTATCTAAAATTCGTTTACAATCGCTTATATAAATATGACGTAAATTATATAGGCGAATGAAATAATAAAACTTGAAACCTCGTTGGTGCAAGGACCTCAAATTTCATAATAATACTAAATTATCAGAAAACTGAAAAACAATTGAAAGTTTTTTGACACGCTAAAAAATGTCATCGCTGCTGGGTGATTTATTTTCTTTTTTCATAATTATTCATGTAATATTTTTCTTTTTTCTTGTTCTTTTTCTACTTTTTCTATTGTTGTTCACACCATACACTACTGCTTTGTATATACTGTTTGTATACAAACAAAATTTATTATTTCATATTTTGATGTTATTATTTATATAAATCGTTTTTGTAAAATGTTTAATCAAAACTAATAAATTAATATGATCATCATAGGATAGAGGACTTGTAGTACTATTTTTTTTTATTTTGCATATAAATGCACATTTTGGATTTTTTTACTCTAGTCTTAATCTTGCATATTTCATAAATTTTACAATACATTTTTACATTTATATTTACATTTTTAAATACAATTTTATAAATATTTTGTAGAATTTATTTTTGAGTAGTAGAAAACGAAATAGACATTTAGCATTTTCGCGTATAACGAACAACCACTATAACCGGGTGACCGTCCTCGGGCAGAGTATACCGAGTAACCGGACTTGGGCGAGTTTACATTTTATTATTATTTTATTATAAGAATAAGAATTTCGCGTCCGTAATTATCTCGATGCAATCGTTGTAAAATATAATCGCAGTTCGAAACACGCGCATACACGGACGGTGGAAATATTTAGAATTACAAAAAAAAAAAAAAAAACACGCGTACGTTAGATAGGTATATAATATAATATAAATTATAATATAGGTACGTAAATATATTATAATATACGAAACAATCGCATGATTCGACCAGGCCGCCGCTACACAACCCCATGTGATTTGTATGAGAATCGCTTTGGAGAACAATCACGACCGGTGAAATTTCCCACGCACGGATTTAATGACCGTTTACGACGTTTAGAAAGATATATAATTTATTATATTTTTTATGTGTGTGTGTGTGTGTGTAATGTTAGTACAATGTGAGTATGTGACACACTGTGTATAACATGTGATATCAAACATAAAATTATATAATAGTCACTGATAGGAGGAGTGCAATTTTTAAACTTTTAATACATATTATGAGATAATATTTCACTCTCTCTCCTTATGAACAATAACGAAAAAAACACACATATTTTAATAATTATACAGCTATACCTACCTTATTTTTTAAAAATATATTACTATGTGTTATTCAATCGTTCATATAAGAACAATATTATAGATTATAAACAATTTTAATAATTATGATATTAAAAGGACGTAGTTACGCTTAAACTCTTATGCTATGTCTCCGCCGGGGAATATAGCAGAATTACAGTGACGATGAACTAAATTTGTAACGTTTAGAATGATTGTCACAAATTGAAGAGCAAATTTAAAGATAAACATATTTTAAAAGGAATGTCATATCCGTTTTGTTAAATATAAACTGGAAACCAAGTTACATCGTGTTAAAAAGAAAAAAACTAAATACACTATAACTTCTTTACCAGATAAAATGTTCGATAGAAGAATAGATTGAAACAGAAATACATAAGATACTTTCAGATTTAGGGAATGTGTTTGATAAAGTAAATTAGAGGTGTTTATTTAGAACGTTGAAAGAAAATATAATTGATTGGTGAGATAGGAGACTTATTTTAAAAGTTAAAACTATACAAAGCTCAGACAACTATAATAGATATTAATTTAACAACAGTACAAGTAAAAATTATAAAAAAAGATTCAGGAAATTATGACCACCTAAATATTGAAATAATTCACTATGACCACCACTAAGCATCAGTAGAACTGAAAAACAATCTTATATATAGCAGGTGAGTGCTATCTTGAAAGCCTAATTACGAATAGAAAACAATCTACTGCTGACATAAGTAGTAGAATAGCTTTTGTAAAATAAGCATTTTTCAATAAGTATAATATACTTAATAGTAGACACCTTAAACTTGAAACTCATAAAAAGTTTGTTAAAACTTTTGTATAGTGTGTTTTATGTTATGGTTGTGAAACGTGGACAATGACACAGAGAGATAAACACAAACTGCAAGCAATGGAGATATGGTTGTGGTCTTGTGGAAGAAGATTATTAAGACCAATTGAAGGGAATGAAAAATAAAAATAAAATGAGTTTTAGAAGAAACAGGAGACAGAAGAAAACTCAAGAAGTATCGAATGATTAACATATTGGAAAGGAAAATTAAATTTATTGGGTATCTTATCCATAACAATGAATTTTGTGAAAATATATTTGAAGGGAGAATAATAGAGGAAGACCAAAAGGAAGACCGTTAATTGTTTTTATGACATAGACGAGGAGAAGGGCTACACATCCTACCAGCAACTAAAGGAAGTAGCGAAGAACAGATACATATTTTGACAAGACGCAGTCTTTAGAACATGATGATTTATAAGATATGCAGCATAAAGTCTTAAAAATGTTAAATACCTATGATATAAAAGTAAAAGATACATTTATATATGAAAAATATTATACATATTATCGTCTAAAATTCCAAAAGATTTTATTTTTTACTTGGTTGTTTTTGTGCTTGTGTTGAACAAATAATATGCAAATTCTACAAGTACTCTACGGCTTTACCCTTTAGTTATAATATGTACACAGGTATATAGTAACTATAATACTATATATTATAATATTTCGTGTGCATACTTTTATATGAAAAAACAAAGAGAGGGGGGATCATTATAAAATCAAATACAATTTATAACAATTTTCTTTACGTATACGCACTATACACACCTTGATGGTTAACTTAAATATTTTTATAATAAGTTAATTTAACTAGTTAAAAAAAATAAGTTAATTTGTGGGCCTTGATAATAATGTAATACCTATAAGAAATTATAATTAAATCTGATAATTTCAGTGAAGCAAATTAGCAGATCATATTATAATACGATTTATACCATACATATTCGTCAGTGGTGCATTTAGGAATTCATTGAGGGGGAGATATGACTTAAAAATTATATAGTTGGCACTATCAATTTTTAATAACTATATTATATTATGTACATTACTACATTTACAATTAATATGAAATTAATGATCATTTACAATAATACCTATCGATAAATTATTTATCAATTAATCTTTAATTATAAATTGAATAATTTACAACAAAAAAAGGACAAGGGTGAAGATATACCTCCCTAATCTCCCCTGTAAATACGACATTGTATATTGTATATTTCACGACTGTTGTAAACGTATAACACACAGTTCTCAAAGTCAGTAGCTGCAGTCGCGTATGGAAAACCATACCTCAAAAAAACCTATAAAATTTTTTTTTTTGATTTTTAAGATATTTTTTTTATTGTACACGAATAAGGTTATACACTATGTAATATGCACAATATTATTATGAGTCATATAGTTTATGTGCTTTATGTACTACAGGCTTCTGCAATTCCCAAAATCAAAAATATAATTTACATTGCCGGTTGGTTAATGTAATGAATACATGATTTATATATAATAAAAAATAAGAGATGTGTCATCCATTATGATATTTTTTATGAGTTCGTGAAATTATGAATCCTATATATTATAATACTTATAAGTAAATTGAACGTACGCGCGTATATACACTGATGGCCGATGTATAATATATATATATTATAATATGCGGATGACAAAGTTTATGAAATCATATATATTAGGCTATATTATTATATACGTATCTAGATCTAACTCTAAACAGTATTTATGTAAAATAAAATAAAATTGTTTGGACAATAATGTATATTTTGTTTTATATTATACCTATACAGCACAAAAACGGTCAAAGTCATCCATTCCATAATAATACGATATAATATAATATGAATTTTAAATTGATTATAGTTTAAAATACAATATTATATTTCTGTATTTATAAGTCGTAAGCAAATTATTTAATGGCATATTATATCAATTATAATAATATGGAAATAAAAAATTTAAGAATAATCGACCATTTTCGTTTTCGTAGTTTTAATATACATGCATAACACATTGATTAATGATTTTATAAAATATTATATACTATTTCCGATAATATACAATACTCAAAGTTAACTTAATAACTTATCTTCCGAAGTTTATTTTGTAAGGTATGCATAATGTACTTTAATTATTGTTATATTGTCATTTGGTCACTATTATATTGAACATTCGTAGATTTAATTATTTATATATATACAATGAGTATTATATTATATATATATATATAGTTACCAGTTACTGCAGTTACCTGAAAATTAATCATTATTCAAATAATCCTATATAACATTGTTATTATTATTGACTTATTATTAATAGGTGTTTTGTAAGACAATTCGTAATATTCGTAAAATATAATGTTATTTACATAATATAAATATAAGTCCACGTAACGTTTATAATATAATGTTATTCATGATAATGACAATTGTTGTATAAATGTATAATATTACTTAACTCGTACGTTGAACATTTCGTTTTCGTATTTGTCAAGACGACACCGTTGGTATAATAATATAAAATTGCATTTATAGGTGAGTGGTTTCGATATTTATTAGCAGTAGGTGTATCTATATACTTCCATCACGTTTTTTTATATAATAATGATTAGGACTAGAATTTTAATTTTTAATGTTTCTGCGTCTTTTTTATTGAACGCTCGATAAGAAGCTTTTAAAGCTATATACATGTTTTTCAAGAACTCCTTATAAATTTGAAATGTATTTTTAATCAGTAACGATCAATTAATATTCCACATGAATAATCGCACGTTTATTGTGTTATATTATACAACTACTGAACTACCTATATTAGGGACCAAAATTTGAAGAAAACATCGAAAAAATATCATAGAAATAACTAAAAATATTTTTTAAACTATATATTAGTATTTTATTGATTTTGTGCAATAAATATTTTTTTAGATTAATATATATATATTTTTAAAAAAACTAATACCGCAATGTTATATCACATGTTGGCTATTTTCAAACATTAATAGTATTAATAAAATAAAAAAATTAAGGAATGAAAAATACAGATAATGGGTTGGACAGGTAAGTTAGGTAATAGGTACCTATATATAGTAAACGTATGAAAATGCATAAAAATGACCGATTAATATAGGGAAAATAAAAATAAAAATTTGTATCAATGAGTTTTGATTGTCATAAATAAAGTTATTATAAATTATATAAATACGGCAAGCACCTATGTAGCAGGAACATATTTAGAAATGTTTATTAGTGGTTTAATGTTTAACACCAAAATTTATTTTAAATATAATAATTATGTACCGATGTATAAAAATAGGATAAAAAATCCAATTAAGATTATTTTAATAAATTCAAAAAACAAATGTAAGTACTTAAATTATAAATTAACTATAAAAATTTATCAAGTCCTAGCCCTAGTCATTTACCACTCGTATAGGTACGTATTATTAATTATTATTACAAGCAATATTAATGATACGACGATAGAAAACGATAATCGTGGTGGAATAATAATTGTTCGTCATTATTTTTTCAACCACTGCTCTCGTATTCATGACGTTAATTATTTTAATTTATTAGAGAGATAATTTTTTATTAAACCGAGTTTTAAATAAAAAAAAAAAAAATAAAATAAAAAAACTATTGCGGACAGAGGCGAAAATGGAAACCGGTATACGCGCACAAATTGAGAACCCTTGGGCGGCGTTGCATGTAAAGACACGCCGGGTGGCCGGACGACCGACCGACCGCTAGCGCTCGCGAGATGTTGGCTGCCGGATGGTAGGCCAGCCGTCTATTACTTAGCTGCGGCGCGGAGACGACACGCCGAGCGTGGAATGTCGTGTCCCCGCCGCCACCAGGACGGCGGCGGCGGCCATTTGAAAGAATGGAAACGGAACGAGGAGAGAGCAAATGGATATTATGTAGAAAAAAAAAAAAAAAAAGAAAAGAAAAAGACGGGCACGAAAACCGGTTTTTATTTTTCCCCTTCGGTGTGCCCGCGTGCGTGCGTACCTGCGTTTTACGGGTATAAAATAATAAATAATATACGATAATATCGTGTCGCCGCGACGATCGCGGTCGTTGTTTTTAACAATAGAGGTGCGCGGCGGCGGCGGCGGAGACACCATAATAGAAAATACAGGCGGTGTGACGCGCGCGCACGGGTAGCGTGGCAGCAACGGCGTACTGCGCGTGCGCGGCATATGCACGACACCATTGACCCGACGGCCGCGCACTCACGGGGTAACGGACGGCGACCGTTGGACGCGCAGATCGCATCGCTGCCGCGCACCGACGCAACGCTGCCACCACCACCACCACCGGCCGTAACAATAATATTATTCGCTCGCACGCACCGCCGTGTCGCGTCGCCCCACCGCGCGACACGAGAAATTCATTCCACGAGAAACGATCGAGTCCGTCAGACGTCCGTAGTGCTATCCCGTCACGAACGCGTATGGTTTGTTTTCGTTCGAATTTTCCCCGTCCGTAACACCCCGACACCGTTTCGCGCGCGCGAGCGTGACCGTCGCCGCGATTGACGTTTTTTTTTTTTTTTCCTATTCCATCTATATTCTCTTTCTCTCCGTACATCGCAATATTATTGCAAAATTATCTCGCTGTAGACCCCCGATCGGCGCCCCGCGACTGTGTGCGCCACGATTCACTCGCGTTCCGTTCCAAATGACGTGACGCGCGGCCGGGACGAAAAATCCATAAATATATTTCTCAGCCGTCTCATCTGGTTTTCAGCGTTTTCGTCTGGTTACCGTTAACCCGTTACCGCGCTTTACCACCGCCCAGGTTCATCACAGTTTGGCGTTAATCGTAACCGCAACGACACCATGTTCGACGTTTTCGGCTCCGTCAAGGGGCTGCTGAAGATCGACAACGTGTGCATCGACAACAACGTGTTCCGGCTGCACTACAAGGCGACCGTGGTCATACTGGTGGCGTTCTCGCTGCTCGTCACGTCCCGCCAGTACATCGGCGATCCCATCGATTGCATCGTCGACGATGTGCCGCTCAACATCATGGACACGTACTGCTGGATCTACTCGACGTTCACGCTGCCCAACCGCGTGGCCGGCCGCATCGGCAAGGACGTGGTGCAGCCCGGCATCGCGTCCCACGTGGACGGCGAGGACGAGGTCAAGTACCACAAGTACTACCAGTGGGTGTGCTTTGTGCTGTTCTTCCAGGCAATGTTCTTCTATCTGCCCCGGTACATGTGGAAGACGTGGGAAGGCGGCCGCATCAAGATGCTGGTGCTCGACCTCAACTGTCCGATAATCAGCGACGAGTGCAAGAACGATCGCAAGAAGTTGCTCATCGATTATTTTTCCACCAATCTGCACACGCAAAACTTTTACGCCATACGGTTCTTCCTGTGCGAGTTCCTCAACTTCGCCAACGTGATCGCGCAGATATTCTTCATGGACTACTTCCTGGACGGCGAGTTCAGCACGTACGGCTCGGATGTGCTACGGTTCACCGAGATGGAGCCCGAGGACCGCGCTGACCCGATGGCCCGCGTATTCCCAAAAGTCACCAAGTGCACGTTCCACAAATACGGTCCGTCGGGCTCCATCCAGAAGTTGGATGGCCTGTGCGTGTTGCCGCTGAACATCGTCAACGAAAAGATCTATGTGTTCCTGTGGTTCTGGTTCTTGTTCGTGGCAGTCCTCAGCGGCCTCAACCTGGTGTACCGCACCGCCGTGGTGGTCATGCCCAAGTTCCGTTTGCTGCTGCTGAGAGCCAGGTCTCGTCTGGCTCCCCAAGACGAAGTGGAAACTATCACCAACAAGTGCCAGATCGGCGATTGGTTTGTTTTGTACCAGCTGGGCAAGAACATCGACCCGTTGATTTTCAAGGAGCTAGTGTCAGACTTGGCGAGGAAGTTGGACGGTAAGGAGAGTGTGTAATTAATGTGACTGGACCAGACACCACAAACAATATGTATTTAAATTACTCAATTAAACAACAAAAAATCACTTTTGTTAGATTAGGGAAACACGGTTCAGAGAATAATGAACAGGCAATAATTTAGACAATTTGTTTGTTTTTTTTTTCAATATCATTTTTTATCATTTTTTTCCTGTTCTAATACTCCATTTACGGTATTTATTTATTTATTTTAAATTAATTTCTGATGCAACTCTATTGGAGAACACAGGGATTTTACCTACAATTGAAAAATAATGTGTTCACGATTAACTAAACAGGTTTTTATACTACTATTTTGACAATTTTGATACATAAATACCATAATATTTTTAATAATTATATAATATTATACCCATTGAATCATTTAAAATATACATACTTATGTACAAACAATTGAAATTAAATTATCATTTTTTTGTATGTGACATGAAATTTCTTTGACATTTAACTGTATTGGAACGGCGACAAAAATCTATACTATTCGTTGTGAAGTCGTATAACATTATGCAGGATAATGTTGTCCTGTTTAGTTTGTGTTTCATGATAAAAAAAAAAAAAACAGTTCAAGTTAAATCTATTAAATCCTTTTTAACGTTAGGATTGTCCATTTAAAATGTCATAAAATAATCTACTCGTATGTTAATCATTTATCTCTAACTTTTTAAACGTGTTAATTTTTTTTACGGTGTACTATTTTTTTTTAAATGTGTATTCATCTAAATATTTATAAATTATTTTTATAATTCTACTAATAATAATATAATCATTGTCAGTTTGTCTACCCGTTGCAGTTGGTAGTGCCATTACATAATATAATTCCACAACAATTATTATTATATCCTTTACAAATATTGTAAAAACAAATTGGAAACATTAAAAGTGTTTTCTGAGTCTTCCATTTTGAGCAAATCATGTGTTCACACATTTTTTTATTAATTTTTTTATTATATAACTACCTAATCATTTTCTTTCCATTAACATTCCATAATGTGTTTTTTATATATACCTATAATATGTATAACCAATATTTTGTTCTTCATCAGGAAATGAGACACAAAAATAATTAAACCGAATTTCGCACAAACATTGTACAAAAATTTGTCTTATTTTTCTTATAATATGTAAATACGTAATGTTTTCGGGCCTCTTATGAATGTCGTTTATAATTTACTTCTATAAAGATAATAATGAAACATATATGTGATGCTAATTAGATATGTAATAATAATATTATTTTAGATTTAGTTTTAATACTCATTTTATTTTATTTCATTTTATTTATTTTTTTTTGTCTAGTTATTAAGTTCTTATGATATATACATACATATATTATATTATTATTATCTATATTATTTAAAATATCATGTATGTTAACAATGAAATTCCATAAGTGCCTTTTTGTACTACATATATATAATATATATTATTATCGATGTGCATATCTCGACGAATTATAATATGTATGCTCAAAATTAATTATTCGACATTCCAATATTGATGATACACCGTACTTTGGCCGTTTGGTCAGTATTAAACTACTGCCTTACTAGATGTGTTGGAGAAAGAAACAAGACCCCCCACGCATACCACTGCTACATCAATTAAGTCCAAATTGACTACCAATATAAATAAGAGTATTTAGATACTGTTTTATTCGAGACGATAAAATGAAAAAAAAGACATTTTATAAATAATGCGACTGGTGTTTATTATAATTTTTTTTTTATAATATTAATAATAATTTTTTTTCTATTGTAATTTTGTGCAGCAATCACATAACAATTAACTGCCAAAAAGAAATAAACTAAATAACTTACATAATTGTGTAGAAAATATTTTTTTATATACACATAAATACTTATATCATATTATTTATATAAATATATGAATTGTACTAGCAACCTATAAAATAAACTTAATCTGTTCAATTGTATTAATTATTATTTTTTATTCAACACATTTTATGTGTCTGTTTATTAAAATGTTGGTGTGATCGTTATTGTGAATGCACTTTATGAAATATGATTTTGGTGTATTGTATTATGAATGGTGTATGATACTGCATGCGTTTTGAACAAACCTCAACGTGTAATGATTTTGTGAAGTATGACAGTTAGCGTTAGTGTTTTTACTGTCAGCTAGAATCGTTGCGGTTGACATATTTTACCGGTAAGTATAACAGTTGTTGTCGCTGTAACCACACAATTATTTTAACTGTTTCAATTGCAGAATTTATACAAGGATACCTATTGTTTTTTCACAAAATAATTAATAAACTATTTATAAGGTATACGTTAGATCAGAGGATATTTTACTTTTTTTTTGAAAACATGTTAACCTAATCTGATTACTCTTTTAAGTTTAAGTCAGTAACCTACAAAGCTGAGTGATTTTTTTAATTGAAATTTTCAAATTGTCTAAATAATTAATAAAATGCACAGTAACATGTTTATAAAATTGAAATTAAAATGGAAAATTTGTTATACATCAAGACAGAATAAAGAATTCATACATTTTAAATACGATAAATAAGCTATAGATAACAAATAATTACAATTATTTTCTTTTTTTTCTAACGGGCTTAACACCTACAAGTACATGTAGGATCAATTTTACTTAAGATTTTGTTTTTTAAAAGAAGGCATTAATATACATGTAAATATAAATGTACAATTTAAATTATTACTTTATTCGATTTAGGTACATTTAAAAAGTTTAAAATCATAATATAATGAATTGAAAATTAGTGTTTGATGACGAATAAAATGTATCTAAGTATTTAGTGATTTATTTTAGTGGTAATATAAATTATGAGGATAATAAACAATTGTTTAAACTTTAGGTGGTCTAAACCTAGGCATTCGACTCGCATCAAGATAAATTAGTTCCATCTGTTTTGTAGAAAAGACATACTGGAGTTGTACTTAATCTATGTTATTGATAATATTAATATATATTATCTTAATTTATTATTAGATAATTTATATTATCTTTTTTCATATATTACACAACGACACAGCTATCCTGGTATTTGTCTACTAAACTATATTTTCAACCTGGTTGGTTAGGTTATCTATTATGTCTTTATATTGTAAATTTTAGACTAATAGACTCTAAACCCCAAATATGTTTAAATTAATATTTCACTATAAATTTAAAATTCAAACATAATGTGTTTTGAACATGGACGTAATAAGGGGAGGGGGCTTGGAAGAGCTTAGCCCTATCTAAACTATGTTTAACCGTCTCTAAAGTATTTTGCTATTTTTAGTTTTTATATGTGTGATTATTAAAAATAGTATGTACGTTAAGCTGAAGCTCTTCTTACTAAAAAACCCTATGGTTTTCAATAATAATTCTAACCGTCGATTAATATCAACAAACTAAATGACTCACCGAGGATGTAGCGATTTCGATGAAAAAACCAAGGGTGTTTTTAGATACCTAGGTTAGGCTAAGTTATTGGTACTTACCAAACGTTGTACCAGGGTCAGGGTATACGTCACCAGTAAATATAATTATTGTAAATGGCCGAAAACCAATGAGATACTTAACCTAACCTAACCTTTTTTATGTTGAATCGTGAATGCCTGGAGGGAACCACTCACATCCTCCTGGCCAACATAGTTTATTGAATGAAAATACACATGACAATACATTGCAAAAATAATCAAATTACATTCTCATAGACTAATTTAAATTTATTAAAAAAACACTATCGCTTCTTTATGAAAGTGACCCGGATCCAGCCCATTATCTCCAAACAAAATGCAGGTTATCATGCACACCTAACCTAACCACAAGTCATACATTATGTGCAAACCGTTCTAGTCCTTTACAATATTTTTTTTGTTTGACCAAAGTTATGGCATTGAAAACACCGAGTGATCCTCATCCGAAGTCGAACAAAGCGTCGAACCAATCGAACTAACAATCTTGCTTGTCTGTCCAGTTTTGAAGCATCAGTATCCTGCATCTGCACTACTGCCATCTCCGTTCCACTGAATGAAGAGGGATTTATTTCGAGAACTTTGAGTCTTTAATTCCTAAATACGTGTAGGCACAAGCAAACTGCTTCAAATGCTTCATTTTCTGTAGTCTCAGAATGTAAGTCTCCCTATAGATGAAACGAAGCACAAAGTAATCGATTCGCCAATGTTTAGGTAATTACAGGGTGTTCACAAACAGGTGGATATATAGCATTTATACATGAATAATTTTCGGATGTGATGGTGTCCCCTGAGCCACACCAAGTACGTCTATTTATGAATCCTGTATACGTTCGAAGCTCGACTTGTTAACGGTATTTTTAATTGTACATTTTTGTTTTTTAATGGGCAACGCGTTATTTTAGAAAGTATTCAACGGCGTTCAAAACGTTTTTATACGTGTGCAAGCCGAAGCGATTAGATGACCTGTGCTACGTGCGACTTACGGATACCGTTCGGACTGTTCTAACAGTAGCGCCGAACGGATACTTCGAGTTTCGAGTAGTTCAATTGAACTGTCTTAAAAAAGGGGCGGGTGACTCTTCAGAAAAATACCCCCTTAAAAATTGGAATGAAATTTTTTTGAATACTTTAAAATAATTAGATAATGGGTAAATATGATTAGGTAACAAATAAAATAAATCGAACTGCCTGTTTCAAAACGTATGGCGCCACTGATTTGTAATGTACTAGTATGTATATGTATTTTTTTTTTTTTAATTATTAATTTTCCTTTGTTAAATTATATTTCTGATTAAATTATTTTTAAAAGGCTTTGAAAAATACTATGAAATGTAGACCGATTAAACACCTATAGGTACATTTATGTAGGGGAGAAAATTTAGCACTTTTTTTTAATTTAAAAATTTTTAAAAACTATATAATTGAAACCATTCTAATATCTTTATTTGAAAGTCAAGTACTCATTTTTTTTAATACATATTAGGTACTTAATTAAGTTATTCAGACATTTTTTGTTAAATTAAAATTTAATAATAAAAAAGGTATAAAATTAAATACCTATGTATATTTTTAAATTAATATACCTACTCGTAATATATAAATTAATTAAAAAATATATTTTTTTTTTTATCGATTTGCTCTCAATTTTTATCATATTTTTAATTAATTACCTACTTACTATTCCTACCTATATGTTGACAAATTCAAAATGGTTAAAATATAAAACTTGTTGTTGCAAGTCGAATTAAATATAAAATATCACAAAAAAAATAATTATGCAACCAAAAACTATCTTGATAAATATTAACTCATTGATGTCCAGGTTTAATTATTTGTCCTTATAATAAGATAATAATTGAAAAAAAAAATTTATTTAATGTATCGTTGGAAAAGAAACGAGTGATTTTTTTTATAATTTGTAAGTAGGTACTAAATCTACCTGAAATACTCATGATCAAAAATTATATTTTTATCTAAAAGTTATTGCACAACACAATAATATTTACAAATTACAATACTTAATTGAGATATATCTAAAGCAGAATTGAGGAAGACTGTAATTTATTAATATTATTATTGTTAGTCACCATTAAAATGTTCCGTTATACCCGCTGCATATATAGGTATATGATGGTGGAAGGAGGGAATTCATAATTTATTTGTACGACCTCGAAAAATATTTATATTTTATGTCCGTTGCGCCATCGTCGGAAACACGGTACAATAATCTTTAATAATTTATTAAATTGTTAAAAGTTAAATTCATTTTTTATTTTATTATTTTTCATTGATTTTTTATAACTATCCAGCGAATATTTCGGAAAACAAAAATGGTAATTTCAGTTGAAATTTTATTGGACACGGTACATTCGCAGACACATTTTGAGGCGATAAACAAATAAATTATAAAACACTCGATCACTAGGTTAGATGTGGCTAACTTGACCTGACCTAACCGGATGGCGAATATTATCCAAATAGTAAAATTATTGTTAGTATTATTATATTATGTATTAATAAATTTGTTCGTCGATGATATTATAAGCGTATTTTTGTTTATTTTTGGGTGGGGACGGCAACAAAATATGGAATTATTAAAATATAAAACATAATATTTTCTATAAAAAGTAGTATAAAGGAATATATTATAAAGTTTCATATAGGTTTGTGTCTGTCTTACATATGCATAACGTAGCAAATCTATGTACTGCATTGTTTATTAATAATTACTTATATTTAATTTATAATTATTATTACAGTAAGTTTACCTATTTTCAAATTTGTAGAGGAGGATATAAACTGAGCTTAACCGTTGTTTTTTATTTTGTTTTTAATTTTAAACAAATTATTTGTAGACGTTGTAGTTAAATAAGTATTTTTTTTTAAACGCAACTATGGTACAAATTTGAACAGGTAATCAACAGGTTAAAAAACAATATATTTTAATAATTACTAGGAATTAAATACAATTTTAAAAATTAATTTTTTTTTATATTTTATAACTTTGATTTTATTAATACATTTAATATTTACAAACTGACATTGTATCATGTATGAAAGGTTTTCGTCACGTAAATCATAATCACAACACCATATCAATAGGAAAGTAGTCCCGGTTTGATAAAAAAACATATCCTAAAAAGGGAAGAAAGATCAATTGTATAATTCATTTATTGCGCGTATTTGACACTAGTCGGATCATCGCTGCAGTGCAAATCGAAATTTAACTCGGATTTGTTGCGCTAAATCACGTAATTTTTATTTATTTACGAATACAATTAATAAACAATGATAAGTTGATATAAATTAATTAGATAAGTAATAATAAGGTTAGGTTAGGTTTCCATTCAAATATTGTTCCAGTGACATATTATTCGTAGAAAATATAGTTCCTGAAAATTATTTCCATGATTTAATACTCCGAGTAAATATCGATCCGCAATAAAATATTCCAAATTCATGTATTAAATTCATATGTATTACCTGTTTATAATTTATGTTCAAACTTTCTAAGTTCAACCTAAACGTCACAATTCGATTTCTGAGATTTTGTTACAATTTCCATTATATAATCTTTTAAGAAGAACCAGAAAATTATTATTTCGGTTAGGTACCCGTTCATATTTTTAGTGTATGCTGGAATTACACACATGTCACACATAGATGAATCATCAAATCGTACACGAATGGTCACAGATTTTTTTTTTTAACTTCAAATAAACCGGAAGTGTGGAAATACTATAATTTCTATTACAGTGTATGTATAATATGTGGACGATTATTATAGTTTTAACTACGTGTATACATAATATTGTACGTATTATAATATTATTATATTCGATAAAGATGATTGACGATTACGTATTGAATTACGTATCGCATATAGATACAAAATGGGTTAATAATAAAAATAATAATTTATATTAATATAATGTACACACATGCGTGGACGACGATCGAAGTAGCTAAATCTACTATAGAATGTAATAATGTGAAATAGTATTAAATTACAATGGATAACGATAACATAAAAAAACATTCGACTATTTGGGTATTCATGCAATTAAAAGATATCGTTTACGTTTGAAAATTATATATTATAATAATAAGTAATATCGCGAGATACTAATATTACATCAGTAATTATATAATATATATATCTAACCATTTAATTACAATAATTTACTCAAAGACTACAGTATGACATTTAATATATTTATCTCATTAATACTAATATATTAAATGATAACACGTATTGTTAAGAATTCAAAAAACTATTAAATTAATTTAATAACATAATTATTTAATTATAAATCATTTAAAATTTTTAATAAATATTCATGACATTTTCATGTTATTAAAAGATATACGAATTTACAATTACATACAAAATATTTAAACTATTTACATTTAGGTAGGCACATTAAATTATTTTTAAATGTTTTCGAATGCGAAATACACCTTTGTAGGTGTTTTTATTTTCATTTTAATACATATATGTATTGGGTAACCTATGTAATATGTTTTTTATTATACAATTATATTGTTTACAAAAAATTAAAAATTAGGTAGGTATATTCCAAAATTTGAGTAACGTTTAGTAAAAAATAATAAAATAATGGATATAAAAAATATATAGGTTTAAAAAATGGACAGTTTTCAAACAGACGGATATGAGCTGGTAACCTATATAGGTTTATTTAACGGACACATTCTTTTTTATAAATATAATAATTTTTTTTATTAGATAAATATAGTTTTATCTGCTATAACAAATTCTTGATAAACAATGTGATGAGTTTAAATGATTGCTGAACTATTTACAAATTAAATATAAATAAATAGTAGTAGATAGTAGTAGTAAATTGATAAATATTTACAGATTTTAACACAACACTAAAAAGACCCATATTAAAAGAGTGAGAGAGAGAGAGAGAGAGAGAGTAAAAAACAAATATAGTATCTTTTTAATTAATATATTATAAAATTCTGGTAAAACATTATTTTTTATTGTATATTTTTTCAATGCTGGGCAATTTGTCCAAGTTAACTTATAATATTTTTAACTCGTTAAATTATGTTATTCTAATCGTATATACCTACTTATATAATACACTTTAAAAAATATAAATTTTCATAATGTCTTCAATTTTTATCATAATTTTTTAAGTACTTACTAGTTACTTATATGCGTTGATAAATTAAATTATAGAAACATTTTATTATCTATAAAATTATATTATTTAACATGACTACAAAAAAAAAAATGTACTTAAATTGAAAAATAGCATTGTAATTAGAACAAATTTTACTCTTTAAGATTTAAGAGTTAATACTAAAAAGCGAGAAGGTCGATATGGGTGTTCTTAATCGTCCCTTCAGTCCTCGGAGAAATTTATGATATATTATAATTAAGATTTAAATGCAAAGATATTGTATTCGAAAATACGATTCTGAATTAAACTCAATATAATACAATACCTTATAACTGATAATCTGTTTCAAAATTTTACCACGTGTGTACCTAAGAATGCTCAAAAAAATGTTCAAGTCCCTATACGTTGAAAAATAAAAACTGCATCCTAAAATTTTTAAAATATAATTAATAGTAACCGCAATTTTTCTGATTTTCGGTCATTTTTTATCGTTATTTTTACCAGAAAAAGTGTTTTCAATTTTTTAAAAACACAAAATTCATACATCAATATGCAATGTTAAAGTTTGAAAGCGTTTTTAAAAAAAATTGACTTACGATTTTCAAAATATTTTGTAAATAGGTTGAGTAGTATATGATTATGCTTTTAAACAATTTTCAAACCATTCAACCTAAATTGCAGATAATATTAAACATTTTTGGATAAATTTCAAAGCACAATATTTAGTTAGAAAATTAACCTATACCTACTAAAATTATATAATTTTATTACGTATGTAGACTATCGATGAAAACACTCAATCAAATTTTCAAGTCTCTGCATTAAAAATTGCATTAATTATCATGAAAAATCTAAAACCAATTTCGTCAAAATTACGATTTCCGTGAATTTTGCTGCTTTTTCGTTATTTTTTGGTAGTTTTTCTTCCTTAAGTAAAAACTTTTGAGAAATTCGAAAAGTAAAGTAAGTACCAACTAGATGCAATTTGCTACCGGAAGCATACCTTACTTGTGGTAATCAGGCCATTATTTCTACCCTATGTTTTCATACATAAAAAAAAAAAAAACATATTTGTAGAAATAATACATTCCTCGACTCGCTCAGAATCTAAAATATGGTGATAAATTAAAATAAAATTGACGAACAAAACCGCGGTAAATTCAAACAAACCAATCAGAGCAGATCGGTTTTGAGTGTAACTACATTTGCAAAATACGCCACTTAGCATGCTTATGTTCGTGACAGATATTAATCGGATATAAATCGAAGAATAATTATAAGATTTTATTAAAATGTAATAAAAACATTTTTAGCTCGATAATATCCAAAAAGAATAAACAATCAAATTCTATTATAATATTATTTTTTATTATTGTTATTAATACGTGAATGATTAGTACATTGAAACTAGTTACGTCGCTGTTATCAATCACCAGGGTAATAATATATACAAATAAATTATGTTTTTGTATTAAAATAATATATTTTGTATTCATAATAAGTATTGTTTCTTTTCCGCTAAATTGAAGACGCATTATTAATATATTTAATATATTGATACGATAAATAACAATTATTATAGAATTCTATTTATTAAATCTACATTTCATATCAAATCATGAGTGAGACAGAAATGATCGCTATGCCAGAAGAACATTTGTACCGTAATACAAACTTGAAAGTCGCTGATCGTGGTGATATTAAGGCACCTGTAACTAGGACAGTCGAAGAATGGATAATGGAACTGGATGAACAGGAGAGGTTAGATAACATATTATTGAAAGAAGGAAAACCTGCCCTCCAATTGTACAAAAGCACTCCGGATTGGGATATCACAACCTTAGAAAACAATGAGCAATTGTATTGTAACGCTAACTCTAAAGTCCCTTTGCCAAGAGTAACCGTAACTTATTCTTGGGAGGAAAATTTAAAACCAAAACCCAAACCACCTACTCCATATTGGGCTAGAGCTACCGCGAAACCTTCAAAGGATACTGTTACAACCAAAGCACATCTACCACACCCGGTTTGCGAACGACAAACGGTTGTCCGTAAACCTCTAATAATTGACGGACAAAAGAAGACATTACCGGAAAAAACGAGCATAGCAACGAAAAAATACGCACCTGTGCCAACGGGTATTACACGACCGAACTTGGGTAAATCACTTCACATCTCTACCTCCGTAGCAACCCCGAATGTATGTAAAGCAAGAAATATCAGCAATAAACCAATGGTCGCTGGTGAAAAAACTTCACTATCAATTACAAAGAGTACAGCAACAAAGAAATTCACACCGTTGACAACGGCTATTACACGACTGAACTCGGGTAAACCACCTAACATCTCCACCACCGTAGCCACGCCGATTGTACGTAAAGCAAGAAATATCAGTAATAAACCAATAGTCGC